>JAJOZX010001308.1:657500-665000 GCA_023014485.1 Bathynomus jamesi | reverse complement strand
AATGGAAGTTGCAGGTACGGAACAAACTGCTACTGTTTCCACCCTTCTATGTGCAGGCAGTCAATTAAGGAGAAAAAATGTCTAAATATGGAGTGCTTGTATTTTCATATTAAGGATACTCAAAGAAGAGGAGGAGAAATAACGACATATACCTAACGGAAACACACTTGCATAAATACGATAAAGGCTGTGAAAATTGCATCAATAACACTGAAGTAGCAATAAAGGGCTACAGTATATACAGAGCGAATAGATTTGCTAGAAAAGGAGGCGGCTGTTTCATTTTCACAAAAAACGTGAACACACGTGTGAAGTGAAGGTAAACAAATCAAACAGCAGTGTCGAAATTCTTATTCGAGAGGTAAAAGAACATTATGAACGTGTACAAACCACCAAACACTACAAAAAGTGAATCTGAATTCTGATTCGTTACAGGTGAAATAGAAAACATGTTAAAATCACTTAAAACCTGAGTACCAAACATTTTAATTTGTGGGGATTTTAACTTTCTATTCTTAACATAGGAGAAAAATGTCAAACTTGTATAATGTATATGTTGAGGAATTCCATATTAACTTACAAAGGATGATAGAACCTGGGCAGTAATACTGTTAGATAAGAAATATTATGCACTTTTCCTAGTCACTTAGCAGATTTACTGGGTAAGAAAGTTTTGAATTTAAGTTTGACAAATAACAATATAATAATAATATAAATAAAAGGTAACGCACAAATTTCTCTTACCATAACCTAATGATCCTAATCGATATGCAACTAAAGATAGCAACCAAGGGACCACAAACGCATCAAGAGTCGGAAAGAATATTTGAAGGTTTAAATATGAATTCAAAGAAAGTATCTTGGGGAAAGTGTAAATGAAGATTTAAAGAAAATAAATTAGGAACGGCTACTTCACGAGAAGACTTCAGAAGAAATACCATGTATAATAGAAAATGAAACTAAACCCATATTGCTGAACATGTTCCTTAGAGACAAAAAAGAAAACGTAGCAAGCGCGAGAGAAAAATCGGGACATTATTGAGACAATGGAAACAAGCCGTAAAAAGCTCTACAGATGCAAAACTGAAACAAGGAGACTCAAACTAGAGGAAAACTATGACGAAATAGAAATGGACCTAAAACAAACATCCGTAAGACAAACGAGAAGGAAAATAAGATACTGTAGCAGAAAACATAAAAATTAATAACCCATAATACTACTGCACGTTTGCCAAAAGAAAAATGCAATGTAAAGAGAGTATTGGTCCGCCAAAAGATGGGGGCGACCGAATACACAAATAATCCAGAAAAACTGATTGAACTACTTGAGGAACAATTTAATTTTGTTTAGCACCCTTAAATCTCAGAAAAAAGTAGAAAATCCAGATGAACAAATACCAGACATGGGATTGATTATGATTATAATCATATAATCACGCTGTAATCATAATTATAATCTAATCAACTATTTTGAAATGCCATAATCATAATCAACATTAGAAAATGCTGTAATCAATGACAGTTATTGACTTGATTTGAATTTTAGTTAAGTTCTGGTAACACTGCTCACCAGTCACTTTGAGGAGTTTATGTTTCTCAAATGTAATAAGCACAGTAGTAGTAGTAGTAGTAGTAGTAGCAGTAGTATACCAACTGAATCTGATTAGACTCTGTAGATTTGCACTTAAATGTTAAATGTTAATGTGATTTACTGATTGTAGTGTCACAGCGGATGTTAGTTACCAGTGAAAGGTTTGGAATTAATGAACTGTTATTTAACATGTAACATATTATTGCTTTTATGTTTGATGAGTTAACAGGCATAAAAATTGCACGTGATAATGCAATTTAGCATTATCATAATTAGTGATGTAGGTCACATCCGCATCCGCATCCGCGGAACATCCGCACATTTTCTCGCATCCGCACCCGCATCCGCACTTTGGACTGCGGATGTCGTGCGGATGTGGACCGTTGAGATAAAATGTCATTAATAAGCGGAAATTATCAAATTCTACTATATTAATAGAACTAGTTCATTGTGCGCAAAAGTGATGCAAGCGACAAGACGAGAGGCTGTTCTTGTATGAAGTTACTCTCTTGCAGCCTACTTAGATCCACGTTACAAAGCTAAGTTATTTTCACCTAGTACATTAGAACGAGTTAAATCATCACTTGGCAAAGCAGTTGAAGAGCTTCAATCTCTTGAATCTGTCGCTTCGCCACCCACCAAAAGAATAAAAGTTTCAGTGACAGAACCAACACCCTCAACAAGCAAATCCATCACAGAATCTGTCTCTCAGTTTCTTGAGTCAAGCAGCAATGACGAGACCTACGCGATGTCAAAAGATGTAGTAAAAATGATCGAGAGCTATCACCAAGAAAAACGCCTGGCTGCATGTGACAATCCTATTAGTTGGTGGAAAAATACGCAGAATATCTATCCATACTTGAGTAAACTTGCAAGGAAACATTTAGCCTGTCCTCCAACAAACGTACCAAGCGAGAGATTATTTAGCAGTGCTGGATTAATATATGATGAAAAGAGAAACAGACTGGCAGCAGAAAAGGCAGAAAAATTAATGTTCCTTAAGCATAACCTTCCTATAATTAAGTTTGAACATTAAACGATGAACAAAGTAGTTTACTTTATTTTAATTACTCTTTATAAATATACCTAATAAAACTTTAAACTTAATATAAATAGTTATCAAGCTAATTAAAGATCTCTTTCTATAAGGGTGGAGGTTGGGGAAAGAGGTCGGTGGGGTGCATTTGAGTTGGGTTCACGTCCCGCATCCTGGTAACACAATTATGGTTTCTAATTGTGGCTGAAACTCAACAAAATATAACGAATTTATTTGCAGACGAATTCACTAATTGATTTCTATATTAGTTAGATGCTTGATATTATTTTATATGTTCAGAGAAAAGTACAGCAATTATTGTACAATTAATCAATTATACTACATTATAGCTACAGCTCTCTCTATATAATAACTTATTATATACGTTAAACACAACAAATCTCGAATATTTCCTAAAAAATAACGAAAATGTAGACATCCGCATCCGCGGATGTTGAAATCAAACATCTTCATCCACATCCGCATCCGCGGATGTGAAAAAAATGACATCCGCTACATCACTAATCATAATACTATGATATGATAGTATCGAGGTAAGAGTGTGCCATATACTGATGCTTTCCTAGTTACTGATTGTAAATTGTACAATTCTAATTCAAAATAAAATAGAGCGAATTTGATTAGCGATTTCTTGTTTTTTTTATATCAACACCTCAAATATGATATACATAATACATATATAAGTTGCACAAACTATACACCAATACCATACTCTTATTACTCGTAACTCCATAATCATAATGAAGCATGGTAATCATAATTATAATCAAGATTTGTTAAGCCCCGTAATCATAATTATAATCATAATCAAGATTTTTGAAGGCCCATAATCATGAGTATAGTCATAATAAAAATTTTTCAAAGCCATAATCATAATTATAATCATATTCAACATTCTTCAGGGCTTATAATCATGATTATAGTCATAATCAAAAATTTTCAAGGCTCACAATGATAATCAAAATCATAATAAAAATTTCGTCAGGCCTGTAATCATAACCATAATCAAATTCTGTAATCAACCCCATGTCTGACAAATATCATACAATAAAATTCAGTACCAGGGCCAAACACATGGCATGCTACGTTTCTGAAGAAATGTAAAGGGAGCATTGCCAAGCCTCTATACTTACTGTGGAGAAAATCACTCGACACAGCACAAATTCTACTGCCATTAATTCTTTAGGAACTGAATTTTTTTTTTCTGATTTCCCTCATTTTGACATGCTTAATTAACCGCGCTTAAAGGGTTAAAGGACGCGAAAATTGCCCCCTTATTCAAAGGAGGTAACAGAGCACTGCCAAAGAATTATGGGTCAGTAGCTCTCGCCTTATAAAGCGTTTCGAACGTGTATTTAGAGGCAAAATTACATGCTACCTACAAGAAAATAATTTATTAAATCCGAACCAACATGGCTTCAGGGTTGGAAGATCATGCCTATCCGAGTTATTAGACCACTAAGAAGAAATACTGGAAACACTGTGACGAGATTACTGATGCAGATATTAATGACAGTATTGTATCGTGTTTCGCGGATGACAAAAGTTATGCAAAGATATATCAAAAGAAGGTGAAATAGAAAAATTACAAAACGACATTGAAAAATGGTTCAAGGGAGCAGACGACAACAATATGAAGTTCAACGAAGGAAAATTCCAACCTGTAATATGTGGTAATAAATAAGGTGTTACAGAATAAAGGTACAAAACACTACAAACCAAACAGATAACACCGAACTCACAAGTCAGGGATCTTAGAGTAATAATGTCGTCGGATGCAGAATTTAGGTAACATTATAACATTAAAATTACAACAGCTGGAAAAGTAAGGAAAATTATGTGGAGGAGCTTCCACGGCAGAAAAGCAAACATCATGCTAAAATTATGGAACGAGACGTTGCAAACAGAGAAGCCAATACAAGGGATTTGTACGTTTGTGATAGAGGAAACGAAAGATGAAGGCTACTGGCCTCGACTGCAATTCCTGAAACTCTACTCCCTGGAAAGAAGACGTAAGTGATACGCAATAATATACTGTACATATGGAAAATACTCTAGAGCTGTGTCCCTAACTTTAGAAATTAAATTGAATGCGAAGAGGTAGCTTTGTACTGTCCCAACTGCGGTGGAACAGGAGGCTATGAAAATGAGGATGGAAAATATCCTTAGAATATGAGGCCCGAAACTTTTGAATGTACAGGGTGTCCATAAATGTTTACCCTGAAAACAGTATGCTCTCATGTTTTAATGACGAATCTTACATCCGTTTTCTTTTTACAGGTGATCTCGTACACGCATAGAGTTTCTGTGCTGGTGTGTTTCGTCTACCGCATTCGCCGCTAGGAGCGCTGTAGTAGCTGTTCAGTTAAGATGGCGTCTGTGACAGAGAAGGCACAATGTGTTGTGTGGCTTGCAGAAACAAAATCTCCTGTCAATGTTCAGCGAAGGTTCAGAACAAAGTATGGAAAGAATCCACCCGATGTGAAGTTAAGTCGTGAATGAAAAAATTCTTGAAAACTGGAAACGTGGAAAAGGGAAAGAGCAGTGGTAGACCATCAGTTTCCGATGGGACGGTGGAAAACATTCACACTGCATGTTGTTCGTGAAACACTCGACGCAACATTTCCAAATCGATGGATTGGCAGGGACGGGCCAATCCCATGGCCCCCAAGATCACCAGACATTACCCCGCTGGATTTCTTTCTCTGGGGTCATGTTAAAGATTTGGTTTATGCAACAGTTGTTCCAAATATCAGGACATTGCGAGAACTCATTACGGATGCAATTGCAACAGTTAACCCACAAATGTTGGAAAGTGTGTGGCGTGAGTGTGAATACCGTTTAGACATTTTACGTGCCACTAGGGGTGCGCATGTGGAATCTTATTAAGTTCATTAACTATGTATCAAAACTTTGTATGTTTATCTACTTATGATTAAAACTGTGTTTGAATACGAGTGTTTATTTAAAAGTTATAGCATGCTTTAATCAGGGTAATCATTTATGGACACCCTGTACGTTCTGACAAAAGAAGTGAGGAACCTCCATCACACAAACCTGAATAATTTCAAGAACCAGCTGGACAGATTCTTCAACAAAGTCCCTGACCAGCTATGCGTGGCTGGCTACAAAGGTAGGAGGAGATCGAAAAGCAATTCTCTTCTCTACCAAATCCAGGAAATGAGGCGGGATGTTGCAGAGGGTCGACCGCAGGTCGATTCTGAATCGTTCGTTGTTCGAAACCATCAAAAGGAATACATGCAAATATAAACGCATTAACGCATATATATTATATATATATATATCACACACAAAAGCGTAAATACAAGAAGCAAATGGTTATAATTGAGAATTTAAGATATAACGGTACTGATTTTCGATAGGTGTTGCTGCAGATTTTGGAGGAGAGATTAGTATTTAAATTTTTAAATAATGTTAACGTTAAATTAACTACTTGTATTGAAGGCACAATATTCCTTTTCTATTATTTATTTTTAAACTGCGCACTTGGCTTTGTACGGATTCCAAAAAAAAAAAAGAGAAAAAAAAGAGAATGTTATATGAAAGAGCTTCTGTGTTTATATTAAAGTATTTTATTTCAATATACTTATAATAGTGTGTTGTTTAGTACCTTCACACTTTTCCATGAGTAAAGATATTGGTTTGCATGTGTTACTATAATATAGGATGCTTTTACTGTACCTTCAATAAAGCTCTCAACGTATATATATATTATATATATAATATATATCTCAGTACGGTTATATCTTAAATTCTCAATTGCGTCTCGGTGGTGTAGTGGTTAGCGTCGCTGACTACGAATCTATCGGACCCCGGATCGAGACGCAGTGACGGCAGCCGACGCGCAACAAAACCAAGCTGTTCATCCTTCCAAACAATAAAGAAAGTGGTTGGTAGATAAATGGGTACCCTGGGTGGCCTAGTGGTTAAGATGCTGGGCTGCTGGTGGGGCGTGGTTCGGATTCCACGTAAAACTCTAAGGTGGAGTGAAAAGCTTGACCTTCGTCAGAATGAATAATTCGGGCGGAAGCTAACCAAAGATATATATATATATATATATATATATATAATGCATTATTCTGTGCCACTTTACGTGTGCGCCTCGGATTACTTTATTTCGCTTTATGGCGTATAGAAGAGGATCTTTTGGAACAAAAGGACTTTTGCAGAAGTTCGTCAAATATTTTTCCTTTTCAGAACTTAGGAGAAGAGCGAAATAGCCTTCCATGCAGAAAAGATTTTGAATAGTGGTGTGTGTGTGTGTGTGTGTGTGTGTGTGTGTGTGTGTGTGTGTGTGTGTGTGTGTTACAATAGTTTTAATTATGTTCCATTGCAGTCTTTGTTTTGCGATAATAATTACTCTGTGAAAACCCCATTTCCGACGCAAATAATTGTAATTGTTTAAAACAAGTCCGATGGCCTTGACAATACGATGCTCAGGGATTTAGACACACCGGTCGGTGGTTGAAAAAATATGAATCATTCATTGGGAATAGAAACGAGAAATACTAGGGGCACTCAATATATTTTGCCCCACCGTTTTTTCTTAGCTAAATAATAAGCCATGGGGCTGAAATGTCTTTTGAGCCGTAAGTTTGAACTTTTTGCGCTTCACATAACAGGATTTTTTCCAGTTTTAACCTCCCCTCCTTGTATAAAACCGATGGTTAACGCAGTTTCGAAAATGGCGTCTGACAGTGATGTGCGTCGTAAACATAGAGCTGTTATCGAGTTCTTAACCGCAGAGAAGGAAACAGTTGGAAATATTCACAAACATCTACCAAACGTTTACGGAGATGCTGTTGTTGATCGAAGCACAGTTGGACGCTGG
>JAJOZX010001308.1:275000-652500 GCA_023014485.1 Bathynomus jamesi | reverse complement strand
TGCGAGGGGTGACGCGAGAGGGAGGGAGATGCGGGAGTTTTGGAGAGTGTAGGAGGAAACACTAGAGCGCGCATTGGCACGCGTACAGTACTACTGTATTAGAGCGTGTTTGGCGGACCGTGTATAATCAAATTTTCCGCTTTCGGCAAATAATTGTTCGCATTTATTTTTCCGTGTATAGGCAAATTCGCGCTGGACAAACACGCGTTGAACGAGGGTTTACTGTATATACACACACTACAATTCAGAATAATCCCCTGAGAAACTTCTATGTTACACACATACACCGTGCATGGAACATTATACACACACACACACACACACACACACATATATATATATATATATATATATATATATATATATATATATATACACACAGCTGTGCGCGCTAACCGATAAATATAGCGCCGCTAACGCTAACAGTTTTTAAAATTAGCGACGTTAACCCTAACGCTAATTTTGGTGCTAATTTTTATATTTTTATGAACTGTATAGCTAAGTACTATTTTTTAATAATAATAATGGATTTGTATATTTATATGTGTTCGCTATTTGTTATTATCTTTTATAGTGACAAATGGGAACAAAATTATATCTTTAAAATGATTATTGGGTATTTAAGAAAATTGCCTAATTTGATATTTATAATTAAACTTATTTATTGGAAAGACATTGTCCTCCTTCACATACTCAGTTCAGGAAACTGTTTAGTATTATACATTCTGCGTTCAGCATTATGCACAAAAAGCAGCGTAATATAGAGAATACCATTCTAAGACTCTATTCATTTTAATTTATATTAGTGCTTAGTGGTGAGCGCCTAACATTGCCTAAAAATGTAGTGGCGCTATCTTTTCCGCTGACTATTTTGAAAATAGCGCCGCTAGGCACAGATATATATATATATATATAACCTTTCCTTTCAGCCTTTCAAGTGTTCCGTGCGATGATTCCTCATTTTACGAAGATCAAGCTTGTCACCCTTTCCTCTCATATAAAGTTAATATTTGAACTTGCAGTGGCGCTCATGAAGATTTGTACAGAGAAATATTTCAGTTATATTCGTCCTTATCTTTTGTACCATGCATACGATAGTTATGAAAAGTTTACTCGTTTGGAAAAATTTAACAAATAAAAAAAAATTAATTTAACTTCAACATATAATATAAAATATCGAATTTGAGGAAAATGAAAAAAGTTAAAATGCAAAAGTTTTCGTACATTTATTTACAAATTTTGTTAAAACTTTGTGTGTCTGCCTTAGGCTTGAAAGATCTGATTATTTTATCAGTAGTTGGCTGTTTCTTGATTAGAGACTGTTGGCAATTCTGAATTCTAGAATTTTTTCTTTGAATCTTCATGGAAGACGAATGACTGTATGAGCCATTAGTAAGCAATGTGTCGTCGTGGTAAAGAGCTATTTACAGATCTTAATAGACCTGTTATTGCTATGTACGAATCTGGAAAGAGTTATAGGAAGATAGGAGAAGAACTTCGAATTCCATTTACGACGGTTGATGCAGTTATAAAGAAATGGAAAGGTTATAGAATGATCAAAACTCTACCAAGGCGTGGACGACCTTGTAAGATTCCAGAACGTACAACTAGATGGATTGAAAGAATGGAAAAAAACATCCTTCCTACGGTTAAACACGGTGATGGTAGTTTGCTTCTTTGGGTATGCTTTAGTGCTTCTGATCAAGGAAAGCTTGTTGTCATCAATAGAATCTTGAAGTGGAAGAAATATCAGGAAATTTTAGAAGAAAATGTATTGCCTTCAGTTCGGTAGTTGCGAATTGGGTCGCAGCTAGGTTCTTGGTTAACTTTGGTTTTGCTTTCGCCCGAATTGTTTATTCTGACGAAGGTCAAGCTTGTCACTCCACCTTAGACCTACAGTTTAACGTGGAATCCGAACACACCCCACCAGCAGCCAAGCGTCTTTACCACTAGGCCATCCAGGGTCCAAAAACATAAACGTAAATGATCCAAAACATAAAAGTAAGAGCACCATGAAATTGCTTCAACAGAAGAATTTCAAACTTTTCGAGTGGCCCAGTCAAAGTCCAAATCTCAATTTAATCGACAATTTATGGTTTGGTTTGAAAAAAATCTGTCCGCAAGAGAAACCCTTCGAATCTGAATAAATTGTAACAATTTTCTTTAGGAGGGTGGGCTAAAATTTCTACTGAGATGTCGAAACCTTGTAGAAAAATACCCAAAACGAATACATAAAGTCATTCAAGCATTCAATACATAAAGGTGGGCACAATACATAAAGGTGGACAATACATAAAGTTGGACACAAGGTATTAAATAATTTTGTATTTTAGCTTTTTTTATTTTTCTCAATTTCTTTGATGTTTTACATTATACAGGGTGGGTAAAAAAAAAGTGACCCCTTACAGGTAAACTGTCATATTAAAAAAAGTAAGGGGACTAGAGCTCCCAAACTTCATAGATGCTTACCTTAGTATGTTCGTCTTAATTGAGAAGTTGCTCGATGTGTACCCCTTCCTGCTGAACGCAGGCCTCCAAACGTGGACGCCACTGATCAATACACCTGTTTACATATCGTTGAGACACCTTCTCCCAGCCGGGCAAAATTCTTTCCCGTAGTTCATCTGTCTCTTATATTGGTACCAGGGATGTAAACTTTGGAGTTCAGGGCTCCCAAACACCATAATCTAGTGGTGAAAGATTGGAGGTACTAGCCGGCCACATATTGGGTTCGAGAAAATCCAGTGTTTCGTTCTCAAGGAATGTGACAGTTTGGCGTGCTCTGTGAACAGGGGCTCCATCTTGTTGGAAAGCATATCTTTCACTCTATCTAACTGATATTCGACGAATTAGTGGTGAAAGATATACTTTCCAGCAAGATGGAGCCCCTGCTCACAGAGCACGCCAAACTGTCATATTCCTTGAGAACGAAACACTGGATTTTATCGAACCCAATATGTGGCCGGCTAGTGGCCCCGATCTTTCACCACTAGATTATGGTGTTTGGGAAGCCCTGAAGTCCAAAGTTTACATCCCTGGTACCAATATAAGAGACATAGATGAACTACGCGAAAGAATTTTGCCCGGCTGGGAGAAGGTGTCTCAACGATCTGTAAACAGGTGTATTGATCAGTGGCGTTCACGTTTGGAGGCCTGCGTTGAGCAGGAAGGGGGACACATCGAGCAACTTCTCAATTAAGACGAACAACATGCTAAGGTAAGCATCTATGAAGTTTGGGAGCTCTAGTCCCCTTACTTTTTTTAATATGACCTTTAAGGGGTCACTTTGTTTTTTACCCACCCTGTATATTGGAGTTGAACTAATTTTTTTTATTTGTTAAATATTTCCAAACGAACGGTAAACTTTTCATAACTCTTACGCATGGGTCAAAAGATAAGGACGAATATAACTGAAATATTTCTCTGTATGAATACTTATGAGCGCCACTGTACGTACTGTACCGCATATACGTGATTAAAGGAACATCGTCGTGAATTGAAATAAAATCGTACATCGTTTGGCATTACTTTGAACGGAATTTAAAAAAAATCTTCATATCCAATTTTGTGGTGAAAATTTTAATGCCACGCTCGTTTGCAATTGTGGAAATACATTCGTTGAAAATAATTACTAATTTATAGTACCTTTTTGTAAAAATGTATTATTTTCCGCGAGTTATATATATAAAAAAAAAAAAAAATACACACACACACACACACACACACACACACACACACACACACACATTAGAGTTCCCTTCTTAGGAAAATGTTGAGTCCACGGCTTTCGGACGGTGAAATTTTGGGCAAAGGTCATCATAATACCCTGAATATGGAACAAAATCCTTTCCGTACAGACCGAATCCACAGTCTAATTTCGAGTGATTCACATAGACTGACCTCAGTTGGAGTCCTCTCTTATCCCCTCTCCAAGATGTGTTCCTCTAATAGGGGTTCCTAAGACTAAAGTTTTAATTCCGACGAGGTAAAGTTTTAATGATGAACAGTTGAAAAGTTTTAATTGTTCCAAAGGAGTGAGAGACAAAATTGTCCTTATTTTTTGGTTATTTTGTTGAGAGAAACTCGAAGACCCACTTGTTGGTTATCCATGTTGTTCATCGACTTATTTTATTTACAGGTACAGATTTACTTACGGGTATTTTCGATTTAGTTCCAGGCGTATTTATACGCGTCGTGTATAGCTATAAGGAAAACTTTATTGAAGCATGACAGTACTTTCATAGTTCAGAGTAACTACATACCGTCCTAAGCCGCGGTTCTAATCTTTAAATTGCATTTTTATAAGATTTAAGCGTTCTGTACTCGATAAGGGCTACCTACTTACTCAACAATCATTAGGGATTTAATACCACAAAACTTTTAAAATTTTAGTAATAGACATTACCAAAATTAGTAATGTTTAGTATATATAATTTCGTAGAAAGCATAAAAAACTAAAATACAAAATGCCGTTAACCATAGTATTAAAGCGTTCGTGTTTGTCTCACCTGAATATTAACCCTAGAAAGGTACACCCCTTCCGGAAGTTCGGAACATATCGTGATCGTGGTGGAACCCTGGGTGTGGGCCACCCGGGTGTACCTATCCCGGGTTAAGAAAGAACTATTTCCCAATGTGGAAATCGTGGTTTTGAACTTCAAACGCATTTGAGACTGCGATTGCTAAATATACTCGTGAAGGAAATTGACGGTAAGCGGTCTTATCTCTGTTAATGTCCGTTCAGTTTCACAATGTTTATGAGAAGTCAAAAGCTCCCCTTCTTGCCAATTACCCCCAAAATAATAGCAATTAAAAGGGGCGTTTATTCGATGTCTGGCGTCTGTGCAGTGATTACAGTGTTCAGACTGCGCGTTTTCAATTTCCTTGAATGTCTTATGTACGATCCATATTTATTGTATATTATGACCTTTTTTTTTAAAAATGATATAGTTTATAGACGGAGTTGAAATTTTTAGACAAAAATTTATGGTTCTTTGAGACTTTGAGAGAGACGTCATATTAAACTCGTATAAATAGATTAAAAAAGTAAAATAATAGTTTGGCATAATAGAGCCATAAATCTGGTTAAGTATAGCTTGCCACCGCTGCATGTTACGGCCTGCATCAGTTTCGAATTACGAGTCTTGCATTATTAAACGTTGAATTTATATTTCGTAGAGATTGAATTCGTTTTAGAGATTTCTTAAAGTAAATGACTTTAGATATTTCCTTTTTACCGATTCTCAATTTTAATTGATCTTTGTCGATCTGGCCTTTATGACAGAGGGACCGACGGCTCAGTTTGGCTTACCCGACCAAACGGAATACGCAGAATCATTGAAATTGTTTATCAGATAGGAAGTTGCTTAACATTTCTGAGAAATATATTCATAGGTGAATTAATATTTCCAAATGGGAAAATTATGAGAAGTAAATGAAATACAGGAAGACGAAACTAACGATAAATAACTAGGAATCTTTTGTGGAATGTATGTATAGTGACGTACTAACAAAATACAGGGTAATAGACCTAAACATTTTCTAAATTAAGAAATTTTATGTTAGCCTACTTACACTTGATAAAATGAATATGCTGTGTACTGCGTAAAATTTGTGTAATGGATTACAGAGACCCGCAGGAATAGAATGAGCAGAAACTTTGTACTTTTAACGCACATCTATACTTTTAGATAGGAGATACTGATTGAGTGTGTTTAATTATCCTATCTTGTGTAGCCTTTCCATGCGATATTTGAACTAAAAATGTAATGATTGAATTGTTTAACCACGTCCGCAACATCTAAGGTCATATGACGAAGGGGACCTACAGTTTTACGTGGGATCCAAACCACGGGTCGCTACATAGTCTGGACGCTGCGAACGGTCTCCCATCCAGCTACTATCCGACCCAATGTCGCTTAACTTCGCTGATCAACGGGAAGCGGTGTTACGTCATTGGCTACGACATAGCCCCCGATTTTCGAACTGCTTAGACACGTTGCGACAGCGATGTGATAGGATATTGGATGACGCTATGGATCAAATTCTGCCAAATTCCAGTCTGTTTTCTGTAATAGGCAGCGAAGATGCTTCTCTACGTATTCACAGGGTTCATATCTGGGCTTCTCGGAGTACGACGAAGAATAGAGAATAACCCTTTTTGTCTACTCCAATGGCTAGTGTATTTTGAGGTGTGACAGATTGCATGGGCGTCTTGTTAACCCTTAGCAGCCGCTATCATGGAGTCAGGCAGAACCCCAATGAATTTAAGTGTGACCGAGAAATAAAGGTAGCCGTTGAAGGTTAAAATGGAGTTTTCCTTGGTGAAATAGCAGACAAAGATGGTTCTCAAGGATGGATTCGTATTCCCTAAAAACTTTCCGTAATAAGTTCCAGTATGTTTTTGCGTTTTCATTTAATTCCTGCGGTGTCTGTACTTGTTAGTCATTTTAATATTCTTGTAGTAAGAGACTACGTTTGCTTTTTTAATCTTATTTGATGATTTGAAAATTCAAATACAAAAATGGCCTCTAAATCTTTACGTTCTAATACCGTGAACTTAAAAAAATGTGAGATATTAAATTTACATCATCGTAAAAGAACTTTATGGATACATTATATAAAAGTATATTGAAATCGAATCAAAATATATGCTAGTCATTGTTTTCAGAATCTCGTTTGGCAAAATCGTAAGTCATAATTGATAAAGTTTGACTGTTGGTCTCCCCCTTTACCCCCCACATTTAAATAACTGTAGCCAAAATCGATATGGACTACGATGAAGTTGCTATAGCAAAAACGGTAACAGGAGAAAATTATTGGGTCCACGTTTAGGTTTGTGATGGGGGAAAAAATATTAAATAGTAAGAGGCAATAAATGCTTGCTGTACTCGCTATTATACAGGGTGGCGCAAAACTCAGGCGTCAAAGGGTCATCATAAATATAAGTTCTGAATAAAATATAAGTAAATTATAAGTTTAACCTTTCAAATGTTCGGTGCGATGATTCCGCATTTCACGAAGGGCAAGCTTGTTGCCCCTCTTCTCGAGTTGGCCTGGTGAAGTAAAGCGTTGGTTTTTTGCTCTCTCCACTTCACGCCCGGCTCATCTGGAGTTGTTCTGAACCAGGCGTCTAGTCTTCTTTTGAAGATATCCACCGCTGCACCACTCGTGTTCCTTTGTTCCTTGCGCAGCTGGAAAATTTAACTAAAAAATTATGAATTATAATTTTAACTAAAAAAGTAATGCTTATTCAAAAATAGTGACGGCCATAGAACGGAAAAGATCCATTCTCTCTGGCTTCTTTGACTCCTGACTTTTGCGCCACCCTGTATATATAGGAAGGGTGTATAGTAGGTCGGCTCGTTTTTACACTTTTTTCGATATTTGATTGGGGGTAGTGCGGAAAAGTTGCGATTTGGAGAGAAAATAAAGTGTGTAAATTTTTTTTGATCTACGTCAATACCTTCCGGTGGCGGCGAGTCCTTAAAAATCGAAAAATAGGCCTACGGGTAGATTGGAAAATGGTTTTAAAGACTTACAAAATAAACAATAAAAATTTCAGCACAATCTGTTAATAACTTCCGGTGGCGTCTTAGCCGTTAAATATCCAAAATATTGATTTAAAGCAAGTTTTAACAAGATGTTATACAAATGTTAATTCTGATATATTTCTGTGCAAACAACCCTGAGAACACTATTATAGGCTTGAATAAATTAATAGCAGTCATTGAACAATGAACATTATATAAAATTAGATAACATTTTTGTGTGTTTTTAGGCCTATTTTTCGATTTTTAAGGACTCGCCGCCACCGGAAGGTATTGACGTAGATGAAAAAAATTTTACACATTTTATTTTCTCTCCAAATCGCAACTTTTCCGCACTACCCCCAATCAAATATCGAAAAAAGTGTAAAAATGAGCCGCCCTAGTGTATAGGTTGGAGTTATCACAATTTTGTTTTTGGCTCATTATTCTGTAATATGAGGATAATTTATTCAGTTAGCGCGTTCATGTCATATATGATATTTTTGAATTTGCATTCAAGCTCTGTTCGTTCCACTGTCGAATAATAAATTAAGACGGTCTTTTTTAATAATCTTTCTGACCTTCGGTTTACCTCGTATTTCGTTTCTGTGCATGGTATTTACATCTCGAAGTCGCCCTCGCTTTATGCGACTTTTCTTAATGCGATTTCGTTATTACGCGACGACTCTAGTTCTAACACTCTCTCGCTTTGTGCGAGGAAAATTTGCAATTATACGACTGGCCGGGTTGGATGCGCGAAGCTTGTGCGACCAATGTAGGCGCGCGCGGACTCCGCTCTGCAGTTGGTGCGGGTGGAGCGGTGTCGCAGCCCATACGCTTCCTCAATCTCCTTCACTCAGTGTCGCATTATCCATCTTGTAGCGTGTGGTGGATTTGCCATAACTGTTGACTTTAGTGCAATGAGTATTCAAGTAAATACTTTTTTCTTATGGAGAAGAGAGCCAAAATCAAAGTCCAGGGTTTTAGAGATTGGAGGTCATAGACAGGGGGAAAGGGGGATTGAGGAAGATTGTTTCAGAGTTTACCGGTTGAGTAGATGAAAGATTGAAAATACCGATTAACCCTTGCGTTAGAGAGTTGGATAGAAAAGGAATGAGAAAATGTCGAAAGTCTGGTGCTGCGTGCTCTCCTTAAAGGAGGAGGCATGCAGTTAGAGAATTCAGAGGAGCAGTGTCCGTTATAATAGCGATAGTAAAGAGTGAGGGAGGCAACATTGCGGCGAAGAGAGAGAGGGATTGAAGACAGTGAGTAAGAGGCGGGGAATTGATGAGACGAAAAGCCTTTGATTCCACCCGATCAAGTACGGCTCTGTGGGCTGAGCCACCCATACATGAAAAGCATACTCCATACAGGGACGGACAAGACCCCTGTACAGAGACAGCAACTGAGCGGAGGTGAAGAAACTGCGGAGGCAGTACAACACACCTAACCTCTTAGAAGCTGTAATCATTTCTTTTAATGTTTTTTCTTATATAATGTCAGCTGTTTGTTTAATTTTATTAGGTGATTTGATATGAAAGTGTTAACGGTTTTATTGGGGGGGGGGGGGGGGTTCAGTATTCAGTATTAAATACATCCCTATTAAATACATGTAATAAATGGCTCTCTTTAAGCGAACTGTTTTTGGAACGCAATCCCCGCATAAAGCGAGGGTGACCTGTATTTTGAAATGCAAAGCCGTTAAAACCCGAATGCAATAACATGCCTACGGTGTATCGCATATTGGACTTGTTTACTTCATAAGAACCTCTTAATATAGGCCTTGACCAACGTAGGACAAAAAATAGCCCGACGCTTAACCTATAGCTGAAAACTGTTAGAAAGTATTTTAAAAGAAGGTTCCCTCTGTAAACATTTAGAGGGTGAGTGGCACAGAGGAAAAAAACATGATTTTTGGTTTCTTTCACTTGCGTCGTCCCAAACGATAAAACACGATTCGATCATTTTTATAAACTGCAAGCGAGAATTCATTTAAAAAACTGCGTAAATGTATGCGTTTATTTTATCATAAGTCGTAAATATTAGTAGCTTATTCGCTGACATGCTTTTGAAAGTATATACTGTAACTTTATTTTTTATTTATTAATTTACAAATATATATATATATATATATAGCTACAGTTTTCATAGATGAGTATAATTTCATTATTAAATACAGACGCTGTATACAGTTGTAAACTGCCTTTAGCGTGCGTGCGAGCTTTACAGGCCCAAATTTATTAATTAGATATAATTATAATAATAATTATACGAGTATAATGGATATGATTACGACATTCTTATAATAGACTTAAAAGACTAAAAGGAACTTACAGACTAGGATATATATATACTACTTTTAGTAGACGTTTAGTACAAAGAATAATGAAATGTGGATTGTGGTGAAAAGTGATAGGAGAGATTTTTAGAAGGAATAATGAGAATTTTGACAAGGAGAAAGAAAAGAGTGCATTCATTAACTTTGGAATTTGTTAAGTGTTAATATCTTTATAAAAGATGAGAGAGAGTATTGATTATTTTTAATTCATTCGGTAGATTGTTCCCTAATTCCACTTAAAGGGTTGATGATGTAAGCACACACACACACACTTCCATATGCGGTAATATTGTATGTGAGATACGGATAAACTAGAGAGAAGTTATATTGTGTTTTAAGTGTATTTGTGGGAAGGAAATGTAATTTTGTTAATATAAACGAGAATTTCGAGTTTATGACCTATATTTTCAATATGTTGACGAAAGGATAGTTTGTCATGAAGCACAACTCCTAATAATTTCCTTTCCGTGACGCGCGATATCAAGTGCAAGTTAACAATAATAGACAGAATAATAGACAGTTTATTTCCACCACAGTTTCGACGCCCACTGGCATCCTCCTCGGGTGGATACCCGAGGAGGATGCCAGTGGGCGTCGAAACTGTCGTGGAAATAAACTCTGTCTATTAGAGTGGGTTTTTATTTTCATATTTTGACCTTCACGTAGAAAAAAGTGAAGTTTTTTGCATTTAATAATATTGAAGTCTGGTATTAATTCCTTTAGTGCGATTAGCAGGAAGTTTTTTGTTCTTATTTAAGGATAATTTATTGGCTTTCAGGCAGTCGCATACGATGTCTCTATTTACTATTTCGTTCAGGGGTGCGAGATCACTGTCCGACTCTCTGTATATGAGTTATTAGAGTTATTAGAGTTGCGAAAGTCATTTATATAGATCAGAAATAGTAGGGGATCCAAAATGGTCCCTTGTGGAATTCCGTGTGTGAATTTTAGTTCGGTGGTGATTATATTATTATGTTTGATGTAGTAGCTTTTGTTGTATAGGTATGATTTAAACCAATTTAGAGCAACGTTATTTATGCCGTAATACGATAATTTATAAATATGTCGTGAGAGATTGTATGAAAGGTTTTTAATAGGTTCACAAGCAAGAGGACAGAAGACTATTATTAAGGTTTTTATATAGCACGTATAATATAGCTGAAATCGCGTCGCTTGTTTTATGGCCCTTCCTAAAACCAAATTCATACCTCAATATGAAGCTATTTTCTTCGAAATATTTCGAGAGTTGCGTGTACACAAGTTTTCCATATATTTTACCTAATGTAGGGAAGATGGATATAGCTCAATAATTAATTTGAAGGCAGTGATTTGTCTCCTGATATGAATATTGGACAACCTCGTGCGTTTTTAAGTACTTCAGGGAAAATATCATGACGGAGAGATAAGTTGAATAATATTGATAAAGGGAGAAATAAAGTATCTGATCAGTATTTAAAGACTGCGTTTGGAATAGGATCGACGTGACATGATTTGTTTATAAGGGTGGAAATAGTCGTTTTGACATCTCTGGGACAGATAGGATAGGAGAGAATGAGAAAATATGATCTGGAAGAGAATGAGAAAATATGATCTTGGGGATTACCAAGATATTCTTTGTAACTGCGTATCGAGAGCGTTATGAGATCAGCTGTATTTTTTCCTACTGTAAAGTACTTATTTAGGCGATTGGTTATATCTAATGGTTCCTTATAAGTGGTATTATTTATTGTTATGTGTGTGGGAAAACAACTTCGTTCTTTCTACGTAAAGTTTCTTGGGTAAATTTCCATTGTTTCTTAGAATCACTTTTGTATTCTTCAAATTTATTGTGTTGTACTCTGATTTGCTCTTTTATTAGGTTTATGTATCTTCTCTCTTATTAGTGAATAGTTCTAAATTTTGCAACATCTGGTGGTCGGCTGAAATGTTTGGGTATTTTAAATTGAGGAATTTAAATTTTGTACTGCGTAATCCCTTTGTACAATACAAGTTCGCAGAAGTCATATGTAGTCTTAATTGTTTGTGGTTTATAAAGGCCTGCGCACTTTCTGAATGGCGTTTTTTTTTTTAATGCTATATGCGTGCATATTAACCTGGGAATGTTTCCTTTTGATACAACATAGCTCCAATCTTAATCTTGTGATTTGATGATGCTGTTAATGTGATAACGAAAGCGCTTGAGCACCATTTTGTGTTTCCTTTCCTTCGTGGTTTTATTCATCATATATATATATATATATATATATATATATATATATATTATAACGTAAAGAACGACGCTTGTATAGAAGACATTCCGCGCAAGATGAGGAGAGACGAACAAATGAAAAAATTAGGTAACCACCCGGGAATCGAATCCGGGATCTTCCGATTGCCGGTCAGATATGATAACCATTACACCATGGGCCTCACTTGATCAGAAGTCGTAATTCTCCTACATACGCGCAGAAACCAATGCCCCGAGGGGGGCACCTCCCCCATGCCGCACATATATACATTTTCAACTGCAAAGAACACGCAGTATAATTAACGTAAAGAACGACGCTTGTATAGAAGACATTCCGTTCTCTCTCCTCATCTTGCGCGGAATGTCTTCTATGCAAGCGTCGTTCTTTACGTTAATTATACTGCGTGTTCTTTGCAGTTGAAAAAAAAAATAAATATATATATATATATATATATATATATATATACACACACACCTTGGTTGAATGGTTTGTTCTTAGGGAAACTTAGTTTAACGAGGAATAGGAGAACGAAAAGATGGTACATGTTTATTTACAAACGTTTCGGAAAAGTTCAATTTCCAGCATCGTGGTATTTCCACTAGAACTTCGCAACCCTTGAACAAACCCTCCAAATCAGCAATAAGGGATCATTGCCACTTTCACAACCACCCGTTACTTCCCTCCAATTTCAAAATCATTAATTCTGCCAACCAACTAATAGACCTCCGCATACTTGAGTCCCTTTATATACTTAGTATTCAGCCAACCCTCAACCACTACAGTTCGCTTTCAACCTAAACATCACCAAATGAACTCTCATATACAAAAGAAACCCTCCATCACTCCGCCTGGCTCCATCTTTCTAATATGGACTTTTTCAACAAGCCAACCATCCCCAATCTTCTTTACAATTAGTCTTTCACAACGTTAGCAACCTGGTAAGACCCCCCCACCCCTTAATTCTGATTCACCTTTTAACCGTTTTATATTTTGTACTTACTGTCCTCACTCTTATACTTTATATTATTTCATTTTTAATCTTTTAATTTTAATTTAATATATATTGTAACCATTGTCCCATGTTCATTTTAATATACTGTTTGTTTTTGTTTATTATACTTATTTATTTCTATTTGATTTTAAACTTTTTAGCACTGATGATGAAAATTGAACTTTTCCGAAACGTTTGTAAATAAACATGTACCAATTGTACCATCTTTTCGTCTTCCTATACCTCGCTATATATACACACACACACACACACACACACACACACACACACACACATATATATATATATATATATATATATATATATATATATATATATATATATATATATATATATATATAAACTTTTTACGGTTGCACTGTTGTTGTATTGATCATAGATGCTTTTATAGTAAACCTAACTACTGAACTGAATGGATGCGGGCATTTTATATTGTTTTCCATTAATTACTGTCATGCAATTTACAGTTCACTATATACAGTTCGGTTGTGGAAGTAAATTAGTACAATTTTCCAGCCATTAAATTACTTCATTCATAAGGAATCAGTCAATGGAAGTTTGTTACGCTTCATTAAAATTGGAGCCGAGACTGACTGCTACTGGATGTTTTTTACCTTTTAAGTCTGAAAGTAGCCGCAGACTCCCAGACGGGGATTCTACTTGCTATCGGGGACGAAATGGGTTCCCTTACTATTATTATTATTATTGTTGTTGTTGCTGCATGGTAAAATGGAAAGTGAAACCGAATAGCTTGCTATCTACCTTGAACTGCTTCGAATCAACCAGGTGACCCATCTTTGATGAAACCTGTTCTGATCTCTGAATTTCCCCCAGCCCCACCCCAACCCGGTTTTATTACCCCCACCCCAACCCGGTTTCATTACCCTCACCCCACTCTTCGTCATTACAACAACTTTTATTTCCTGATTGGAAACATATTCGATGAGATCCGACCCACTTCCTTAGATTGCTACACTCTCTGTACCTTCTAAATCGAATGCGTTCACGAAGTTATTTGTGGATATATTGTTTAAGCGGCCAACTTTGCGCGCATTTATTGCTCACGTGTGTAGTACACTCGGAAAAAAGTTCGTCTAAACATATAAAATTTCCGAGAAGCTTTGAAAATTACCAATTAGTGATATTTTGATTTCTTTGGATATTTTATCTTCTTTGGTGACATTAATAGTCTCAAAAACAAAACCCAATTTTGTTTTTTTTTGTTTGGTTTAGAAATTTTAGCTTTCCGGTCGAACTTTTTTCCGAAACTGTACGTACGTCTATGTAATCCATGTATGTACCCTTTAGTGCTTATACGCCGAAGTATATAGTTCTTACGATTATTATTGTACTTATAGCTGGGGCCATTTGTTTTCGATTTTATTATATACGGTGATCTCCCTTGATACGGATCTACTACTACTACAGGGTGTTCCAATAATTACGTACGCTTCAGATGAAAAATAACTTTCTGAATATTAGGTCTGTATTAGCAGCCGGATGGGCCTTACTTTAAAACTGTTTTTCTTGAAATGTGGTGGAGGACGTTAGCCTCTTTCATTTTAACATAATTACGCCACCAAGCTCGCGATAAAAAATCTGGGGAACACCAGCAGACGACGTGAGGTCGAGCTTGTCGCCACAGAACGCCAACTTCTGTGTGACACGCGTTTTAGTGTTCAATCAGTCAACCCTGAGACGCGTGCCACTTGCCAAGGCGAGAGACTCTAAAGCGTGTGAACGCACACACGTGTTAACGTGTCTACTTTCAGTACAGATTTCTAAACCTGGATATAAAAAAAATCATTTTGCTCTCGCGACAAGTGTAGCTCTTGCTTTTGTCTCCAACCAGCATTTCACAGATTCTTGATCACAACCTCGTGATTATCTGTTAAAATCAGAGATAAAAGTCCGGTGAAATGTCTTGTATACTACTTGAAAGAGGAAACCTCAAACTTCAAAGTCGTATAAGCCTGAGTTTTATATATTGTATACTAACCGATATATCCCATTGCCCTCATTTGAAGACATCACGAAAAAAATTCTCATCTGCTCAATGTACATTCATAATACACATCATGGAATATAAAAGATATTTATCTGTGGTAGATAATTTTTTTTACATTATTTGAACATTATCTGAATAGAAAAATGCTAAAAACGATGATTCCTAATTAGTTTTGGATCTATTTTTGTGCTATTGATAAAATAATTCACAAATCAGAAATGCTTGGAAAAATTGTCAAAATTTCATATAATAAATACCTCATTACCCTCAGTTAAGGACGGCTCATCGTGAGCTTGCTATGAATAATAAAGCCTTTTTTTTACCTTGTTCATTTTAATTAATCTTTTTTATAAGTTTATTTATTGAAAATGATCAAAAGTTGAAAAAAAAAGTTGGGATAAAATGGGTTAAAGTTTTTTTTCATTTTAATTTACGTGACACGCATAAATTTTGGGATTCTTCATATTTCTACTGTCGTTTCGTTAAGTTTCCAGAGGCAAAGATGTCAGGAAACGTTAAATGTAGATTTTTTTTGTGCGAATTAATTAAAATTAATTAATTAAATGTTGTTTACTTCACACCGTCAGTGTTGGATATAAATCTCCGGCAACATTTTTGTTGGCACGGCGATATTTCGTGCTGTGAGGGGACAAAAGCAGCTTTAAATGGTTTTCTAATGATCGTTTCACAATTTTTTTCTTTCCATAAAATCGTCCAAATACAGAAATAAGAACTCCAAATTGACAGTGTCTTTATTTAAATTACCTTCTTTGAACGGAGGTTAGCTTAGTTTTTGATTTAAGACATAACCAAAGCTTTGTAGGTGAAATTATTCGACGTCATTGTATCATTAGATTTTATTGTAACTGTGTGGAAGCCATTTGTTTTTAACCATTAAATAACGAATTTCGGGTTAGATTATCCTTGTGCTCAATGAACTATGAGCATACATTAAATATAGGTCTCGACTTAATTTCATACCATTCCAGCTTATAGCTTGGAGCCAGTTAGAAGAAGTATCGATAGCAATAATAATTTATGTAATTTTGATAAATGCATACGTTCTGTATAGAGATTTAGGTTAATTTCTAAATTAACAAATGATAGATTTTTAGATAAAAAATAATTACATTACGGTACATTTTCATTTTTTTTAAAAACTGCAAATATCTGATTTTTTATTATAACCTTTGGTTAGCTTCCGCCCGAATTGTTCATTCTGACGAAGGTCAAGCTTTTCACTCCACCTTAGACCTACAGTTTAACGTGGAATCCGAACCACGCCCCACCAGCAGCCCAGCGTCTAGGCCATCCAGGGTACCCATTTATCTACCAACCACTTTCTTTATTGTGTGGAAGGATGAACAGCTGGGTTTTGCTGCGCGCCGGCTGCAGTCACCGGGTCTCGAACCCGGGGCCGATGGATTCTTAGTCAGCGACGCGAACCACTACACCACCGAGGCAGTTGGAAATATCTTTTTTTTAATATTATATAATTAATGAAGAACGAATAATAATAGATTTTTGCATGTATTGGTGGGGGGGGGCGTTTTTGCGGTCATTCACCCTTGGCCCCTCCTTATTAAAAAAAAAATTGGGGATGGCATTGGCAGTGGCTATGTATGGAAAATTAAAATGGATTCTAAGTAAACTGGCACGAGATTGGTGTTGAATAATGTATTGGAACTGTCAAAAATCACCAGACTTTCGATTAGCCTTTGAACTTGGACTCCCTTATATTGAATCTCCTAATAAGGGTGTAATTTCTCGCTTCTAAAAAGTATCGTTGTTGAAGTGATTGAAAAGAAAATTTTGCCTTTATGTTGAATTTTTTTTAGGCTCTTCGAGCGCATTTGAGTTAATTTTGTAAATGTAACTTAGATTTCACTGTCACTTTCCCCAAGTTTAACAATTAACACCTTTTTTTTAAAGTTTCTTCACTTAATAGACGAGGAAATGTTAAGTGTAGATAAAATAAACTGGTTTCAAATAATCTCGTCGACAAATTATGATGCAAACCGATAATTGTGAGCGTCCTGTTAGGGCGCATTTAATAATGTAGAAAGTATTTATAGGTTGGCCGCAGCAACACGGGTCAAAACGTTGCTCATCGTGTTCCCTTCCACCTCGTATAACCAGAGAAATAGTGAAATAAACCTTTGAAACAGTAATAAAATGTCATAAAAAATTTACCTTCCCCAATGCATTTTAAGAGCCATTGCGTAAGATCCATCAGACAAGGTCGTAAACTCGCTGAAGTTTAGATCGGCTTCTCGCTCGCGAGTCCCACTTGGCATCGAAGGAAAACGAACCCGAGGCGATTCTCAACTGAATGTTATTTCTTCTCACAGTCCCGTTGCTAACCATTCAATTTCCGGGTTTTATGTAACAATTGTTCGTGTATTTCATTCTGTCCCAGTCAGGTTCTGAAGTTAGAACTGTTAATAATGTCTGTACTAAGGAAGAATTCACGATCCGGTTAGCGGTCATAGGGAAAGGGTTGATTTTTGATCGTACCTTGTAGAGAGGGAGAGTTTAAAGTCCTGTATATTATAAATGGAGTGCGGATTTACAGCTAGTCTGCACTTTTCTTCATGAAATATAGTTATACTGTAATTGTTTATTGGAATGTACCAATGTCACAGAAGCCAGTCTTAATTTTTAATGAACAAACCGATATTTTCTTTACCGACAAATATGTTGTTAATTGAATAGATTCATGCTGTAACTACACACACACACACACACACACACACACATATATATATATATATATATACATACACACTGTGTGTATATAAAATAATAATACACAAACAGTCACTGACCATTCTAATAAATACATTGACACACTCTTTACGAATGTTCAATTTTAGGTTAATTCTTCTGGAGTAAGGTGGAGTCTGTTGCTTTGAAGTCATGGTCAGGCACCGCCATTTAAGAAATAAAAGAGAGTATTCGAAAGGAGTGTGTCAACTTCTCCACTTGAATATTATAAAATGTTCGTAGTAGTTTCGGTAAGAGAACTCGCTTGTACAGTATAAAAGGTTTTACTACTTGTAGTTCGGGCACATTTACTGAATAAATTTTTCAGGTGAGACTAGACTTCTGGTGTGTGTACACACACACACACACATATATATATATATATATATATATATATATATATATATATATATATATATATATATATATATATATATAAATATATAAATGCATTTCGTGTAAACAGTTCTCAAAGTTAAGAAATGATGATGATACTGTTTTGTTATTTTAACCTTGGTTAAACCACTACATCAACAAGGACGACCCAAAGAAGCCCCTTAATCGCTGAAACTTGAGGCCCTATCCGAGATGCGAACCTACAACCTTCAGATATTAATAGCCAGCCTTTTTGACCTTTTGGGGGGTAAAATGAATTGATGGTTAATATATGTAGGAAATATATCCTCAGTCAGTACAAAGTATTGACAAGATAAGGAACTGTAATGAGTCCCGTAAAATATAAATAATAAATTGATTAAAATAGCGAATTGTGAGAATATTTGCATAAGGCTTTGATTTGTAGAAATATTTTTTTTTTAAAAATGTACTAAAAATGTGTTCGTTCAGAATTTACGTTGAACGAAAGATAACTGATGTTAATTATTATTTAAGTAATTCGTTTGTATATTCTTTTAACTTTGTTTCCATCTAATTTAAAAGTATAAATTACGATGAAGTTAATAATTTATAGTTAAAAATATGTAAAATAGATTGTTAAAACTGAAGATCAGATGTTTAACTGTAAAAAAAAATTAATAATAAAAAAGAAGTTTTTGGTCGCTGAAAATTTGTGTTTGTAAAAGTATAACAATTTAGTTACTATTATTTTATAACGTGTCATAGTACAGTTGTGACCGAGGTACAATTTAATGTACTAATGTTGTGTACGACTGAACTTTGTATATACACACGTCTTTAAATAGTCATAACCACTAACGCGTCTACAGACTAACTAGCAGAGCTGAACTTGGCCTGAAGGCTAAGACCCTCACGCCATGAAAAACGTCGTAAAGAAGGTTATTAGGGGTTGACTTTCGGTAGAAAATGGTTTAAGTCCGCTCAGTTGTGAGACATCAGGGTCTCCCCCCGCCCCTCCGGCCTTTGGTCTTTGACTTTTCCGCATTTGTGATAGTCAGCAAGATGAGTTGATTCTATTAATACGCTGGCTATTTTAATTGAATTTTGAATTGAGTAACCTTTATTACTAATAAAATAAATACAGTACTTTTACAATTTACAGTGACATAAATATTGTAAAGCTGGCCTATTTTTTTTATGCAGGAAGGAGGGGCTAAGGGCAAATGCCCGCAAAAGCGCCCCCCCCCCCCTCCCGATAGAAGAAAAAGGGAGCCAAAATCAAGGTCCATGGTTTTGGAGATGCATAAACACGCTGCGTTTGAAAGATTGGAGGTCATACACAGGGGTAAAGATGGATTCAGGAAGATTGTTCCAGAGTTGATCGGTTGAGTGGATAAAAGATTGAAAATACCGATTAACCCTTGCGTTTGACGATTGGACAGAAAAGGAATGAGAAACTGTGGAAAGTCTGGTATTGCGTGCTCTCCTTAAAGGAGGAGGCATGCAGTTAGAGAGTTCAAAAGAGCAATGTCCGTTATAATAACGATAGTAAAGAAAAGTGATGCAACATTGCGGCAAAGAGAAAGGGATTGAAGACAATAAGAGGCGGTGAATTAATGAGACGAAAAACCTTTGAGTCCACCCGATCAAGTACGGCTGTGTGGGTTGAGCCACCCCATACATGAGGAACATACTCCATACAGGGCCGGACAAGACCCCTATACAGAGACAGCAAACTGAGCGGGGGTGAAGAAACTGCGGAGCCGTACAGCACACCTGACCTCTTAGAAGCTGTTTTGGAAAATGTATACATGATCTTTTCAGGAAAGGCCAAGAATGTTAAGAGAAGAGGAAGGATTGAGTTGTGCATTGTTGAAGGAAAGGGGATAGTCGTCGTGTGGAAGATTGTGACGAGTAGACAGATGGAGGAACTGAGTTTTTGCGGCATTGAAAGCCACAAGGTTTTCTCTGCCCTAATTAGAGGTAGCAGAAAGATCAGAGGTCAGGTGGTTCATAGCCGTCGTACGCGAATCATGGAGTGACTGTTGAGAGGGACGTTTTGCGAAGTGGGTGGTGAAGTGAAGAGTGGAGTCATCGCCATAGGAGTGAATAGGACAAGAAGTGCGAATTAAAAGATTATTAATAAATAAAAGGAAAAGAGTAGTGGGTGACAGGACAGAACCCTGAGGAACTTTAGGAGAAGAACAGTGGCCATCTACAACCGTAGCTATAGATCGGCCAGAAAAGAAATTAGAGATGAATGCACAGATAGAAAGATAGAAACCGAAGGAAGGCATTTTGGAAATTAAAGATTTGTGCGACTCTGTCAGAAGTTTTTGATATATGTAGCGCAATAGCAAAAGTTTCGCCGAAATCCCGAAAGGAGGATGACCAAAAGTCAAAGAGAAATGCAAGAAGATCGCCAGTAGAGCGTCCCTTGCGGACCATATTAAATAAAATAAATAGTCCAGCTTCACAATTATTTATGTCATTGTAAATTGTAAAACCAATGTAGTTATTTTATTATTAATGAAGGTTATTCAATTAAATTCAACTCAATATACAAGAAGATCGCCAGTAGAGCGTCCCTTGCGGAACCCATACTGACGATCTGAAAGAAGATTGTGAGAAGAGAGGTGTTTAGGAATCTTCCTATTAAGGATAGATTCAAGAACTTTGGAAAGGCAAAAAATCAAAGTAATTGGACGATAGTTGGAGGGTTGAGAGCGGTCATCCTCCTTTGGGACAGACTGAATGTAAGTGAACTTCTAGCAGGAAGGAAAAGTACCTGATGAAAGACAAGGACGAAAGAGTTTGCATAGGCAGGGTGTCAGCACAGAAGCACAGTTGTTAAGAACAACAGGAGGAACATCATCAGGACCGTACGGCTTCCTGGGGTTAAGCCCAGATAGAGCAGAAAAACCATCTTTGCAAGAGATTCTAATTTTAGACATAATAAAGTCAGAGGGGAGGTGATGGAGGAACAGCACCGGAATCGTCCATGGTTGAATTGTAAGCGAAAGTTTGAGCGAAGAGCTCAGCTTTGTCCGGAGAAGAGACGGCAACTGAGCCATCGGAATGGAAAAGAGGCTGTAGATTTAGGGGAAAGGTAAACAGCGCAGATGTATTTAGTTTGAGATTGGCATGTAAGCTGCAGCCAGAGGGTATAGAATTCGAAAGATTCGAGTTCGGGAATACGAGAACAAGTTAGGTCATTGCGTACATATACGCAACATCCACCTTTGGAGTGAAATTGAGTATAGAGAAAGTAAGAAGGTACAGAAAAGGGGTTGCTGTTAGCTTCCCTCACCAGCTATCTGCAAATAGCTGATGAGGGAAGCTATTTTTGGGATCTCTTTGCGAGTGATCCGTTGCTCACGTCGGGCTAGCATCATGAAAAAGAAAAACCTATAGTATTTGTCATTTACCATTACTTATTCGGACTATTGTGGATTTAATTTTCCTGGAAGAGTTCCTTGTTCCATGCACGGTCTGTGTATATATATATATATATATAGGGTGGGAGAAAAGACTTTAAAGATTTTATACTTACAAATAATTTGTTAATTATAAGTAAATTCCAGTGATATCACTGCACTGTATGCGATACTTTTGAAAGCAACTATACAAGGCCGGGAATGACCTTAGGTTAGAACAGGAAGGCCCTACGCCCTAGCCCCAGTCAGCCCCATGTCAGTAAGGATGGAATACAACAATGAAGAAAAAGTGTATCCTCTATCGTCGGCTATTTTTTATAATAATTGTGATGAAAGTTTGCGTTTATTTCAACAAAAATATAATAAACCACCACCAAATGCAACCACTCTTCGATACTGGAAGTTCAAACTTTTGGAAACAGGCAGCCTGGTAAAAGATCGTCCAAGAAACGGATGGTCAGTAACGGCGACAAGAAACAACAACAAAGAAAATGTCCTCGCCACTTTTCAAGTCGATCGAACAACTTCAACGAGAAAAGTCGCAGACGAATTGGTTATTTCCAAATTTTCAGCTTATATACGACGCTGATTCTGATAGACGGCTGTAGTTTACTGAAACAATGAGACAGGTTCAACAGTGATCCAGACTTCGTTTGAAAGATCACATTTTCAGATGAATGTGTCTTCGGTTTAACGAGTAAAGGAAACAAACACAACGTTCACTCGTAGCCGAAAAAAAAAAATGCCAAAATACGATTGGGTAAAGCCGTTAAAACAGCTACACTAACAGTTTGGGCGTGTATTGGTTATTGAGGACTCGTTTCCTTTGACATATCGAGAGATACGATGGATAGAAAACGCTATTGCCAGGTATTGAGAGATAAAGTTTTGCCACAGTTTACTAATGGCATTGGCAGGAATTGGCTTTATGAACATGATGGAGCACCGCCACATTACTGTGCAGCTGCCCGTGAGATTTCTGGCTTTTGGCTTATTTGCTTGCCAAACTCTACACTCCTGGTTTCATCTATCCGAATGTGAATGTCCTTGGCCGCAGAATAGATGAAGAACTGAAATATGTTCAGAAGAACAATGAAGAGTTTCACAGGGAGAATCCAAAATGTATCATAGTGGATGCTGAACTCTTTGAAGTTAAATTACAATGAATAAAATTCTTATAGACTTTTTGTTTGATTTCTTACATCATTTGAACACCTATCTGTATAAAGTTGTTAACTAAATAGTTGTATGTATAAAATCCTTAAAGACTTTTCTCCCACAGTATATATGGTGATTTTTTAAAAATATCTGACACTTTAAACTGTTTGTATTTTTTTTATTAACTGAAATGAAAGTATGAAATTGTTACTGTACCATCTCGAAATATGTGGAATTAGTTCCCAAGTGCAAAACATGCATTGTTTACCTAGGTTGAACAGGTTATATATTTTATATTTTCAAATTTTTTATCACTTTCGCTTGAGTTAAAGTAAAGTGAGGGAAGTCTGTAAGAAAGTTTAGAGAAAGCACTTTTTTACCATATACAATGATTATTTTTTCGAATTTCACTTTCGTTACGATTTTAATTAAAAAAAACTGGGTCATAACGGATGGAGTCGTTATATGATAAATATATAAATATATATTTATAAGTCGTTATAAATAAGTCGTTCTTTATGCTTCCTCAGACTTTACACATCCTCCCATTTGTTTTAGGTTAGGTTACGCTAACCTAACCTAACCTAGCGTAACCTAATGTAACAACCTAAAAAAAGGTTGTACAAGTAAATCTAACTTATTTACAAAGTTCGACCTAACTGGGTAAAAAGATGGCTTACTATTGGCACTACCTGAGGATATATATATATATATATATATATATATATATATATATATATATATATACGGGGCTCCAATAAACCTTAGCCCCCCGCCCATGGCCTAAACCATTAGAGGTACAGTAAAACTAAACATACCTTACAAAAGAGAATTTAATCTTGCATTTAATGAGAAACAATTACAACTTGGTGTTCCCGCCATTGGCTTCCAAGACAGCCTGAATTCGCTTTGGGTAGCTTGCCAAAAGTGACGTGAATAGATCTTGATCGTTACGCAAATTTGCTAAAACAGTTTCAATGTGTTGCGTCATTGTATCCTTCGAAAATCGATTTGCTGTAGGTTCTTGAAACAAGAGACATTCAACCTTGTCCTGTATAACTGATCCAATGTGTTCACAGACGTTCAGGTCAGGAGAATTTCCTGGCCATTCTTCATTTCCAAAGAAATCGATCTCATGGTTCCGCAACAACTGTTGAGTGGCTAATGCCTTAAAGCAGGGGGCCTTATAGTGCAGAAGTGTGACCTGATCGACATCAGTAACATTGTTTGGGTTTCTTAGAAAAGGAATGACATGCTGGGATAGAATAATATCACGAAAATATTGTCCATCCCAACTCTGACCATTTGGCTTCAGCACCCACATGAGCTTCTTTGCAGTGAACAAAACAAACACATCAACACAGTCTGGACTTTTTAATAATTCGCGATAATGTTCATTGTCATCGATTTCATCTGGTGTTGTGGCCCACACTCGATCATTTTGGTAGTTAGGCCGACGTGTTACGTAAACAAAAAATTCATCGGAGACAGCTAAATGCATGAAATCATCCACATCCCAATCTTCAAGATAATGGGCAAACCACATTCTGTCATCGATGTTAAGTTGAGTTTTTCTTGGCTTTGGAAGTTCATGCCAAGGCTTTAAACCTTGCCTATGACGGTACAGTCGAATGATCTCACCACTAACGATCTTTCCTCTCAACACTTCGATCTTTCTAGAATGTTTAGCACAGCTGTTTTTCCGTTTACGCGTACCGCTTTCAATGATGTCCTTTGTTTCCTGAAAGAGTGGCAAATTTGGGCGCCCAGATTTGATTGTATCCATTTCACATTCATCCAAAGTTTTATTCCAATTTCTTTTGACGAAGTCCTCACTTCTTCGCAACTTTTTGGCAATCCATGAACGTGTTATAAAGGTGGCTCCAGCATCACGAGCTTCCCGAAATGTTATTGCTCGTATGCGATCTATCACACGTTGCCTCTCCGAATCACCAATTAATTGAGAAGCCATTATATTATCACTTTATCAGCTAGAGTAATTTTAATACCTGCAATAAATAAAGAATTTTATATATTTTTATAATCACTAAAAACTATTTCGATATAAGTAAACATGTAAGCTGCAAATGGGGGGGGGGCTAAGGTTTTTTGGAACCCCTTGTATAACCTGTGGTTAGCTTCCCCCCGAATTGTTCACTCTGACGAAGGTCAAGCTTTTCACTCCACCTTAGACCTACAGTTTAACGTGGAATCCGAACCACACCCCATCAGCAGCCCAGCGTCTTAACCACTAGGCCACCTTGGGTACCCATTTATCTACCAACCACTTTTTTTTTTTATTGTGTGGAAGGATGAACAGCTGGGTTTTGCTGCGCGCCGGCTGCCGTCGGGTCTCGAACCAGGGGCCGATGGATTCGTAGTCAGTGACGCTAACCACTACACCACCGAGGCGCATTATATATATATATATATATATATATATATATATAAAATTATATATATATAATATATATATATATATATATATATATATTCATATTTATATATATATATATATTTATTTATATATATATACACACAGTATATAATATATATATATATATAATATATATATATATATATTATATATATATATATACCTACATACACACATATATATATATATACACATTTTCAACTGCAAAGAACACGCAGTATAATTAACGTAAAGAACGACGCTTGTATAGAAGACATCCCGCGCAAGATGAGGAGAGAGAACGAACAAATGAAAAAATGAGGTAACCACCCGGGAATCGAACCCGGGATTTTCCGATTGCTGGTCGATAGGGAAATACAAGCCCTGATTAAGGACCATACAGAGAGGGAAGAAGAAAAGGTGGTAGAAGCAATAAAGGAAAATCCAAAATACTTCTATAACTATGCAAAAAGGAAAACGAAAACGCGCGCCGCTATTGGGCCCTTGAGGACGAGAAATAATGAACTAACCGACGATCCAAAAGAAATATCTGGTACATTGAGAGCTCAATATGAATCAGTTTTCAGTACCCCCAAAAGTGACAAAGCGATACCTGACATAAATGCATTCTTTGAAGAGGAATTGCAAGGAGAGTATATAACAGACTTTGATTTTACACCAGAAGATGTAGCGAGATCTATAGGACAAATGAAACCACATTCAGCTGCAGGCTCGGACAATTGGAACGCATTATTGATTAAAAACTGTAAAAATGAAATAGCTACACCTTTATACTGGATATGGAGAAGATCCCTAGACACTGGGGAAATACCGAGCATCTTGAAAAGAGCAAACATTGTCCCTATATATAAAGGAGGGGACAGATCTCAAGCAAAGAACTATAGACCAGTGTCATTGACGTCCCACCTCACCAAAGTATTTGAAAGAATAGTTCGAGAGAAAACTTATGATTTCCTGGAGACACGGGAAAGATTCAACGAAAATCAGCATGGATTCCGATCAGGTAGATCATGCCTCTCACAACTAATAGGACACTACAACAATATCCTAGATGCATTGGAAGGCAATGACAACTACGCTGTTATATACACAGATTTTGCTAAAGCTTTCGACAAATGTGACCATGGTATAATAGCACATAAAATTAAATACCTATATGGGAATAACAGGCAAAGTGGGAAAATGGATCTACAACTTCCTCAGAGAACGTTTGCAGGTCGTCAAAATTCAAGGTATAGCATCATCAGAATCGGAAGTACGCAGCTCAGTACCACAAGGGACAGTACTAGCCCCACTCCTGTTCATTATCATACTAATAGACATAAACAGCGGAGTAAACAGCAACAGTATAGTAACATCCTTTGCAGACGATACAAAGATCAGCAGAAAAATCAGCGATGTACATGACGTGGAGGCCTTGCAGAGGGACACGAACAAAATATACAAATGGCCAGAAGACAACAACATGTCATTTAACACCGAGAAATTTCAGCTCTTGAGATATGGTAGAAAAGAAGAACTTAAACAGACTGCATATTATGCTCCAGATAGACATGAAATTCAGAGAAGCACGAAAGCGATCGATCTCGGGATAATAATGACAGATGATACGAAATTCGAAACACAAAATTAGGTAGCGGTAAATAAAGCAAAAAGAGTCGCCGGACAGGTACTAAGAACGTTCAAGAGAAGGGACAGGACAGTAATGATTCCCCTGCTAAAAACACTGATTATACCAAAACTTGAATACTGTTCAGTTTTGACGTCCCCATATAAAAAGGAAGAAACTAATAAACTAGAAGAAACGCAAAGGCATTTCACAGCCAAGATTGATGGCTGCAAAGAACTCAACTACTGGGAAAGACTACGTAAACTAAATCTGTACTCCCTGGAAAGAAGAAGAGAGAGGTACACCATAATCTACATATGGAAAATGATCGAAAAACTGGTACCAAACCTAAAACTAAACCCAATTACCATTCAAACAACACTGGAAAATAGGAAAGGCAGAAAGTGCAGTGTTCCCAAATTAAAGGCCCGACAAGGGACCTCCTCAACTCTGAAGGAAAATAGCTTGGTTGTCAGGAGGCCAAGACTTTTCAACCAGCTTCCAAAGGGCCTCAGAAACGTAACGGGGGTCAAAGTTGAAGTCTTCAAGAGAAGACTGGATACCTGGCTCAGGACGGTACCAGATGAGCCGGGCGTGCCTGGCTATGTACGGTGGAGAGCGCAAGAAAGCAACTCGCTCCTCCACCAAGCCAGACCTAGAGGCGGGGCCACCAGCTTGACCTCCGTGTGAAGAGACCAACGCACGAAACAACATAAGGTTCAAAGGTAAGGTGTATATATATATATATATATATATAATATATATATATATATATAATATACTGTATATATATTATATATATATTGGTGTAGTGGTTAGTGTCACTGACTACGAATCCATCGGCCCCGGGTTCGAAACCCGGTGACGGCAGCCGGCGCGCAGCAAAACCCAGCTGTTCATCCTTCCACACAATAAAGAAAGTGGTTGGTAGATGAACGGGTACCCTGGGTGGTCTAGTGGTTAAGACGCTGGGCTGCTGGTGGGGTGTGGTTCGGATTCCACGTTAAACTGCAGGTCTAAGGTGGAGTGAAAAGCTTGACCTTCGTCAGAATGAACAATTCGGGCGGAAGCTAACCAAAAGCAAAGGTATATATATATATATTATATATAATATATATATATATATATATATATGGTGTAACAAAAGTCCGTTCTCATAGGGAAATAAGATATAACAGAATTGAACGAGAAAATAGTTTTAACTATACATTACAACAATACCATACAATCAACTTACCAATTAATCCAGTACATACTGAAATTGCATTCCATGTAGCCGTTGACTCATTTCTACTCGTCTTTGTAAGCTGTCGGTTACGTTTTGAAGTGTTTCTGCGCAAATTCTGTTACACTGATCTGTAATTTTTTTCTTTTAACTTTTGGATCGTTCGAGGTCTTGCCTCATAAACGGACTTCAAGTGGTCCCACAAGAAGTAGTCAAGTGGAGTCAAATCAGGGCTTCTGGGCAGCCATTCTACAATCTACACAACCTCGGCGTCCTCTCCATCTGTCATGGAGATTCTCATCTAAGCGTTGTTTCATTGAACGAGCGAAATGCAGAGGTTTACCATCTTGCTAAAACCTGAGCTTTCGTCTAGCATCCAAAGACATTTTGTCAATGTACTTTTGCAAAATCCCTTCAAGAATGTTGTTCAAATAAGAATCCCCGTTCATGGTTTCATTCAAAAAGTATGCTCCTATGATGGTTCCTCTATGAATTGCTGCTCACACCGTAATCCTGGCATCAACATGCGAATGTGAATCTTCAACCCAATGCGGATTTTCGTCACTCCAGTAACAGGAATTGATCGAGGTCCATGGTGTAGTGGATAGCATATCTGACCGGCAATCGGATGATCCCGGGTTCGATTCCCGGGTGGTACCTCATTTTTCATTTGTTCGTTCTCCCTCCTCATCTTGTGCGGAACGCTCTTCTACACAAGCGTCGGTTGTTCTTTACCCATATATATATATATATATATATATTATAGGAAATATGGGAATAATAATAATAATAATAATAACAACAACAACAACAATAATCAAAAGAAATATTCTCGCCTTCTCGAAAGTTTTGAGAGAATATAATTCGTTATTGTATTCGTTTTAATATTTAAATTGGTTTTGCACCCTTGAATTTTTTTTATATTTTATGTATGAGGTTTGTGGAGGAACTGAAATAGAATAGGTAAATAAGTACCAAAAAGTGAATGGGAGTTTACGTTAGTTTCGAGAGAGAGAGAGAGAGAGAGAGAGAGAGAGAGAGAGAGGAGAGAGAGAGAGAAGAGAGAGAGAGAGAGAGAGAGAGAGAACTGCGCGCAAAAACTGTCCCTATTTTTATTTGCCGTTATTTTGTAATTTTATAATGGATGTATATTTTATTATAATGTTATACTGTTTCAGACCAACAAAGCCCCTAGGATCCACTCATGGCTGATATACCTAACTGTGGTTGTGTATTGCGCATGCCCTGCGTGCTGGCGGAGGGGACCTACAATTTTACCTGGGTTCCGAACCACAAAAACCTTAATTTTACTACCTTAAGCCTCCTCGTACGACTTCGACCTAAGCGACGGAATCATCTTAGTTGCTCGTCTTTGAACTCTTTCGATGTTATCTATATCTTTGCGCATATGCGGATTCCAAAATTGGATCGCGTACTCCAAATGGAGTCTAACTAATGGTTTATAAAGAGGAACAATAATATCGCGCGATTTGTACTAAAAATTCCTAGCTATAAAACCTAGCACTTTGTTCGCCTTATTGACCGCTGCTGTACTTTGTTTCACCACTTTTAAATCACCAGTGACGATCATTCCTAAATCTTTTTCCTGTTCTACGCTTGCCAACTCCTTCCCTGACATACTATACGCAAAATTATCGTTACGCGAACCTATATATAAAATTTTGCACTTATCACCGTTAAATCTCATTTGCCATGTGACTGACCATTGACCAATCAACGATTTTGTTCAGATCTTCCTGGATTTTACCTCTATCTTCATCATTAATTGTCCTACCACCCAACTTCGTGTCATTCGCAAACTTTGAAACTGTATTGACTAGGCCGACATCTAATTCGTTAATATACGAGTATATAAGAAAAAGCAAGGTGCCCAATACAGAACCCTGAGGAACGCCGCTCGCTACATTAGCGCAAGACGACTCCGCTCCATCAACGACCACCCTCTGTTTCCTACCTCGCAACCACTCTTCTATCCAATTTATTACTACACTCCTGATTCCATGAGCGTTAGTTTTTTTCAATGAGTCTTTTGTGCGGTACGGTGTCAAACGCTTTTTGAAAATCTAAATACACTACATCTACCGCCCGATGACTATCGTAAACTTCAACCACGCTTTGAAAAAATTCTAAAAGGTTAGTTAAGCAAGATTTGTTTCACCTAAAACCGTGCTGCGTATTTCTAATCAAGTTATGCAATTCCAAGTGTTCGACTATACGATCCCTAATTATTGATTCCAGTAGCTTACCTACAACAGACGTTAAACTGATTGGCCTATAATTTCCCTCCGCACCTTTATCGCCTTTCTTAAAAATAGGTGTTGCATTTGCTAACTTGAAATTATCTGGTACGCACCCCTCAGAAATAGACGCATTAAAAATCTTTGTTAGCGGCACAACAATGCTTTCTTTTGATTCTTTTAGTTGTATGGAATATATGGAATCTGGCCCCGGTGATTTACGCATTTTAATTTTATCAATTAGCGCATTACCTCCCTTTCACTGACCACAGTATTATCTAAAGTATTACCATTGTCAAAAGGTATTATGTCTATGACCGAAGGGATATTCGTTACATCTTCTATTGTAAAAACTGACGTAAAAAATTCGTTTTGCAGGGTAGCCATTTGCTTGGTTTCAGAAACTAGCTCTCCGTCAAAATTTTTCAACGGCTCCAAAACACTCTTTACTGGATTCCTATTATTGACGTATTGAAAGAATCGCTAGGGTTTTCTTTGCCGTCACGAGCTATAGAGATTTCAAAATCACGCTTGGACTTTTTTATTACGCTTTTCGCTTCACGCCTTAGAGATATGTAGTTGTTTCGTAACCACAAACTGTCTTTATCGCACTTAGTAGCTTATAAGCCCTATCTCTACTCTTTATAATATCCCCTACTCTAGAAGCAAACCACAAGGGCTTGTTATTTACTTTCGCACGCTTAATCTTGTACGGTACACATTCCTCATTTATAGTCCTAAATACTGTTTCAAACGATTCCCACATTAGTTTTGCGTTGGAGATCCCAATTACGTTTTCCCAATTGACGCGTGACAATTCATTTCTAAATTTGCAAAAGTCTGCGTGCTGGAAGTTGGGATTTTAGTTGAGTTAGCTGGTTTCGAGTGACTTACTGAGACGACAAACTCTACCATATTGTGATCGCTATTGCTTAACGGTTCTATTACTTGAAGATCAGTGATTAGCCTATCGTCCGTAGTTATTACTAAATCTAGCATGCTGTCCAACCTCGTAGGTTCCCCAACCTTTTGAATAAGAAAGCTATCCTCGAGAAAATTAACTAAACGATTACCTTCCGCGTCTTCCTGCATTGTATCGTAATCCACGTTGGCGCAATTAAAGTCACCCATAACTAAGGCCTGCTCACTACCTATTATTCTCTTAAGTTCACGATATAACACTTCGTCCGTATCAGCTGTTTGATTAGGGGGCCTATATATAACGGCAACAAGTTTGAAATCCTTCAATTTAAGTTCTGCTATAGTCGAACCTATCGGTTCTGGAATTCTGTGCTTTACTTCTATAACGTTCACAATCACAATATCATCTTTGATATACAACATAACACCGCCTCCTCGCCTACCTATTCTGTTTTTAACAAAAAGTCTGTAACCTCTAATTTCATATTCCCCTACAAAGTCACGTGTTTCAGTGCTCAGCCACGATTCATTTATCGCAATTAAATCATAGTCTTTCCAATGCAATTAAAGAAAAAAAATCGTTTATTTTATTTCGTAGGCTACGAGCATTTTAGGATAGAACCTTCAAATTGTTTGTAACCGCAATAAATATGCGCGCGCAAGGGAATTTTAAGGAAATTACGCCGGGGCCGTTCGAGTTACGGCAGCCTGAAAAGAAGAAACAGTATTATGAAAGTCTTCCTTAACGCGCAGCTCCAACGTCATTAAGGTGAAGTCCATCTCCGAGGAACAAGTCCCTCCTGCCGTAGAAACTGCTCCAAAAATTCACAAAATGCACTCCTTCCTGTTGTCATAGTGACTTTAGGTTATTGTTAATATAGGTCGCCTTGCTGTAGAACTTGTTACGTTGGATAATTCGAGGAAGTATACCTGTTAAAACAATCTTATTATTTTTTTTCCTTTAATCGCTCTAGTAAGTCCCTGTACCTAGCCAGCAGCTCTTCCGATCTAGAATTTAGAACGTTATTAGTACCGACGTGAATAACATACGTTGTGTCCTCAGAGGTTCCCTCTGTAAAAAAATCAACACTATTAGTTATATCCTTCACCCTTACACCAGGGTAGCAGTAACGGTGCCTACGACGGGGGTTCCTCCCGCAGATTTCCTCGAGCTGCCCTCGAACAATGGAATCACTAACGAGTCGTATTTCAGGTTCATCTACGTCTTCGAAGCCTAAAACAGAAAGCTTATTTTCATTAATACCGGTAGACAAGTCTTAGGTTATCTCAGTGGGGCTCCATTACGCACTTGCACGAAGGGTCCGGAACTAGGGGAAGAGAGAGGGCTATTAGTATTTATATCATTAGTAGAAACTGAGGCAGGAGGGGCCGTGACTGAAGAATAACTCTTCTCAGAAGGCCCAAGGGATTCTAACTTTGCCGTCAGGAGCACCACCTTTTCTCCAAGCCTCACTCTGGCCTCCCTCTCACGCTCTAGCCCGTTCCTCAGCAATTCCATGTTTGGGCACCACCTGCAAACTATCATAACTGATCATTATTCTTAGCCAAAATAAACGCGTAAGCGGCAAACTTTCCTTTACAGCGACTGCAAATACTTGACGGGGGTGCCATGCTATTAATTAATTAAAATCGAGCGTTTGGAAATTAATATCGAGTTAATAATAGTAATCTAATAATGACGTACGTCTCCTAGAATAAGTAAGGAACAATTAATAAATAAAACGTAGGTTACCGCGTGCTTATTGTGACGTCACCTCCGCAAGCCCGCAAAAATGTTCTTCAAACGCAGAAACAGGTTCCTGTAACCCAAATTTATACTAAATGAATATATACTTAATTAAGCTACCGACGAAGGTTCTGGAAAAGAAAAAGTATTAATAAAGATGGATAAAAAAAAAAGATCTGTACACAATTCGGCCGACTTTTTTCCCTTTTTCCCACAGATGGTGACCACACCCTATCTGATGATCTTCAACAAGGCAAAATCAACCTTATTACACCACGTTTTGGAATTTTACCTCTCGAAGGAAAACAAACAAGGCAAAATCAACCTTATTAGACCACGTTTTGGAATTTTACCCTCTCGAAGAAAAAAACACAAGGCAAGCCACATGCACTCGCCTTGGTTTAATCCAATAATACAGTAATAAAGTCAATAAATAAAATATATTCGTTTATGAATAATTAATAACCGGAGGTAATTTAGTTAAGAAAGCACCAAACACATTTTTTTAAAGACCCTTCTAATAAAATCACTTATTCAATTGGTAATACTGGATACTCGATAGAACACGTCTGTTCTCAAGGAAAGACATCACTTCTCATGGAAAGGCAGATCACTTCTATTAGTGGGGTTTCTTCAGAAAGGTAACAGATTTGGATTTTTATTCCGCATACTTATGCATAGACTTGTAAACTTCTAATAGTTGAAACAGAAAATCAAGATCGTTGAGTAGTTTCTTGTGACAAATTCTATGATGCAGGTGCAGAGGAACTTCTGCAGAGAATATGGATGCACAGATCCACCCGATAGAAAAACAATATCACGAATTGTTAGAAAATTTCTAACAAAAGGAAATGTAAGCAAGCAACATAAGGGTAATAATAGTGGTAGGGGACGATCACTACTGCGCGCAGTCCGCAGAAGCCAATTTGACGTTTGGCAGCAGAAGTAGGTATTTTATGAACATGTATACTTCGTGCCAAAGTAAACCTTTTTCCCTACAAAATTCATTCACAAGTTTTACTGACTAATGTTCAAAAACAAAAACGAGTGTAATTCGCAACATGAACGTTAGCAAAGCTAGAAGAAGCTCCTGAGTTTTTGAAACGCATCCACTTTACTGACGAGTGTTGTGCACTTTTGTCTAGGGTAGTGGTTCCCGACCTTTTTGAAGCGACGGACCACTACTGTAGAGCGGATTCGAATAACTCGTGGCCCACCTCCCATGTTGCTGAGCTGGTATCAGGTTTACATAAGGCTTAATAAGCAAATTTTTTTATTAACATAATGCTAAAAGACAAGCATGCATCAAGTTCAAATGAAAATAAACACTCAAGAAATTCGCCATGTTCCACCGGTTGGAAACCAGTGGTCTAGGGAGATTACTAAGTAAAACTTTCGTTACTGGAGAAGTTATGCTGGCGCCTCAATAGAGCTTCCACATAGTGTTGCTAAACTCAACATTTGGGTCGCTGTTGGCAAAATTCATACAGCCCCGTAAAAGAAATAATTGCATTACCCCAGATTCACTGGATTCAGCAGGATGGAGCACCTCCACACACTGCTTGTGAAACTCGCAACCTTTTGAGGAAACATTTTTCCGAGCGACTAATCTCATTACTTACCCCAATACTTACCTGTCCTCACACCCCCAACTTTCTTTAGGTTGCATACATTTTTCTTTTGTGGGGTTACATAAAAGAAAGGATCTACCCCAAGACAGTTGAAGACCTAAAGACCAAAGTCTGTAAGGTAATCAGCGACATCCCAACTGAGCTATTTCCAAAAATTATGTCAAGCATTTGCGTAAGGTTGAATATTGTGTTACAAAAAAATGGTGATTACACTGAACATATTGTTTAATTAAGGTTAATAAACTCCGATGTGTTATGTACCTATTGCGTTTGTCTTTGTGTCTGGATTTCTATTTTTTCTTTTGGCTTAGAACATTTATTTAGAAATGACATTTCTTTGGGGCACCTAATATATATATATATATATATATATATATATATATATATATATACATTTTAACTGCAAACAACACACAGTATAATTAATGTAAAAAACCACGCTTGTGTAGAAGAGCGTCCGCACAAGATGAGGAGAGAGAACGAGCAAATGAAAAATGAGGCACCTCCCAAGGATCGAACCCGGGATCATCCAATTGCCGGTCGGATATGCTAACCACTGCACCAAGGTCCCCGATCAGTCACAACTCGTAATTCTCCTACATACGACCGGAATCGAATGCCCTGAGGGGGCACCTTCTCATGCCGTACACATATACATTTTAACTGCAAACAACACACAGTCGATTCCTGGGAGGTGCCTCATTTTTCATTTGCTCGTTCTCTCTCCTCATCTTGTACGGACGCTCTTCTACACAAGCGTCGTTCTTTACATTATATATATATATATATATATATATATATATATATATATATATATATATATATATATACACACACTTTGCTTTTGAAAAAAACTTTAACAACTATGTTGTTTATAATTTAAAAACAAAATTCCTTATAAAACTCTGATAAGAACATTGTCCTCCCCTTCAATACTTTTATTGAAGATGTTAAGACGACCCTTGCAGACGTACGAATCAAGGATTCTCTTGGCACTTGACTGCGTGTAAGGAGGGAAACCCGACACGCGCAAATGACAACCAATTCTGCCTGTAAAATATATAAATGTAACTGAGAGAGGAACGTGGTCTGCCGTAGAAACTATTAGAAATGAAGGAAAAACGTTCGTGTCGTAGATTAATCGCTTTATTTCTGCATTGAATGGGAAACCACAAGTAAAAATAAAAGTTTAGATGGCCAATCGCTTAAATTCGTGAGATTTCTTATGCTTTTATCAGGGTTATATTGACCTTGATTTTGTGTGTAACAAACGGGTAAACCATTTTCGGTTGAATGAGTTTCATTTTGTTCATATATCGTGTTTCATACAGGGTTTGGTGTAGATTATATATATATATATATATATATATATATTAGAAACCGAGTCGTTTATCCTTATAGAGAAAGGCTCCTCATTTCCATATGGCGAAGTGGTTCCTACAGAAGGAGTGAGAGAAGTGTACGGTCTCCGCAAAGTATTAAAAGGAATCGCAAGGTGAACACTGCACGCACCAAATTCAATTTCCATTTGAAACACAATTCTCGCCAACGAAGAACCATTGGAATAGAAGGAGAGTCAGTTTAAAGTTATGCCCAAATACCCAACGGATTTACACGAGAATAGAGATTAAAATAACTCGGTTGTACTCAATCCTAAATTTCGGGAACTGAATCATGATTATGAGGTATTTTCAAGCATGATTCATCCGACTGTATATACACACACACACACACCTTGGTTAACCTTGGTTTTGCTTCCGCCCGAATTGTTAATTCTGACGAAGGTGAAGCTTCTCACTCCAACTTAGACCTATAGTTTAACGTGGAATCTGAACCACGACCCACCACGGGCGGTCAGAAATTACAAGGTCCTCGCCCGGACTCTATTTCACGACCTCCCGATCAGCAGCCCAGCGTCCTAACCATTAGGCTTCCCAGGGTACCCACTTATCCACCAACCAATTTTATTGTGTGGAAGAATGAACAGCTGGGTTTCCTGCGCGCCGCCTGCCGTCACCGGGTCTCCATCCCGGGGCCGATGGATAACCACTACATCACCGAGTAGTGGTTACACACACACACACACACACACAAACTAGTATAAATTTGTGTTTTAGATAATGTAAGACATTCGGCTAGTGCCGAATAAGAAAAAGGTAAGCAGGCAATTTTGTATTCTCGTTGTGAAGAAGGCTATGAATACATGCATAATAATGGGGTATAAATTTGAAGTTCAAACCTTTTTTTTTGTTGTTATTATTATTATTGTTATTTTTTAATAGGCCTTATTATACCCTATATTGCAAAAATGTATATGCGCTTGTAACTATTAACATGTTTTTGTAATTACCTTGAGAATTGTGTGTTTACATCCTTGTGCGTATATATACAGGGCGTCCCAAAAAAATGTATACACACTTTAAATACTTATAAAGGCAGTGTTTATTAAAATACATTTCATTTTCAAAATGTAATAGAATCTACAGACATTATTTAATTGTTTTGTCAACGCCTGTTTTCAAACTGACGTCCGTTCTGGTCCAGGCACTGCTGATAACGCGAAGCAATGGAATCGCAAACATCACGAAACATTTCGTTTGGTATTTGTGTGCATTCTCGTTCAATGGCTGCTCTCAATTCAGCGACTGTTGCAGGTTTTATAGCGTAGACTTTGTCTTTTAAGTATCCCCATAAAAAAAAGTCTAGTGGTGTGAAGTCTGGTGAACGCGGAGGGTATTCTACGAAACCCCTTCGTCCAATCCACATCCACATCGTGCCAAGTACCACTCGCAATACTCCACTCTTCGGTCCGGATCATCTTCATTAATAGCATGGACTAATCTTGGAATGTAACTTTTCCATTGACAGCGCTTCAAAATGCGTTGGACAGACGATTCTGAAATTCCTACCTCACGACTCGCTTGCCGCACAGATTTTCTTGGACTTTGGTGATACGTTTCCAGTACTCTTTCTTGCTTTGTGGGGCTTGTCGATGTCCGTGGTCTTCCGGAACGCTTCTTGTGGACATTCTGAACAGTTCCATCGGCTTCAAACTTATCTCTAATTCGAGTGATGGTAAGTCGCGTTGGTGGATCTGTTTGAAACTCCCTCCTAAACTGTCTTTGCACTTCAACTGCGTTTTCACACTTCCAGTAGCATTTTAGAATGAATTTCCTTTGTTCAAAGCTTAGTCTGACTGCCATTATTAATTCTAATGGGTTTAACTTGGAAAGAAAGAAACATCAATTGAGCTATCAGCTGTTAAAGTGTGTATACATTTTTTGGGGACGCCCTGTATATATATATATATATATGTATAGAAACGACGTAAGTATAGAGGAGTGTTCTGCACACGAGGAAGAGAAATAACGAACAAATGAAAAATGAGGCACCCGCCCGGGAATCGAACCCAGGATCTTTCAATTGCCGGTCAGACGTGCTAACCACTACACCACGGAGCCACGATAGTCAGAAGTCGTAATTCTCCTACATAGGGCAGAAACCAATGCCTTGAGAGGGCACCCTCGCAAATCGTGAATATGTACATTTAACTGCAATGACCACGCAGTATATTAATGTATAGAAACGACGTAAGTATAGAGGAGTGTTCTGCACACGAGGAAGAGAAATAACGAACAAATGAAAAATGAGGTGACCGCCCGGGAATCGAACCCAGGATCTTCCGATTGCCGGTCAGATATGCTACCACTACACCACGGACCTCGATCAGTCAGAAGTCGCAATTCTCCTACATAGGGCAGAAACCAATGCCTTGAGAGGGCACCCTCGCAAATCGTGAATATGTACATTTAACTGCAATGACCACGCAGTATATTAATGTATAGAAACGACGTAAGTATAGAGGAGTGTTCTGCACACGAGGAAGAGAAATAACGAACAAATGAAAAATAAGGCACCCGCCCGGGAATCGAACCCAGGATCTTCCAATTCCAATTGGTTTCTGCCCTATGTAGGAGAATTACGACTTCTGACTACCATGGCTCCGTGGTGTAGTGGTTAGCACGTCTGACCGGCAATTGGAAGATCCTGGGTTCGATTCCAGGGCGGGTGCCTCATTTTTCATTTGTTCGTTATTTCTCTTCCTCGTGTGCAGAACACTCCTCTATACTTACGTCGTTTCTATACATTAATATACTGCGTGGTCATTGCAGTTAAATGTGTATATATATATATATATATATATATATATATATATACACACAATATATGTGTATATATTATAAAAATATATATATATATGTATATATGTGTGTGTGTGTGTATATTGGGAATTATAAAATTTTATATATTTACGTGGGCAGGTACTACAGTATTAAAAAATCTGTTGATACTTCAGTGCGTGACGTTTTTCAAAATTTATTTTGGTATTTTCGGTTCTGTTTTCTGCAAATTTGCCGGAATTTTGGCCATTTCTTGATTGCCGCTATTTATGGAGGGAGACTGAAAATTCTATCAAATTACGTGCTTTGTTTTGCATAAGGCTCTCCCGCCTTTATGTATACACACACACACACACACACACACCTTTGGTTACTTTCCGTCCGAATTGTTCATTCTGACGAAGGTCAAGCTTTTCACTCCACCTTAGACCTACAGTTTAACGTGGAATCCGAACCACGCCCCACTAGCAGGCCAGCGTCTTAACCACTAGGCCACTCAGGGTACCCATTCCCAGGGTACCCATTTATCTACCAACCACTTTATTTATTGTGTGAAAGGATGAACAGCGGGGTTTTGCTTCGCGCCGGCTGCCGTCACCGGGTTTCGAACCCGGGGCCGATGGATTCGTAGTCAGCGACGCTAACCACTACACCACCGAGGCGCTATATATATATATATAGAACAGACAAAGAAACAGAGAACAGACAAAGAATTACTTTCCCCGCCATTCTCAAACCTCTTGGAATCATCAGGAATCGAAAAACACACGTGGTTTTGTCAAGGAGAGAGAAACAACAGGACGCTTGTTTAGGGTCTCACAGGCCCGCGAAACTTAGCGTTTTGCGAGCCTATAAAAGGCAGAGTTCAGGAATTCACCCTCACACCTCAGCTACAAGTCAGCTCACAACTCACTTCTCACTCTTCGTTTGCCATTGGTTCGTTTTGGTCGGCACGCTTCACTCTCAGCACCTTCGTCAGTAGCACCCATCGTCAAGCCACCCGCTCTCCGGCCTTCGCCGGAGAGCGGCCTGCTGTTCCTTCAAGGCTTTGGTCGGGCCTACACGAAGTCTATCATCAAGTAAGGCTCTATACCAACTCTCACTCCGCTCGTACGTCCCCTTCGAAATTCTACTCTCTACGCAGCGCCATCATCGACTTTAGCCGGATGCCTTCCAAGTCACACTTCAACGGTTATACCAGAACGAAGCAACACTTGAAGTACGCTACAATTCCTTCCTGCAAGAAAGAAAATCACTGCTGTAGGCGTCTAGTTGGCCTCTTTACTACAACCCCTACCGATTCTCAGCACCAATCTCATCTAGGCCTGCCATCTACAAGGTCAACAACGGCCCAACGCAATACGGTCAACCTTCAAGTATCTCTTCCATTTCCAGAGGTATTCATCATTGTCGGTAAGCTCTATGTGCCTCGTTCTTAAGCAATTCTCGCGAAACCTACACAGTAATCGCAGAACCGCGTTTTAGGATATACCCAAAAGTGTACGCAAGCAACTGTAAACTAACTCCCATTAAAACCGCAGTAGGCCTATTTCAAGTGTCATTCCTATACCGTAATCTTGTATCACCCTGTTATTGTGATCATTTGTATAATTATTAATCGTGCATCTTCTTCAAATTATTATTTTGATTATTTTTACTTGTTTAATTTACATATTCAATTAAATATTTTACATATTTAATTTCATGCGCAAATCGAAAAATGTTAGCTAGCTTTCTAGCGATTTTGTTTCACGAGTATTGCGTCATTTTTCATGGCACCTGGCAACTGCAGTTTATCGATTTTTGTTTACATTCATTTAAATATTTTGAGAACTTTCTAAATTTTTATAATTTTAAGTATTTATTAAAACTTTGTGTGTATGAATGTGTGTGTGTGTGTGTGATCATGTGTAAAGGCCGCTTGGTCTCAAACATGTAACTAATAAATGAAATGAAACATTAAGTACGTTATTTTTAAAATTTGGTATTCAGTTTTTTACACATTTTAAAATTTAGTTTCAAAGTTTTCATTTAATTTACAATTTTTCACATTGTATTGCACACAAAATTTTGTGTGGATTTTGTTTGGATTTTTTATTTCATTATAATGGACTTTAATGTTATGGTTACTAATAATTCCTATTTCTATTTGTAACTTTGTAGAGTACTGTTTGCAGGTGTCACAGGACTAAAGATAATGGACCTTTATCAATTTTTCAAAAGAAAAAATGTCCAAACTGACAGTGGTTCTACAAAGCATGATGATCAAAGTACTGTTAATCCCAGTAAATTTGTTAGGTTACAACAGGATGAGAATGAAAGTGAAAAAATTTCGACGCCTTCGGCGCTAGCTCTTGACTCCCCTATTACTAAAAATCTAAAATGGCTTAGGATCCCGAAAACTTTTAATCTAACAGTGGAGGAAATGCTTAATCTCGAAATTAGCACTTTTTTCATTCTTATGTTAATACAAATCCGAGCATCCTAATTGCGGTTTGCATTGAATATTATGTTACTAATCAGATTTTTATCATAATTTTTATATTTTTTATATAATTTTTATATTTTTATTCATAATGTGTCTTAGCAGTAGCTAGTTAATCATCTCTAACTGAACGATAAGCTTATTATGAACGTACATAAAAATTATTTATCTCTATTTCAATTATACTTCTACGATTAGTTCCAAGTTCGCCCCCCTTGGCAAATTTATCGTTACACCCCTGGTCTTGACGGCCTAATCCATCTACTGTACCAACCGTACCTGATTATTTCAGCTGTCGATAGGCTTTTCATTATGTATTCTGTGTTCCATGTCGCATATCTCATTAGCCTATCTAAATAGTGTATTACTTAACAATTAATCTGTATAACCATTCCTTATTTGTTAATCCTCAGTCATCTTTAGCACAATATAAATGTCGTTATATAATTGTTAATCATCGTAAATACCTTCATTGAAATGTTAATCGCTGTGAACAAATAACTGATTTATTTTCTTAATTAAACACAAAACAACAAGGTAATTTTTCTAACCTTATTAATATTGTTTGCTTGGGTGTAATCCAAGCTGATAACCCCTAATTATAATTATTTATATAATTTCATTCAGTAATTATAATAAGCCTACTCCATTTGCCACATCAAACCGGTTAACCGTAGACCACTGTAAATTTGTAACTCCAGCCTAGTCATTTAGCATTCAGTCATTCAATCATTCTGTCAATTATCATTATTATTGTGCCAACTTTACGCTATAAACCGGTACCATCAAAGTGGTTAAGATTTGCTACACGATATATGTTATATATATATATATATATATATATACACACACACATTTAACTGCAATGACCACGCAGTATATTAATGTATAGAAACGAAGTAAGTATAGAGGAGTGTTCTGCCCACGTGGAAGAGAAATAACGAACAAATGAAAAATAAGGCACCCGCCCGGGAATCGAACCCAGGATCTTCCAATTGCCGGTCAGACGTGCTAACCACTACACCACGGAGCCACGATAATCAGAAGTCGCAATTCTCCTACATAGGGCAGAAACCAATGCCTTGAGAGGGCACCCTCGCAAATCGTGCCTTATTTTTCATTTGTTCGTTATTTCTCTTCCACGTGTGCAGAACACTCCTCTATACTTACTTCGTTTCTATACATATATATATATATATATATATATATATATATATATATAGTTTTAAGTTCCCAGAATACGAGTATAAAAAAAATAATAAATGTTAAGAAGGACGAGGCTTTCGAAGATATAGCCAACCACTTTCTTCAGGTCCTCAGTAAAAACTAAAATCAAAGAATACAAGTGATTTGAGGATATAAGAGACGCATGCGCACGGCGTCAAGTTACAGCTTCGTTAGTTGCTTACAAAAGTTTATTAAAAGAAGAGGAAGTTTTGAAAATGAAATTTAAGACTGTATCTTTAGTTAAGGATCATTTGGTCTTTATTAAAATTATCTATATTTTGTGAATTAAAAAATATAAAAAAAAATTTCCTTTTTTAATTTGTTTAATGTTTATTTGGAGAGAGGCATTTTTTATGTCGGTGCAGTGATTTGTCTCGCTCCTCTGCGAACATAATGCAGGGTTTATTTGATCAACTTACGAGTCATACTCTTGATGATACATCCTGGTCTTATGATCATTAGTTTCACCTTTGTAGACATTGGAACAGTCTTTACACGGGACTTCATAAATGCCTGAATTAGGTGTCCCCAGCTTTGATTGTCTTGGTCTTAAAATAGATTTTAAGCTGCAAGAGACATTCTGGACAGTATTAATATAATTCTGTGTTTGTCCTTTGAAAACGGAACGACTGAGAGATTTTCAATAAGATAGATTTAAGAGTAAATTTCTTAGCATGACGTCTATACAATCTTAATGGCATACGAGGTTTTTATCCAGGGAATTAGTTGGATAACCCAATTTTTTAAACCCTTTTTATTTACAGTATATAAGAAAGTTTTGAGTAACTAAAGCCGAATTATTATTATTATTATTATTATTATTATTATTATTATTATATACAGTAATTTTATATACAGTATTTGGAGACACCTTCGCTCTACGAAAATAGGGTGACAGGAAAACCATTGTGTATTAACTATATAAGAATCAGTCTCCCTCTTTCCTAAATATCTTAAAACATGGTGAGACCTAATAATAAATATATCTGAAAAAGGTATAGTTGGTTTCTGTTTCCAGGAAAATTTAATTGAAGGAATGCATTCATTCCATTTATGAAATATATCTCTGGGATTATTACCAGGCCAGGACATCGTCAGCATAGCGATACCAAGTGATTGATGGATGGATGAATCATATAAGGGGGAGGAATTTTCTCACTTTAAAATATATATATATTATATATATAACCTTTGGTTAGCTTCCGCCCGAATTGTTCATTCTGACGAAGGTCAAGCTTTTCACTCCACCTTAGACCTACAGTTTAACGTGGAATCCGAACCACACCCCATCAGCAGCCCAGCGTCTTAACCACGAGGCCACTTAGGGTACCCATTTATCTGCCAACCACTTTCTTTATTGTGTAGAAGGATGAACAGCTGGGTTTTGCTGCGCGCAGGCTGCCGTCGGGTCTCGAACCCGGGGCCGATGGATTCGTAGTCAGCGACGCTAACCACTACACCACTATATATATATATATATATATATATATATGAAATTTATTTCACGAAAGTGACACGTGAAAAATATTTATGATGAATAAAACCACGAAGGGTTCTTTTTCCCTTCGTGGTTTTATTCATCATATATATATATATATATATATATATATATATATATATATATATATATATATGCAAAATCTAGGAATTAGCTTGAGATCCTTTTTAAATTCTACGGTTTTACTGAGCCACTCATTCCACTTTTTAAAACTTGAAACTCCTCTGCCTTTATTGACGGAAATTAATTTTAGCGAATTTAAATAATTTAATAAAAAAAATAAAAACATTAAAAAATAAGAGTTTTGAGTAACTAAAGCCGAATTATTATTATTATTATTAGTAGTAGTAGTAGTAGCAGTAGTAGTAGTAATAATAATAATAATAATAATAATAATAATAATAATAATAATGATAATATAGACAGTTTTCAAGTATATAATACCAGTGACATTTTTAAAACCTCAGAATTTAACAATATAATTTGAATTTATATAAAAAACGCAATTATAATGGTTTCCTTTCTTAAAAAAATATAAATACCAAGTAAAGAATATTTTTAAGGGATATCCACTCTCATGCCCACCTTGAGAATCCCCCCTGGCTCCCTTCACAAAGGTGAAGAGGAGGGGAGAACGTAAAATTTCTTACGGAATGATATAAAAAATAAACAATTGTGAATAGTTCGGATGATTATTGGATCTGTTGTTTCGCAAGTGGTGCCAAATTTTAAACCGAATTGGCACCTTTTGCCACCTTTTACGGAGGAATCTGAATTGTCATTTTGATTTCAATCAGAGAGTGGAAGAAATGAATAGAATGAAATCTCGTAAATGAGGTGGGATGCTGCAGCAGCGGGGTCGATCGCGGGTCGATCCTGAACCGTCGTTCGAAGAAACCAAGTGAAAATATATACTGTACCGTACATATAAACGCTTAAGGCGTGTGTTACATTAAGTTTAAGTTCGAGGAGAGGTTTCACCGCTATTTTACACAGAGCACCACTCTGTTCATATTAGGGTTTCTGTCCCGGGATCCCGGCCAAAATAATGGTGAAAATATTTCCCGCGAAAAATCTGAATTCCCGGGATTTCCCGGGATGCATAAAGCGCAAGTCTTCATGAGACTTTTGCATGCAGCATCAAATAAATGCACACTGCACTAAAATGCATACTGCACTACACACTGTTGCCGACGCAATTATACACAGGGCTGCGCATACGCAGTGCGCTATTGCCGCCTGTCTGTCAGTGACTCATTATAAATGACAGCACAACACCTCCTGAGCCCTGACTCAGTAGGTGTTGTGCTGTCAAGGGGTGTGCATCGTTCTCTGCACTTGCTTGGCTTAGCGTTTGACAGACTATCGTTTGAAAGTCAAACATTCTCATCATGAGTGACCCTCCCAAAAAAGAATCGTTCGTTTGGGAACATTTTGAAAAGGTGGTTAATGATTCTGCAAAGTGCAAAAAATGCAAGACAGTTTTATTGTGTAAAGGTTTATCAACAAGCGGTCTAATTAGACATTTAAAAAGTAAACATTCAATTGAAAAGCCGGTGCCAGTAACAGCTAAGCGTGCAGCAGATGAAGATGTGCCAGCATCGAATGACGCTAAACGGAAACTTTCTCAGCAGAAGATCACTGCTTTCATGAAGAAGGACACGAGAGGAGAAATTATAAGCAAACTAGCTGCTGTAGATGGATTTTCTATTAACGCCATCACCAAAAGTGAATTTATAAGGCAAGCAATTTCTGATAGGGGCCATTTTCTTCCAAAGTACCCGAATGATGTCATGAAAATAGTCTATAGCCAATACGATGTGACAAAACAGTGTGTGATATCGGAAATAAGTGAGATGCTGAACGAAGGTTGTAGATTTAGTTTGTCACTCGATGAGTACACTTCGCTGGAAAATTGTCGGTATCTGAATGTAAACCTTCACGCTGGAGATGGGAAGTTTTGGAATCTAGGAATGGTCAGGATTCACGGAGCCATGCCTGCTGAAAGCGCTGTCGCTGTGGTCGAGGAGAAGTTATCTGAGTTCAACCTATCAGTGGAGAAACATGTAGTTGCATGTGTGACAGACGGAGCCAGTGTTATGGTAAAGTTCGGCAGATTAATGGGTTGCAACCATCATTTGTGTTATGCACATGGCATACATTTAGCTGTGTGTGATGTACTCTACAGAAAGACTACAACGACTGTAGAAGTTTCTTCACGAACAGATCTGGATACAAATGACGGACTGGAAAATGGTGGATGCGGCGAAACCGGCGATGATGCCAGTAGGCCCAGTACGGACTCTACGGAGTCTACGGACATGGAGGACTTCAGTGCAGTAATCGATATAGAGATGGATGTTTCTGAAAACAGCGTAGGTGAGCTCATCTCTTCAATAGGAATATCTGATGACGGGATCGAAGTTAACATTTCAGAATCTATCGACAAAATAAGAAAAATTGTCAGAATGTTTCGAAAATCACCATTAAAAAATGAAAACCTTCAAAAGTACGACAAAGCAGATCATGGCAAAGAACTAATGCTCATATTAGACTCAAAAACTCGTTGGAACAGCCTGCTGTCAATGCTAGAACGATTCCTTGAAATTAAATCATCTGTCGCTAAAGCAATGATTGACCTCAAACTTGATATGAACATCAGCGAGTTAGAATTTAAAGCAATTCAAGATATCGTATAACCTTGCAGCCAATTAAGGTTGGAGCTGAAAGCTTGGGCAGTAGAAATGCAACTTTGTTAACTGCCGAAGGTGTGTTTAAATTCATCCTTGATGAGCTTAGTGAACAGAGTTCAGCATTTTCCAGAAAAATGAAACTTTCTTTAATCGTGAGGATCAAACAAAGAAGAGACAAAGTATTGGTGGGCCTTCTTCAATACACAAATAGTGGGAAGCAGTATGACAACAAAGAAGGTGGCCAAGGTCTACCTGCCCTTGAGTCGAAATCGTCTTTATTAAATCATGCAAAGACGGTGTTCAGGAGGATATTTGGTTACAGCGAGAGCGAGCTGGGTGATGAATCCAGTGCATCAGAAGAAGATGATGTGAAATTGACACAAAAATTAATGACTCTATCCGACAAGCTTGATGCAGCAATTAAAAAGGTACAGTCGAACACATGTGACACAAATGACAACTCTAACAACAAGAAGGGCAGGCTTCTAACAAAAGAGTTTGAAATTTTTGAGGCAACGGGGGAGCGAACAAAGAATATATCTTTACTCTTGCGCGCGCTGAACTCTGTCCCTCCAACATCTGTCGAGTCAGAGCGAGCATTTTCAGCTGCCGGTTTATTTGACAAAACTAAGTCGACTGAACGATCACAGCATTGACCGGCTGTGCTTTTTAAAGAGTTACTACACAAATGCCAAGAAATAGCTGGATTTTTTTTTTTTTTTCCTAATGGAGAAAATGTTTTTTGCTAATGGAGAATATAATTTGTTAATGGAAATATTTTTATATAATTTGAAAGGAGTTTTTGTTCAAATATTGTTACTGAAATAATATTTTATGCTTTTTTTGAATATACACTTACTGAACTAAATCTCAACCTTGTCCATTATTAACCTTCCTGCAGGGGGCACTGGTACCAAACCAGTGTTAAGAGATCTGCAAAGCGCTCTCTCGGGTCCCCGAGCTCTTTAAAAAGTAAAAATACTTGAAATAAATATTAAGAAATTTCCCGGGAAATCTCGGGATCCCAGGATTAGACTTCATTATTTCCCGTAGTCCCGGGATTGTGTGCGCTATCCCGAACCAGAAACCCTAGTTCATATACCCATTCATTCACACCACCAGGCTTCAAATCTGGAACCTCTTGAGTAGAAGCCGCGGCCGCTACACTACACGACAATAAAGTAAAAGCTAACACATCCTGGTGCATATTTCAGCGCTCGAGCGAACGCACACACCACTTTTGTGATCAGAGGTGTTTTACGTGCCAAGACTCTCTGCATTCGAGGCAGTGGTAGCATTTAATTCAAGTCTGTGTCGTAATAACAGTAGAGTTCCACAGATAGAATATATATATATATATATATATATATATATATATATATATATATATATATATATATATATATATATATATATATATATATATATATATATAATATATATATATATAGAGAGAGAGAGAGAGAGTGTTTGAAAACTTTCTGTACAAATTGTAATGGGGGATAGGCAACACCAGGACAAACCCTTTTCGTCTATAAGTGTATGTCCGCTGACGTCACCATTCGGCGCGAGAGGGCGCCGCTGCAATTGGCTAAAAGGTGAAGTGGGCTAGACTCGCGCTTGCCGCGGGCATTCTTAAATCGGACGTAGTACGCGTAACATGGAGCGCTTCACGACTGCTCAGATGGCTGACATGCATATGGTGTATGGGGCTGCCAATGGAGACGGAAGAGCTGCTGTGAGGTTGTACCGACAGCGCTTCCCAAACAGACGTGTGCCAAACCACCAAACGTTTGCGCATTTGCATCGGCGACTGCGAGAAACTGGAACATTCCATGCAAACATGCATGACACTGGTCGGGAGAGAAACGTGCGCACTCCTGACATGGAAGAAGAAATCCTACGGCGATTTGAGGACAATCCAAGCGCAAGCACGCGAGGTGTTGCACGTATCCTCGGTGTGAACCACGACCTGGTCTGGAGAGTGTTGCACGAGCAGCAGTTACATCCGTTTCATCGTCAGAGAGTCCAGGCATTACAACCTCGGGATTACCCTCTTCGTGTGGAATTCGCACGCTGGTTTCTGCAGCAGACAGCGGTGCAGCCTAATTTTCCGGCTTATGTGCTGTTCTCAGATGAGGCCTGTTTCACACGTGAGGTGTGTTTAACATGCACAATTCTCACGTGTGGGCGCACGCAAATCCACATGCTACACGGGTGCGTGCTCATCAAGAACGGTTCGCCGTCAATGTTTGGGCGGGTATCGTCCATGGCAAGTTGATTGGGCCGTACCTGCTGCCTGCCCGACTCGACGGGCGGGTTTATCGGATATTTCTTGAAGAAACGTTGCCGGAACTGCTGGAAGATGTTCCCGTGGCTATTCGTAGACGAATGTGGTTTCAACACGACGGGGCCCCAGCACACTCCAGCAACGATGTGCGGGATTATCTGAACGCCACTTTTGGGGACCGATGGATAGGCCGGGGTGGGCCCGTAGCCTGGCCACCGAGATCGCCCGATTTAACATGCCTCGATTTCTTCCTGTGGGGACACATGAAGAACCTCGTGTACGAGACTCCCATTTACTCAGAAGAAGACCTCGTAGCAAGAATCGCTGTCGCCGCTGGAACTGTTCCCGAAATGCCGGGAATCTTTCGACGTGTACGTCGGTCAATGCTTCGACGCTGTCGGGCATGCATTGATGCTACCGGTCGCAACTTTCAGCACCTTCTTTAAATAAACATGCCTTCTTTAAATAAACATGTTACGCGTACTACGTCCGATTTAAGAATGCCCGCGGCAAGCGCGAGTCTAGCCCACTTCACCTTTTAGCCAATTGCAGCGGCGCCCTCTCGCGCCGAATGGTGACGTCAGCGGACATACACTTATAGACGAAAAGGGTTTGTCTTGGTGTTGCCTATCCCCCATTACAATTTGTACAGAAAGTTTTCAAACACCCTGTATATATATATTTATATTTATTTATATATATTTATTTATTTGAAGTGTTAATTAAATATACTTGAGTTGAATAATGACAGCTTGCATTGACATGAATGCTGTAACTTTCTCATTGAGTAATTCCACAGCTTCGTAGCTTATATGATGGAGAGGATCTACAGTTTTACGTGCAATCAGAACCACCTGAAGATCGCAACCTACTAATTTGGATAATCTGGACACGGATGGGGATCCTCCATCCAACTACAACCCAGAACCAATGCCTCTTCAGGACCTGAAAACAATGAAAAAAGTTTATATAAACATATGCCCGAAATCGCTTTGTTTCCGAGTTACAGCCCGTTTTGTGTTCCAGCAATTCTTTCCGCAAACTTTTTACAAACACTACTTGCCGACAGTGTGAGTGTGTACGAGACTTATTTCGTGTATGGCCTTGCCGATTGTAATGTTTCATAGTATACTCTATGACATGTTTCAATATCGTTGAGTGTAGAGCCATCAGTCAGTCAGAGGTGCATCGCGGTGTTTCACTGTTCGTATTTGTAACTTCTTACCGTGAATAAGTGCAGTCCAGTGAAAAAAAAACCTTAAAAGTTTTTGTGCTATTCAGTGATAGTGTGCATTTGAAGTGAGAATGGAGGCTTATTGAAATAGAGAAATGGCAGACATGCATCTCATGTATGGACTTGCCGAGTGTAATGCGACCGCAGCAAGACGACTGTATACAGAAAGATTTCCGAATCGCCGTCTGCAAGATAAGAAGATCTTTCAGAGAATAGACGAGCGTCTTGGTGATACAGGATCATTCAACAAGCGAGTTTCAGATGGTGGTGGACCAATCAACGCTAGAACTGTCGAGTTGGGGGAGCGGCGGTAAAGGTAAGCGGATACTTGCTGAAACGCATAACGGGCTGTAACTCGGAAACAAAGCGATTTCGGGCATATGTTTATATAGACTTTTTTTTATTGTTTTCAGGTCCTGAATCCATCCTGAAAGTGTGTACCACATGTTATGAAACACCCTGTATATACTTTTTTTTGTTTTTTTATTTGGTGGCGGGTGAAGGGGCCTGAAGGGGGTGGAGATGGGGTTCAAAAACACACTACTCATGTTGCATGCAAAGTTGCATTGCAATCGCACTCTAACATTCTGCGGAAATACTACTAACATAGCTTTCGGAGAGAGGAAGCACATTTTGAACTGGTACTGCAAGTATGAAAATGCAAAGGGAGTATAGCGTGTCAGGATAGGACAGTATGGAACAGCTGCTCCCACTCGTGCAGCAATTAGTCGCATACGTGATAAATTTGAAGAACATAGAACTGTCCCAAATGCGAATAAAATCAAGTGCGGGAGAAAACTGACCGCGAAGTGAAGAAAATGTGAAAACTGTAATAACGGCGTAACATTCTCTAAAAAAGTTAACAAGGTGCTGTGCACGTCAGTCAGGGATCATTCAACCTACCGTTCATCTTATTTTAAAGGAATTAGATTGGAAACCATACGTACCTAAGCTTTTGCACACTCTTAACGAAGATGATAATAATAGAAGAGTAGAATTCTGAGAGTAGTTCACTGGAATGAGTAATGAACATTGTGAATTTGAGGACAGGATAGTGAATGGCCATATGAAGTAAATTGTCACAACTGTGTGGCAAATAATGTTAATCTGCTAGACCTTACGGTGTGGCTTGGGTCGTCTTCTCGTGGCATTATTGGGCCATTCTTTTTTAATGGTACTGTAACAGGCCAAAATTATCTGCAAATGCTGCGTATGGTGCCATTTCTGCAATACATCTATATGGGGGCCATGAAGTTTACTTTCACTACATTATCGCAGAGATATTTGAGCTTTTCTTGATACAAAGTATCTTATACAACTCTGAACTTCCATCTGTGGGTGTACCTGAAGGACAAAGTGTATGGTACTTACCCTCAAAACGTGCAACACTTATAGGAAGCGATTGTTGGGGAAGTACACAAAATCTCAACTATGATAATATGATCACTACTGTGTGTCGATCTGTTTTAGGACGTTGTGCCATGTGCCACATGTTTGCGTGGAAATGGTGGGCATTTTGAACATTTAACATAAAATGACTATTAAATGTTGTTTTTACATGTTTACTTATGTACACAATAAAGTTTTTGTTTATTAAGTGCAATTGGTACCCAAAATAATTTAAAAATGTGTCTACATTGTTTTGAATCACCCTGAATTAGAGGTCTGCACGGGCATGGGTAGGCCCGTAAGACAACCCAGAAATTTTATTATTAAAACAGCGAATACAGGCTAGAGGTCTGCATGAGTACGGATAGGACCGTAAGCCCGTGCCTGGCCCGGCCCATGGTCCGGCTATGGGCGGGCATGTTGAAAGCATGGCGGACACGGGCCAAGTATGTGCTGAAAATATAGTTTTTTGCTACAGGTCTCGGCGAGTACGAGCATCAAAGCAGATAGGATCCAGCCAGTGGCGGATTATCACTGAGGCTATTGAGGCTGAAGCCTCAAGCTCCCATGCTTGAGTGGCCCCCCCTCCAGTCAACTGAGTTTCGATGATATAATTCGAGATTTCGCAAACTTCTTTGATTAAATATGACACAGTACACAAACTGACAAATTCCCTGTTTTATTTTATGTTTTATAGGCCCTAAAGTAAAGTTTGTTTCATACTGTTTGGTTTTGGCAAATGACAAAATACACTGTGCTAAGGTTCTTTTAAGTTTGTTTCTCAATTAACCTGAGCACCGTACATATAATTCGTGTAAATGTACTATGTACTGTATATGTATTGTTAATAAAAAGCTATAGAAAAGGGCCCCCATATTCTTCATTGCCCCGGGGCCCCGAGGTGTCTTAATCCGCCTCTGGATCCAACTTTGGGACAGGAGCTGGTGAGGGACGCTATATTTTTGGGGCCTCTTTGCGAGTGACCACTGACCAGTTGCCCACGTCGGGCTAACATCATGAAAAAGAAAAAACTATAGTGTTTGTCATTTACCATTACTTATTCGGACTATAGTGGACTTAATGATACACGGTCTGTGTGTATCATATATATATATATTAGTGGTGGACCGGATGTCAGTTTTTCAATATCCACGGATGCGGATGTGGATATTTAGTTAATCTATCAATATAATATAGAATTATGAATATATGACATAATTTTTCAAATTTCGTGATATTACTATTATGGCAGGCAATGCATAAGAATTAAAATTAATATTAATGCTTTTGTTCTAATAGACAGAGTTTATTTCCACAACAGTTTCGATGCCCACTGGCATCCTCTTCGGGTATCCACCCGAAGAGGATGCCAGTGGGCATCGAAACTGTTGTGGAAATAAACTCTGTCTATTAGAGTGAGTTTTTATTATCATATTTTGACCTTCACGTAGAAAAAAGTGGTTTTTTGCATTTATTAATGTTTTCATTATGATAAAAATAATAACTTTCTCAAGAGTTTCAGCCACAGAAAATTGAATGAAACAAGTTTCATTCAAGTTTCTGTGTTATCAGGTATTTATATTTTGAGGTTTATATATTTGTTTGTTCATTAATTAATACTTTACATGAAATATGCATGACTGGGCCTTATAAGCTAATTTAATTGTAAATTGCATAATTTACTAGAGGAATATCCGCATAACATCCGCAGTCAGAAGTGCGGATGCGGATGTTAAAATTGATGTGGATATCCGGTCCACCACTAATACATATATATATATATATACACGGTATATATATATATATATATATATATATACACACTTTGTTACTTTAAGAGGTTTGAACGACGGTTCAGGATTGATCTGCTCGACCCCTCTGCAGCATCCAGCCTCATTTGTGGGATTTGGTGAAGGAAGGAATTGCTTTCCGATCTCCTGCCCTCGTAGCCAGCCACGCGTGACTAATCGGGGACTTTGCACAGGAATCTGTCCAGCTGGTTCTTGGAATTAAATCAGGTCGGTGTGCTGGAAGCTACCCACTTCTTTTGGCAGGATATTAAAAAGCTTTGGGCCTCATATTCTGCGGGTATTTTCCAACCTCGTTTTCATGACCCCGCTGTCTCACAGCAGCTGGACCTGTACAGAATCTGCCCCTTCTCTCATTCCAGTTTGTTTCTATGATATTTCATTTCTAAGGTTAGGGACAAAACCTTCGAGTATTTTCCATATGTATATTATTGTGTACCGCTCGCGTCTTCTTTCAATAGAGTAGAGTTTTAGGGACTGTGATGAAGTCCAGTAGTATTCACCTTTCGGTTCCTCTATCTTAGACTTAAAAGTCCTTTGTATGGCTTCAGTGTCGCATTGTCTCGTTTTCTGGATGGGCTTGTAAGTAACTAAGCAATACTCAATTATCAGTCGGACTAGACTCTTCCATAATTTAAGCATGATGTTTGCTTTTCTGCTGTGTAAGCTCCAGATGATTCCCATTATTTTTCTAACTGTTGTAATTTTAATGTTATAGTGCTCTCTGAACTCTGCATCCGACGACATTATTACTCCAAGATCCCTGACTTGTGGATTTGGTATTATCTGTTTGGCTTGCAGAGTTTTGTACCCTTTATTCTGTAGCACCTTGTTATTACTATATCTTAGAAGTTGGAATTTTTCTTCGTTGAACTTCTTATTGTTGTCTTCTGCCCACTTGAATAATATTTCAATGTCGTTTTGTAATTTTTCTGTCACCTTCGTTCAATATTTCCTTGCATATCTTTGTGTCATCTGCGAAACAGGATACAATACTGTCATTAGTATCTGCATCATTGTCTACAGTCATTATTATGAACAGCACGGGAGCTAATACTGTACATTGTCGGACAGTGCTCATCACTTCTAAGACTTCCGATTTGATTCCATTTACTACCACTCTGTGTTCTTTGAGTCAGAAAAATTAAATATTCATCTTCCTGGCTTGTGTAAACTTGTGTGCTATAATTCCATGGTCACAGTTATCGAAGACTTTAGCGAAGTCAGTATATGTTTTGTCGACACGGTTTCCAATATTTTGTCATGGTGGTCTAAAGCTGTGTTAGGCATGATCTTCCAGCCCTGAAGCTATGTTAATTTGGGTTGTATAAATTCCTTTCTTGTTGGTAGTAAGTAGTTTTGTCTCTAATTATACGTTGAAAGCACTTTATTAGGTGGGAGGTGAGAGCTACTGGCCGATAATTCTTGGGCATTGCTCTGTTACCACCTTTAACCCTTTCGCTCCGGGTGTGGCATATAAACTACACGTCCAATTTGCGCTCAGATGCGGGTGTGGTAAATAAACCAACTCCTAATCTTTTCTGAACTCTGGGTGTAGTTTATAAAACAAGGGTATATCCCTCTCTTTCCACCCTTGAAAATGGGGGGGATATATGTATTATAATTTGAATTCAATAAGTCGAGTTTATATAATTCGCTTCAAAGCTATGCTCGTAGTTTTCTTCAAAAACGTGGCACTCCATGTGCCTGGCCCTGGTGCCGAATTTTCTCGCATCTCTGATAGAGCCTTAATTACATCTTCCGAGAAATCTAAATCTATTAATAAGTTCGTGCCAGAACTTGTTCTTGGCTGATTTGTATCGATGTCAAAAAATTCGTCTGGATTTTCTACTTTTTTCTCGGACTTAGGGGTGCTAAACACAGTTAAATTGTTCCTTAAGCAGTTCGATCATTTTTTCTGGGTCATTTGTATATTCGGCCGCCCCGTCTATCACCGGACCAATACTCTCTTTACATTGCCTTTTTCTTCTTGCAAACATGTAGAAGTATTTTATGTTATTTTTTTGTTTTCTGCTACCTTGTTTTCCTCCACGTTTGTCTTATAGATGAATGTTTGTTTTAGGTCCATTTCTACTTCGCATAGTTTTTTCTTGAGTTTGAGTTTCCTTGCTTCAGTTCAGCAGCTATGGAGATTTTTTACGGTTTGTTTCCGTTGTCTAAATAGTGTCCTGATTTTTCTCTCGAGCTTGCTACGTTTTCTTTTTTGTCTCTCTAGAACATGTTTCAGTAACATAGGTTTAGTTTCATTTTCTTTTATTCATAGTATTTCTTCTGTAGTGTCCTCGTGAAGTAGAAATTCCCAGTTTACTTTTTCTAAGTCTTCATTTACACTTTCCCAATCTCCTTTCTTTGAATTTATATGTAAACCTTCAAATATTCCTTTTGACTCTCTGGGATGCATTTTATGGACCTCTGGTTGCTAACTTTAATTGTATATGGATTAGGTTCAGAGAAATTTGTGTGCATTACCTTTTTATTTTTTTATGCAGGAAGGAGGGGCCAAGGGGAAGTGCCCGCAAAAGCGCCTCCCCCACCCCCATAGAAGAAGAAAGCCAAAATCAAGGTCTAGGGTTTTGGAAATCTAACTCTAATCCTATCTTCGTAAGACTTGTTGCGTAGTGACGGAATTAGTTTCGTGGCGTTTTTTTTAAGACCAATTTTTTTTCAAATTGAAACTAGATTTCTTCAACGGTTACAACAAAGAAAATTAGAAAAATTTTATTACAACAATATTTAACAATTAAACATCGTGAATAAATTGAAATTATTATACATAATATTGAAATTCTAAATCAATTCATCCCTAAAAAATTTGCTTAAAAAATATTTTTTGCGGGACATTTCGAACGCGGGATTTTGACGCGGGATTTTTGGATCATGCAGGACTGTCCCGTGAAATACGGGACGTCTGGCAACCCAATGAAACCTAACATCCTATTAGCTTTTGCGCAAGACTCCAGGCACTGGTTCCTAACTTTTAAATCCTTAGATACGTGTACGCCTAAATCTACTTCCTCGTCATCGATCGCTAACTGTCTATCGTCTGTCGTGTACGTGTAATTCTTGTTACGAGAACCTATATGCAAAACTTTACATTTGTTTACGTTAAATTGCATCTGCCACTTATCCGTCCACTCCATAATCCTATTTACATTGTCTTGGAGCCTATTTCTATCGGCCACGTTAAGAACTTTACCGCCTATTTTAGTATCGTCCGCGAATTTTGACACGTTACTGGTCAAACCTACACCTCTGTCGTTAATGTACATTACGAATAGCAGTAGGCTTAACACTGAACCCTGAGGGACACCACTACCTACATCCAACCACCCCGATTCCCTACCATTAACAACGATCCTCTGTTTCCTTGCACGAAGCCATGCCTCTAACCAGTTAGCTACCTGACCGCGTATACCGTGCGCTTTAACCTTCGCAATTAATCTTCTATGCGGAACTGTATCGAACGCTTTTTTAAAGTCTAAATAAATAACGTCAGCCGCTCTATGCATATCGTGTTCGCGCACTCTTTCGTTATAAAACTCTACCAAATTAGTTAAATAAGATTTATGGCGTCGAAACCCATGCTGACTACTATTAATCAAATCGCGACTTTCTAAGTGACCGACGATACGATCCCTAACTACGGATTCCAAAAGTTTACCGACAATTGACGTTAAGCTAATAGGCCTATAATTGCTAGCTACTGTGCGGTCTCCTTTTTTAAAAATGGGCGTAACCTTAGCTAATTTGAAGTCTTCAGGAATAATCTCCGCTTCCAGTGATTTATTAAAAATTTTTGTTAATGGGCCTACGATAACGTCTTTCAAATCTTTCAAATGTCTAGGATAAAGCGCTTCAGGGCCTGGAGTCTTGCTAACTTTTAGCTTATCGATATAATGCGCAATCTCACCCTCGTAAACAGTTATTTTATTCAAAATAGTCTCGCTACTAAATGAAACGATATCGTCCACGTCGGGGACATTATTTACGTCTACGGTAAAAACTGTCGCAAAAAAGTTGTTGAAAATACCCGCCATTGCCTAAGCGTCGGAAGCCAAAGCGCCGTTAACGTCCACTAGAGGGCCTATATTATCTTTTATCGGCTTACGATTATTGACGTAGTCAAAAAATCTTTTCGGATTATGTTTACTATCCGCAGCTACAAGTATCTCAAAATTACGCTTAACATTCCTAACATCTTTTAACCTGACTTCTAAGCTCGATATATCTATTAAAGTTAGCTACCATGCCATTGCGCTTATTAAGTCTATACGCTCTGTTACGCTCGCTTATGAACTCACCTATTTCCCTAGTCACACCACTTGGGCCTACCATGATTTCTAACTCGCTTGGGCCTACGCGGAATAAACTCCCTTTCGATATTCAAAAAACTTTCTTTTAACGCCTCCCAATGAAAATTTGCGTCATTACCCATAAATAAATTATCCCAGTCCACTACTCTCATCCTATCCGCAAAATTATTAAAATTAGCCCTACGAAAATCAGGGACTTCTATTACGTTACTATCCTTACTGTTTTCTATCAATAGCTTAAACCTAATAATTTGGTGATCACTACATCCCAAACTCTCACCTACTTCCAAACATTCGACTATATTTTCGTCGTTCGTCATCACCACCTTTAACCCTTTCGCTCCGGGTGTGGCATATAAACTACACGTCCAATTTGCGCTCAGATGCGGGTGTGGTAAATAAACCAACTCCTAATCTTTTCTGAACTCTGGGTGTAGTTTATAAACCAAGGGTATATCCCTCTCTTTCCACCCTTGAAAATGGGGGGATATATGTATTATAATTTGAATTCAATAAGTCGAGTTTATATAATTCGCTTCAAAGCTATGCTCGTAGCTTTCTTCAAAAACGTGGCACTCCATGTGCCTGGCCCTGGTGCCGAATTTTCTCGCATCTCTGATAGAGCCTTAATTACATCTCCTTCCGAGAAATCTAAATCTATTAATAAGTTCGTGCCAGAACTTGTTCTTGGCTGATTTGTATCGATGTCAAAAAATTCGTCTGGATTTTCTACTTTTTTCTCGGACTTAGGGGTGCTAAACACAGTTAAATTGTTCCTTAAGCAGTTCGATCATTTTTTCTGGGTCATTTGTATATTCGGCCGCCCCGTCTATCACCGGACCAATACTCTCTTTACATTGCCTTTTTCTTCTTGCAAACATGTAGAAGTATTTTATGTTATTTTTTTGTTTTCTGCTACCTTGTTTTCCTCCACGTTTGTCTTATAGATGAATGTTTGTTTTAGGTCCATTTCTACTTCGCACAGTTTTTTCTTGAGTTTGAGTTTCCTTGCTTCAGTTCAGCAGCTATGGAGATTTTTTACGGTTTGTTTCCGTTGTCTAAATAGTGTCCTGATTTTTCTCTCGAGCTTGCTACGTTTTCTTTTTTGTCTCTCTAGAACATGTTTCAGTAACATAGGTTTAGTTTCATTTTCTTTTATTCATAGTATTTCTTCTGTAGTCTCCTCGTGAAGTAGAAATTCCCAGTTTACTTTTTTTAAGTCTTCATTTACACTTTCCCAATCTCCTTTCTTTGAATTTATATGTAAACCTTCAAATATTCCTTTTGACTCTCTGGGATGCATTTTATGGACCTCTGGTTGCTAACTTTAATTGTATATGGATTAGGTTCAGAGAAATTTGTGTGCATTACCTTTTTATTTTTTTGCAGGAAGGAGGGGCCAAGGGGAAGTGCCCGCAAAAGCGCCTCCCCCCCCCATAGAAGAAGAAAGCCAAAATCAAGGTCTAGGGTTTTGGAAATCTAACTCTAATCCTATCTTCGTAAGACTTGTTGCGTAGTGACGGAATTAGTTTCGTGGCGTTTTTTTTAAGACCAATTTTTTTTCAAATTGAAACTAGATTTCTTCAACGGTTACAACAAAGAAAATTAGAAAAATTTTATTACAACAATATTTAACAATTAAACATCGTGAATAAATTGAAATTATTATACATAATATTGAAATTCTAAATCAATTCATCCCTAAAAAATTTGCTTAAAAAATATTTTTTGCGGGACATTTCGAACGCGGGATTTTGACGCGGGATTTTTTGATCAAATGCAGGACTGTCCCGTGAAATACGGGACGTCTGGCAACCCAATGAAACCTAACATCCTATTAGCTTTTGCGCAAGACTCCAGGCACTGGTTCCTAACTTTTAAATCCTTAGATACGTGTACGCCTAAATCTACTTCCTCGTCATCGATCGCTAACTGTCTATCGTCTGTCGTGTACGTGTAATTCTTGTTACGAGAACCTATATGCAAAACTTTACATTTGTTTACGTTAAATTGCATCTGCCACTTATCCGTCCACTCCATAATCCTATTTACATTGTCTTGGAGCCTATTTCTATCGGCCACGTTAAGAACTTTACCGCCTATTTTAGTATCGTCCGCGAATTTTGACACGTTACTGGTCAAACCTACATCTCTGTCGTTAATGTACATTACGAATAGCAGTAGGCTTAACACTGAACCCTGAGGGACACCACTACCTACATCCAACCACCCCGATTCCCTACCATTAACAACGACCCTCTGTTTCCTTGCACGAAGCCATGCCTCTAACCAGTTAGCTACCTGACCGCGTATACCGTGCGCTTTAACCTTCGCAATTAATCTTCTATGCGGAACTGTATCGAACGCTTTTTTAAAGTCTAAATAAATAACGTCAGCCGCTCTATGCATATCGTGTTCGCGCACTCTTTCGTTATAAAACTCTACCAAATTAGTTAAATAAGATTTATGGCGTCGAAACCCATGCTGACTACTATTAATCAAATCGCGACTTTCTAAGTGACCGACGATACGATCCCTAACTACGGATTCCAAAAGTTTACCGACAATTGACGTTAAGCAAATAGGCCTATAATTGCTAGCTACTGTGCGGTCTCCTTTTTTAAAAATGGGCGTAACCTTAGCTAATTTGAAGTCTTCAGGAATAATCTCCGCTTCCAGTGATTTATTAAAAATTTTTGTTAATGGGCCTACGATAACGTCTTTCAAATCTTTCAAATGTCTAGGATAAAGCGCTTCAGGGCCTGGAGTCTTGCTAACTTTTAGCTTATCGATATAATGCGCAATCTCACCCTCGTAAACAGTTATTTTATTCAAAATAGTCTCGCTACTAAATGAAACGATATCGTCCACGTCGGGGACATTATTTACGTCTACGGTAAAAACTGTCGCAAAAAAGTTGTTGAAAATACCCGCCATTGCCTAAGCGTCGGAAGCCAAAGCGCCGTTAACGTCCACTAGAGGGCCTATATTATCTTTTATCGGCTTACGATTATTGACGTAGTCAAAAAATCTTTTCGGATTATGTTTACTATCCGCAGCTACAAGTATCTCAAAATTACGCTTAACATTCCTAACATCTTTTAACCTGACTTCTAAGCTCGATATATCTATTAAAGTTAGCTACCATGCCATTGCGCTTATTAAGTCTATACGCTCTGTTACGCTCGCTTATGAACTCACCTATTTCCCTAGTCACACCACTTGGGCCTACCATGATTTCTAACTCGCTTGGGCCTACGCGGAATAAACTCCCTTTCGATATTCAAAAAACTTTCTTTTAACGCCTCCCAATGAAAATTTGCGTCATTACCCATAAATAAATTATCCCAGTCCACTACTCTCATCCTATCCGCAAAATTATTAAAATTAGCCCTACGAAAATCAGGGACTTCTATTACGTTACTATCCTTACTGTTTTCTATCAATAGCTTAAACCTAATAATTTGGTGATCACTACATCCCAAACTCTCACCTACTTCCAAACATTCGACTATATTTTCGTCGTTCGTCATCACCACGTCTAAAATATTGTCACCGCGCGTTGGTTTGGTAACCAGCTGTCGTAAAAAATTACCTTCCATGAACTCAGTCTCAAACCCTCATCATTACCAGTAAAAGTCTTGTAATTAACGTTAGGGCAGTTAAAGTCTCCGACAACTATACTATCCCGATTATTAATAAAGTTACCAAGAAGTGTGTAAAATCTAGTATCGGTATCGAGGGGTTGAACTGGAGGTCTATAAACAAGAACGAAATTAAAGCTAATACTACGCGCCCTAACTTCAACGCATATCCCATTAATTGCTGCCGGAAGATCTATTTTAACCTCGATAGCCCTGAGGGAATTACGAATGTACAACAAAACGCCGCCACCAATCAGAGAGGTATGCAAGAAGATCTCCAGTTGAGCGTCCGTTGCGGAACTCATACTGACGATCTGAAACAAGATTGTGAGAAGAGAGGTGTTTAAGAATCTTCCTATTAAGGATAGATTCAAAAACTTTAGAAAGGCAAGAAATCTAAGCAATTGGACGATAGTTGGAGGGTTGAGAGCGGTCACCCTTCTTTGGAACAAGCTGAATGAAAGCATACTTCCAGGAGGAAGTAAAAGTACCAGATGAAAGATAAAGAAAACGTGTTTGCCTAGGCAGGGTGTTAGCACAGTAGCACAGTTCTTAAGAACAACAAGAGGAACACCATCAGGACCGTACACCTTTCTAGAGTTGAGCCCAGATTGGGAAGAAAGAACATCTTTGGAAGAGATTCTAATTTGAGAGAAAGTCTGGGGGAGGAGGAGATGGAGGAACAGCACCGGAATCGTCGAGAGTTGAGTTGGAATGAAAGTTTGAGCGAAGAGTTCAGCTTTGCCAGGGGAAGACACGGCAACTGAGCCGTCAGAATGGAAAAGAGGAGGGAAATAAAAGGAAATAAAGTTGAAGTGCTTTGCTAAATGCCAGAAAGAGCGAGAAGAATTAGAATTGGATTGGTTTTCACATTTTTGTCTCATGAAGAAATTTTTGGCGAGTCGAAGAACAGATTTTGCACGATTCCGGGCAGAAATATAAGCTGAGTGAGAGTTATTGTCCAAGTTATTTGTCCAAATTAAATCCTAAACGTTCTCGTTTGTAGTGGCTTTACAGATTTCCTGGGTAAAGACATACTGTTCCTTAATATATAACAACATTATTGCCTGGGTTCTATCATCTTTTGTGATTTTATCATGAAACTTCAACATATACTGTATTACTTCGTAATTTTTCTTTCATGTTATGAATGGAAAATTAAAATCTCCACAAATTAAAATATTTGTTGCTGGAGTCTCAAGTAATTTTAACATGTTTTCTATTTGATTTGTAGCGAATTGGAATTCACGTTTTGTGGTGTTTGGTGGTTCGTAGACATTCATAATGGTTGGGTTCAGTTAGTTTACTTCCAAAATAATAATTCCGACTGTGCTGTTTGATTTTCTTACTTTCACCACACATGTGTATGTGTTTTTCACGTAGATGGGACACCCTTCTCATCCAGCAACAGTATATACAGTATATAAAAGTTCCATGCCTGATGGAGGCTTTCTTGCGATCTCTATCGCTCATATACAGTATATATATATATATATATATTATATATATATATATATATATAGTTGTGTAGTGGTTAGCATCGCTGACTATGAATCTATCGGCCCCGGGATCGAGACTCGGTGACGGCAGGCGGCGCTGTAAAATTTAGCTGTTAATCCTTCCACACAATAAAAATTAGTTGGTAGATAAATGGGTACCCTGGGTAGCCTAGTGGTTAAGACGCTGGGCTGCTGCTGCTGATCGAGAGGTCGTGAGATCGAGTCCGGGCGAGGACTTTGTAATTTCTGACCGCCCGTGGTAGGGTCGTGGTTCGGATTTGATGTTGAACTGTAGGTCTAGGGTTGAGTGAGAAGCTTGACCTTCGTCAGAATGAACAATTCGGGTGGAAGCAAAACCAAGGTTAATAAAGGTTATATATATATATAAAATTTTATATATGAAAAATGAATGACATTATTTGAACATTTCAAAGCATTCTTCCTTTTCCTGAAGTTATCCATAATTTGATTAACTTTTGTGAATAATTTTTTAATATATTTTCACTGAATTCAAATAATGTCAGAAACGAAGTGTTAAAAAGGAGTTAGTATTAAGTTTTTAAAGATATGTATAAATACAGTATATGCTATTATAATTTGGATGTATTATAACCCGTATCAATTTCACCATATTTATTTCCGCATTTTGCTCAATATATATATTTAAATTAAGTTTGCACGTGAGAATTCACTTAGACTAAATAAATTATGAGTTAATATATATATGGAAATGGAAATGGATGCGTGTGTGTTTACGTGGTGGCGTTACTTCCCGAAAATTCTTTCTTCCTCCACCCACTCTCTCTATAACGAACGAATAAAATATACAGTAATAGAATGGAAAAGTGTTTTTCGTGTTCGAGTGTCATCGGGTTTAGAAACGAAACGGAGAACTCATTAGATCCGTATACATAAATATAATCAAAGGCGTAAAATTTGCCCATTCGCACCGTATTTATGACGGACCCTATACAGTCCGGCCGTACTCCGTGGCAAATGCGACCCCCTCCTGAAACTGCATGCTACGCAGTGCCATTAGATTAACAATTAGAACGATCAGCAAACATCAGTTACCCGTTTGGGGGTTTTATCCCATTGAGAAAACTATTGAATACTTGAAATTATTTGTTCCAAAACCTTGAAGAATTCCTCTTGATGTTTTTTACCTTGAGATTTTATACGCCTGGAATCGGGCGAGGATCAGGGGTACGGAGGTGTGCGAATGATGATTAACTTATCAACCTTGGGATAGGAAGTTTTTATCTTGTATAAGAGAACTCTTCACACAAAAAGAGCACTCTGTTATTATTATTATTATTTTTTCTACATTTTTATCTAACACCTTATTCTCTCCAAGCTGGAAGCCAAACTTGAAATTTGAAGAACCTGCTTCCGTGATTACGGGGTTTTTGTTTGAATTTATTTTATATTTTCACTCCTTTGATCATTTAATGCCTCAGCTTACGTTACATTTTTTAAAGTTTAATGACTTTTAAAGGGGTCTTGCTCCTTGGAGGAATAAGAGGACGAGAAGGTGGTACATGTTTATTAGACGTTTCGGAAATTCAATTTCCATCATCAGTGCTAAAAATGAAAAGTAAAATAGTGAACAAATATAGTGAATAAAAGATTTTATACAATATAATTATGCAGTTTTATGATCATTATTTTAAAAAAGTTACATGAAATGTAGAGAGGCAAGATAATGGCTAAAATATACAAAAATTGAAACATCTTACCGGGTTATTATACGAGGGGAAGGGACGTAGCCAGGAATGTCCGAAGGGGGGTCGAACTTGAGCTACGTTCGTCAGGTTCCGCGGTGAATCGGGCGAGCCCATACAGTTAGGGGTCTGGGGGAGAGCTGGAAACTCCTCCAGCGGGGTCCGGGGCTCCAAGCCAGCGCATTTTAAGCTTATTTTGTGTAAAAAGTGTCTGAAAATGTCAGTGCAACTGTCATTTTTGAACAGCCACTATACAGCCATCCGCATGAAATATGTACCCTTTCCAACAAAAGTTTGGATAGGACAGTCACATTTGTGCGATCTAAGCTATATTATGATGTAATTACTTGTATTTTCTGGAATTTGAAATCAGGTATTGATCCTATAGTTTTCATATTTAACAAAGAAAGTAACTATTTTATTCACACATTTATTGATTTCATGCATACAATTATTTAGTGTATACACGTTTAACAGTATAACATATCTATTAGGGTGGTTAAACAAAACAAAAGTTTGAAATTTATAGGTGATGGTATTTTTTCCCATTATACAGTATAAGTCAATAGAAGTCCATTGATACCATTTTTATATCAAAATCAAATTTTGTTTAGGGGTTCCTCATTGAAGTTGAATTTCTTGCATTTAAGGAAGTTAAATTTTTCCTTAATTATGAACCTAATTATTATATTTCTATTGAAGTTTACTTGATTTATGTATTCGTGATATAAAAATGCAGTTAAGAACATTTGCTGATGTTTTTGTACAAAAGATAAATGAATCATTGTTACCAGACATTTATTTGAATCACATTTTGGTACTAATTATGGTCTGTTTCTTTAGTTCTGCATGGTGTGTCTAACGTAGAATGTTCAATGTGGATTTAGTGAAGTTGGGTATGGTGTTTCGATGCTTTTCAACTGCTTGTAGAAGCCATTGCAATTGTTCTTCGTTTTTGGTTATCGTTTTTGCGAAGTCCTGGATCATGGCAATGCCTCGCTCGGCCACATCATTGGTGACTTTAGGACATTTGACAAAGTTATAAAAAGTATTGAAGTCCTGATCATCAATCCATTCCTCTACCGGTTTGCTCATCCACGCGGTTGAAGTAGCATTCAAGAGCTGGAAAACAAACCGTCTAGTATGTCTATCAGCTGTGTGTCATTGTCTAGGAGGACTAGGCTTTCTTAATTTTCTTCCGACACTGGTAGTGAGGCCAGCTTTTGTGCCATATCTTGTTTTTGTTTGCTGGTCACACAATCGCTGCAAAGAGCAAACACTACCTTTTCTGGCCTCATGTAAGGAGTGTGCAGTCCGAGAACACCTACAGCACTCTCAGCTACTTCCTTGTCCACCATCTTGTAGCGGATCAGATCTCGGTAGAAGCAGAGGTCGTTGACAGGAGCATCAGCAGCAACTGGCGCTGAGAGCCAGGCTCCGACGTACAGTACGGCGGTAAACTGTGCCATTCTTTGCAACGTCAGTAAGGTGTGTTCATTGTAACCCAGCTGTTCCCGAAACAGATACATCTTCGTGTTGTAAATCACCTAAAATGGATAAATTCATTCATTTTTTTTATTAGATTCTATGCCAATGTTTTAATAATGGGCAAATTCAATGATTTAAAATATTTATATACTATATTTGTCTATAATTTTTCTAATACGTTGTAATATTTGTCAGAGAATTTATATATTTATTATTTACAAACCTTGGCCATCCAACGAGCGTGATGATATGCACCTGGACGACGGAACTTCACTTCGTGAGGCTCACGAGCTCCGAGCACAGCGAGTGTTAGCTCTGCCACCTCGCGATAGTCGTCACGGATAAAGTGACTGCACTCTTTCTTCTGGACCAACGTATGAAGACTGCAGATCACCTGATTCCGCATATGTTTTAACCACGTGTCGTTGATAGGAAGTATCTTGAAGGTTGCTAGATCTATATCTAGCCATCTGCACACAAAATATAATGCTTCATGTTTGCCGTATAAATTATCTTTGTTCAAGCATGATAAGTACATATTTTTTGTATTAAACTCTCTGTGGTTTAAATTATAATTGTTTCATATTCATTATTTTCTAAAACATAATGTAGCAAGATATCTTACCTGTCCTGTAATTCGAGAAATCTTGGTTCAGATGGGCCACTTGTTTTTCCAAGTAGTTTAGCCTATACTGACTCTACTACCAATTCTAAAACATGATGGCGACATTCTAGATGGAGTAGCCTTCTTCCTAACATGCTTTGAAGCCTGACTACTGCTCCCTGAATTCTTCCTGTGTTACTAGCAGTTGTGTCGTAGCAAAGTCCAACGACACATTCCTCTATATTCCAGTTTTCTAGAGTATCCATGGTTGCACGTGCCTGCGATTTGCCAGTCCCATCCTGAAGTCTATTTATTGAAAGAAGTTTTACATTTACGTGGTCTGGACTGCCTGAGATAAGGATGGCTTGTCTGTGCTCCTGTATCACAAAGGAATCCTGTATTAAAAAAAACATTAGGTAATAATGATTACGGATTTGTAAAACATTCAAAATTTTAAAATGCAGCTTCTAGACATATAAGCATTGTATAACTAAGTGTTGATTTTACATCTATTTCTATACCTTCATCATCTTTCCATCCCAGTGTACTACAACATATTTTGGAGGGACAAATTTACTCTTAACATCTTCTGCCACTTCACGTCGATGTAATGCTCTCTGTCTCACTGTAGTTGCCTTGGAGATGTTAAATTGGTCAAGATCCACCGGTGGAACTGCTGATCGCACGACTGCACTGACAACTCCAGCAACCACCTAATAAAAATAAGATACACAACATTTTTAAGAGAAGTAATTGTACAAACAAAGCCAACTCATGTAAATTAATTGTACTGATATATATATATATATATATATATATATATATATATTATATATATATATATATATATATATATATTATATATATATATATATGTTATACGAAAGTAGATCAACTGGTAAATAAACCTGATTGTTGGACAGGCGGAATCGATCGGCCATCTCAATAATGGGAGTACATCTCAGAAGCTTACGAGACAGAGTGACAGAAACTGTCTCCAATACATCGTTTTGTGAGTGCAACGAATTGACTATCCGAACCATTGATCCTTTCAGAATTGTCATTACTCTCAGAGTCATCCGAGTTCTCAGAGAAGGCTTCAGCATAATGCTGTCCCTTTGAAGTGGAAGCTACAGAATGAAGGCTCGCATCTTTGGAGTGTCGAGCTATCTTATTTTCTTCTCGTCTTAACCTTTCTGCTTGTTGTTTTCTCTTTGTGCTAAACAATTTGTCATTCCCAGACATTGTACCAAGTCTTTCTGAACGTTGATCTATATAAAACCTGATATCTTCGTCTTTATCGTACGCATTTAGGAATCTGTTGCATTTGATTTCTTCGATCGCATCATCTGCTCCGATGTCCCAAAGTCGATCAAGTTTGTCTATAAACAGCTTTCTCTTTTCTCCAGGGTCAGATTCCCTTTTCCTGTTTCTGTTTAGAGCATTCCACTCACTCCACAAAGCTTCCAGGTTCTTGATGCAGTTGCATGGCCACATTGTCTTAATTCTAGCCATCGCCCAGAATGTAAAGACATTGTCAGCAGTTATTTTGACCGCTTCTCGCCTATTACGGCACTTTTCGTTAACGTAAAAGAAATAACTAAGAACTTTTCGGGCAGTTGGCAATTTCGAGCCGCAGATAGAGTGTGTTGGCTGTCCTACCAGGAAACGTTCGGTCGAGTGTCTCAGTACAGGAACTGAAGGCGAAACCTTGTCCTTTTTATTCTGATTCATTTCGCAATCACTCTTATACCATTACTAGAATATTACAACAAAAAAATCAATCTGCAACAGAAAATTAATTGTAATTGAGGTAACAACCTAATGCTAGACAGACTATACAGAATTTAAGAAATCATTGACTGAAAAAAATACGTCTTGAACTGTAGTGGGTTTGACATGGCCCTACATTCACTTATATGAAACATGCATATAATCGTCATCTGTACAATAGAGAACAATGTTTTTAGTTACGTTTTGCTATAGAAAATGGCCTTGTGGTCGCCCACAAAATATAAAAAACAAGAATAATGGAATACAGAAGAAAGCATGCGACACCGCCATGATTCACATGTTTATTAAATGATATACAAATCAAGAAATAAGTGCCTTATTATTATAAATTAAATTATACACTTAAATTTGGGAACAAATGAATGTTATGTTAGTAAATTGCAGTGCTACCATTATTGCGAATCACTAAATTTCCCTAAATTGCTCTAAATTGAAGAAAAACTGGTTTCGTGAAATCCGAGAAATTCAACCTCGATGAGGAACCCCTAAACAAAATTTGATTTTGACCAAAATGGTATCAAAGAACTTCTATTGACTTATATAATGGGAAAAAATACCATCACCTATAAATTTCAAACTTTTTTTTTTTTTAACCACCCTAATATCTATGAATAACGAAATCATTAGAAGAGATCCAAATGAAACTCTCACGTATAAGGCAAGTCAAACGGATGCAGAAACGGCTAGATCAGTTGAGACAGAAGAAACGCACATCCGTTTAACACATAAAATTTTAAACAGGATAATCGCATGGAAAAATAATTTGTGGGCTACTTGACAAAAAAATATGTACTTTATCAAATACGCAATTACTTTACTAAATCAAAATCGAATACGTTAGTAAATACGCAATTTACATATAGGTACACCACAAAATCACATTACCGCCCACCGTCCGTTTTATTCCAGTAACAAATTGAGTCGTCTCGCCATTTTTCTCGCAAATCTATCCAATATTTCGAACTCATCATCTAGAGTTAGCTTGTCTCTCTCCATGGCGATTAAAGCTAATCCTGTCAGACGATCTTCACTCATTCTATTTCGTAGCCATGTCTTCAACCTGGGAAGGTTTGAAAATGAACGCTCTGGCGCAGCTGTGGAAACAGGTTGAACACGAAAACCTGCAGTAGTCGATGGACGAATGGGAACGCAATATTATCGCATTTCTCTATAGCCAAAACTGCATCGGAGGGCCTCTCATAAGGTTCAAAGGTTTTCCAGACTTCGTACCACACATTCCACTCACCAAGGGTTTTCTGTGCCGATTCGTTTTGATGTGGCAATATAGCTTTCCAAAACTCGCATGCTTCTTCTATTTTTTTGTGCTGTGCAGTAGCTTCTCGGGAGTAATTAATGCAGGGAGTAGAAAGCCCAAACCCATGGCTTGCGTATTATGAGACGATAAGCGACGTTCTAGATTTTTTATTGTATTGTCCGAGAAAGGTAAGAAAACAGAGATTCTGTAGTAAACCTCAGGGTTCTCTGCTGATGCAGTGCATGCAAAACTAACGCGCAGAGCTGTGTTCAGTTTCCCCGCGCTTCATATTTCAGTAGTTCATTACGATACGTGTTTAAACACGTCCAAACGTGTTTGGACTTGTTTAAAAAAACGACGTAAAATATCCTTTCAACCTTTCACGAAGGTCAAGCTTGTCGCCCCTCTCTCGAGTTGACCTGGTGAAGTAGTGAGTTGGTTTCTTGTACTCCACCTCACATAGCCAACGCCCGGCTTATCGGGGATTGTTCTGAGCCAGGCGTCTAATCTTCTTTTGAAGATGTCTACTTGGAAAATAATGGAGAAACTAGTCCCTAATCTTACTCTGAACCCTGTAACTCTCCAAACAACGGTGGAAAGTAGAAAAGGAAGACTGTGTCGTGTTCCCAAATTAAAGGCGAGACAGGGAACATCCTTAACCCTGAAAGAAAATAGTTTCGTTGTGAGAGGACCAAAACTGTTTAATCAGCTGCCCAAAGACCTAAGGAACACGAATGGTGTTGCAGTGTAAATGATAGTGTATCTTTCTTCTCGCTTAAATAACACACACACACACACACATATATATATATATAGATAGATACATACACTCCTTCCATTATAGTATATAGATACCAAATTGTTAAATGTTATAGTTTGGCGGTGAACCTTGGTTGTAATTACCGTAGATTTTTTTCCTAGCTTTCCAAAGGAGGGGGAGTGACCGCCTCCGTCGCCCCCCCCTCCTTGGCTACGTCCCTGACGAGGGGGGTTTAATCTAACTGTGTAAAGGTTGGGAATGGTTGAATATTGAAGTATCCATGTTAGAAGCCGGAGAGTGATAGCGGATTTCTTTTCAGTGGTGGTTCAGAGGAAATTATTTAGTTATGTTTAAGTTGAAGGCAGAACTATAGTCGTTGAGGGTTGGTTTTGTACTAGGGATGTATAGGGATTCGAGGATGCGGAGGTCGGTTGGTTGGTATGCTGAATTGATAATTTTGAAATTGGTGGGGAGCAGTGGGTGATTGTGGAGGTGGCAATGATCTGTTATTGCTGATTTTGGTAGTTTGTTTAGAGGTTGTAATGTTCTGATAGAGATGCCGCGATGTTTGTCCACTCTTGTTTGATATTGGCGAATGGTGCTGCCAATATAACTCGCTTTGCAGTGAGTACAGTTGAAACGGTAGACAGTGGACGAAACAAGGGGCTGGTTTTTTTTTCTATATGGTTGAGATGCGATTTAATGCTGTTATTATTGGTGAATACAAATTGAAGGTTAATTTGAGGGTAAAGAGGGGTGAGTAGGTAGCGAAGTTCTGATTGTATTTTGTAACTAATATAGTCGTAGTAGGGAAAAGAAAATTATTGTATATCTTTTTTAACAGTGGGGACTTTAAGGGGAGGTTGATAAATGTTGTTGAGAAAATTTCTAGTTAGAGATTGTAGTAAATGTTTTGGGAAAGAGTTATTAATGCTGAAATTGTGAATGAATTCTATTTCGTTGTGGAAGAGGAACAAAGTTGATAGGCACGATGGATTAAGATTTTAATACTGTTAATTTTATATAGTGAAGGGATGTGGCACTTCCATAATCGAAACCTACATATACAGCCCTAGGTACTAACTACTTAAGCCACATCTCTTCATTATATAAAATTAAATAATGAATTATATAAAATGAAATACAATCCCAGCCTGCACACAGAGGTGTGAAGGTAACTGAAAATGGTGCAATGGATTGTGTTCCACCGAGCCTCTACATGTTTCTGTGTCTTCTACTATGTGGCCAGGCACCTTTAGAGGGGGAAGGTCGTGGTGATCATGAATCTCGTAGAAGGTCCAGAGTCCTAAGCATTGCACAAGACCTTGTGTACACTTTAAGTCGGGTAAAGAAATGGATCCCAAAACACATTGGTCTAGGGAGCACCCTGCATCAAGTTACTAGATCAAAACAACTTGTGGCGTTGTTCCGCAATGCAGGTCACGTCATAAGTTCAGAGATATTCTTCGTATTGACACAGCTTTGGCCGAGAGTACTCTAGAAACAGTGGATATAGAGAATGGCACTGTTGTCCCACCTAACTTGGTACCAGGACGATTTGTCCATTTTTCTGCAGACAACATAGACACTAATGATGCAACCCTAGACGCCAAGAACAGTTTCCATGCTACCCAAGCTGCAGCTTGGCATAGGGAACCACCACCGGATGATCAGTTGGAAAAAATTGAGCCATCAATGCTGGAAACTCTAAAAGTTCCTGAAGCAATAGTCGTCATTATTCCTGTACATATCATTGAAGGTACTGCTGAACCCAAACGTATAGATGTCAGATCTGAATGGTAATCAAACCATTGAGGAATGCATTGGAACTCTCAATACTGTAGTGTAAAGGGTTCTTCGAATCACAACTTCTCGACATCAAAAACATGCAGTGCTGACCGTGGATAAAGCTCTGTACCCCAAGCTCATGAAACTGAAATGGAAAATACCCCAATATACAGATGTTCTGATTCCACATCTTGGGGGTCTCCATGTATCACTGAACTTTCTGAAGATTCTGTGGCAGCACACCCAAGACTCCGCTCTCTCAGAGGTGCGGATAGAAAGAGGAATACTGGGACCAAATTCAACTGACAGTGGAATGGCTGGGAAGTCGTATGCAAAAGCAGTCCGTGTACATAAACTAACCTTGCAAGCACTGCGGAAGTTGTTGCTACCAAGGCTTCTGGAATTCTTTGATGACAGATCGTGAACTGAAGGAGTATCTAATGCATAGAGCACAGAAAAATAATCCACGATTTTGAGAACCCGTTTTTCCTCAAAAAATGCCAAAAAATGCCTACATTACACTTCTGTGAAAATGAGTCTAGTCTATTTGGTTTTACCATAGTTTTTATTCATTTCCAATTCATTCTTACACCTTAATACATTATATACAGGATGTTATCAAATTATGTTTCCTAAATTAGTATACATATTGAGGACATCAAAGTGAAAAAAGTTCCTATGAACATAAATCTGCAATCGCTTCGTTTCCGAGATACATTACTTTTCTGCTGAGGACGATCCAATTAAAATGAGTCATTAAAGTTTACGAAAATACTATTGCTGTTAGAAAGTTTCTGAATGAAGAATATCCTTAGCAGTGGATTGGGCGGCATGGTCCCGTCGCTTGTTTATGTAAGAGAAGTTAATAACATTGGTGAATTGTGGCAATGTGTTCAAGCTTGTTCAGAAACAAAACGCAACCATCAGGTGTTTTCGAACGTATGCGGCAAAATGTTCAACGTCACGTTGAAGCATGTACTCTGATGCAGGGAAACCATTTTGAGCACTTGCTGTTAATAAACTTTGATAAACTTTAATGACTTTCATTTTAATTGGATCGTCCTCAGCAGAAAAGCAAAGCAATGTATCTCGGAAACGAAGTCATTGCGGATTTATGTTCATAGGAACTTTTTTGTTCACTTTGACGTCCTCAATATGTATATTAATTTAGGAAACATAATTTGATAACACTCTATATATATATATATATATATATATATATATATATATATATATATATATATATATATGAGAGAGAGTTACAAGGAGTTACAAGGAAAAGAAGTACCTCAAAAGGCCTTGCGGCCCATACCGAGGAGGTACCAATGGCAACGGGTGCCAAGGAAAATTTTCTACACCCTCAAATAGTGTGCAAGATTTGGTCTAACCTTTTCTTGAAGTGATCCACAAAGGAACTGTTCACAACTTCTGAAGGTAACCTGTTCCACGTGTCACAGATCTTATAGGTAAAGTAATTCCCACACACACACTAGTCCTAAATCGTTTCATATCCAACTTCCAACCATTGTTACGAGTTGGGTTGTCATTTAAACTAAACATGCTTCTAAAATCGACATCGTTGAACTCGCATAAGAGCTTGAAAACCTCGATGAGTTGACCACGCAGCCTCCGAGTTTCCAGCGAAAACAAGTTCAGGGCGCGTAAGCGTCGATTGTAGCCCATATGCCTAACGGAAGGGATTAACTTTGTGGCCCTCGCCCGCACTCGCTCCAGCCTCTCAATATCTTTCCTGAGGGTGGGCGACCGGAACTGCACAGCATACTCCAGCTGCGGCCGAACCGGGGAATTGTACAGAGAGAGCACAATCTCCTTGTTCCGAAACTGAAATTGCCTCGTGATATAACCCAACAGCTTCTGGGCTTTCTTTTCCACCTCTACGCACTGTTTCGAGAGAGAGAGAGAGAGAGAGAGAGAGAGAGAGAGAGAGAGAGAGAGAGAGAGAGAGAGAGAGAGAGAGAGAGAGAGAGAGAGAGAGAGAGAGAGCTTTGGTTTTTCCAGTTCTTTATTTAGTAATAAAAATAAATAAACACTAAAAAATCATTGAACAACTATATTTAGAATGGTGTTGCTTTCCCCTTTGCATTATACGAGCGGGTTTTCAATTGTATCCGTAAGACTCTCGACCGCGTGACTCGGGGTGATGAGAATACGGGGGACACTCCTTCGGATTACGTTTAATGTCAACGCTCGTGAACGCAATAAATGTCAGCTCTCATTGGTCACTCTTACCTCGGTTAATTACCTCGTCTCGAAGATTACCACCGAGTAACTTGATGCAATTTCTTTGTGAGGTAAAGTGTATAATTGAGATAAAGAGTTATAAATTGAATTTGACGGTGAATGAAAACAACGAAGTTCACTTCTTTAGGCTTTATTATTTCAAGAGTTTATAAGTTACGTTAACGAATAAGAGTGGTTTAGGATTTTCTTTTTAGGGATTCTTTAGGAAGTGAAATGTAATAAATTCTGATTGTAGAATTTAAAATATAGCCTTAGTCTTATATAAGCCGAAGTAGCGTCACTACACGATCAATCACAGAGCCTGCGGCTGTGGCACTGCTAAGGGGCAGCAAACACAGCAAAGAACCCCGCCGTCAACTCTCTCAAGGTTTTTATAGCCTTGAGGTAGGCGGGGTCGAGGTGGATTAAGAGCCATCTTTTTACGGGGGTTTTCGGGAGGGGTTTAACAGCAAGCGCCTATGAGTGCTTCACATCAAAATTTGGGTGGAATTATATTCGAGGGCGTAACCCACTCAAAATTGAAATATTTCCCGCCCAGTCTGGATGCTATGTTTTTATAATAAATCATTATTATTGTGCTTGGGGGCGCCAGAATGGCGGGCATTTTGCTAGGACTAGTTTCCTACAAAGGGATTTAGTTGGAGAGGAAAATATAGAGTGCAGCTGAATTCTATGGTTGAGAGAACCTTTTTAAGTGATTTTTATAATTAAGTTAAATACTGAACAGGGGTAGCTGAAATTTAGCCTGTAACTGGGTCAGGATAAGAGAAGAAGGATGGTATAGGGGTTGGCAATATTATGCTTTATCTATGGGAATGGTAAAAGAGTTTTAGTAAAATACAACTAAACAAAAATGAGAGGAATGCATTTGTTTATAAACGCTTTCCTTCACTGGCGCGCGAGATGTATGTTTTTATACGCGTATCGCATTGATTGAGGTCGGGAGGTTACATGGGAATACGTGGGGTTACAAAACACTGCAACACTCTCTGATGATATGACTAAGATATTTTGGTTTAACATTAGAACGTAATTCGTCAGAGACGAACTCGTTTGGACCGTAGAGTTTACTGCTGTGGGACACGAGTATAAAGCTGACACACGTTCTGGCATTCCATTGATGAATTTTGCCATTTGTTCTTGAGGACAATCATTGTAGTGTCTATTTACTTTTGCAAACCCATAATATATATATATATATATATATATATATATATATATATATATATATATATATATATATATATAAAGGTGGGTTTACATAAGGTTACTTACTATCTTTAATGGTAAATAACTAATTTTCTAATTCGAATATATACGAGTACATACTAACAATTTGTTTTGTAAGCCTCGCACTTTACACACACACACACACACACACACACACACACACACACACACAAACACTCATTCCTGAAGACAGACAGTCTGACAATTTGTGCTGGTCATGCCCATGACGGACGGAAGTTTTTTAGAACATTCCTTAACGACGGCTGTTTGATGCCTTCCTCCGACTCGTTTTATGCACCTTGGTGGTCTTTTTCTAGACCTCATCTTCAGCTCCACTCGACGAGAAGGTACACTGTATCAAATCTGGACTCGGAGAAGGCGAATTAAACACGCCTACCAACCCTCTTCCCTTGTAATTCTTTTGTATGCTGATCTTTGATGGTCGCCGTTTGCAGAGTAATGCAGCAACAGTTGTCGAGTTGTTGTTGTTGTTTAGCCGATCAGCCCACCCTGATCGAGCAAGCCGGCGGCACGCAGGTAACCGATCGCCCTCTCCGGAGTGGACCAGAGGTTCAGCGCACTAGTGATGTGTTGTGTTCGTTGTTGTGCTAGAGCGGTACAGTCTGTCATAATGTGTTCAATTGTTTGTGGTGTGTCTTGGCACAGGTGGCAGGTGTCGTCTATGGAGTTGTCTAGTCTGTGTTTATATGTCCGTAAGTTGGGGTGATGTCCACATCGGAATCGTGCTAAGTTAACTCGATCCGATCTGCTCAAGCTGATCTCTGACCTGTTAATGGGTGGCGGCTTCGCACCTAGGACCGCATTCGGACCGAGTCGTGTCAGTGCTTTGTGGGTTAGGTGTGTGTGTATGTGTTTTCTGTACTGTGTGATGTCTGTGGGGCGTGGTATGGAATGGAGTATTTGGTTATAATGTGTCTCTGGTGTTACCTTAATGGTGCGAGGTGTTGGTGCATGATTGTACATGTAGTGGCAAGGGTGTTGTGGGTTAGTTGTCGCTGCTGCCATGAATTGTGTTCCCCTCATGTCTAAATGTTCCTTAACTTTCAGTATTTTTGTTTCTGTGTGCAGGTGTTCTATTGGTGTTGTTTCAGTGCATCCTGTAATGATACGAAGTGCGTTGTTTTGTATTGTCTGTAAGGTGTTTATGTGTGTGTTTGAGATAATGGGTGCCCAGCATGGGCTAGCATAGTCCATAACTGAGCGAATATATTGTTTGTATATGAGTGATGTTGTTTCCTGCTGGTGTCCAAAGTTTGTGCCTGTTAGCACCCGAAGCGTGTTAAGTCTTGACGTACATTTGTTTTTAATGTCCTGAATGTGGTTTGCAAAAGATAATGATGTGTTGTATGTGACCCCAAGTATTTTGGTCCTGTGAGTGTGTGGAATGTTGATGTTGTTTAGTGTAAGCTGTGGAATTACCTGGTGTTCTTTTGTGTTGCTTGTAAGCAAGGTGATGGTTGATTTTGTGGGCGCTACTTTGAGTCTATTGTGTGTGAGCCAGTCTTGTATACTGTTTATGTATGTTTGTAGGTTATTTGTAGCGGTGTCGATGTTGTTGTGGGTGGATGTTAGAGTGATGTCATCTGCATATGATGATAAGGTAAGCTTGTTATCTATGGGTGTTGGAATGTCATGCATGTATAAGTTGAAGAGTGTTGGTGAGAGAACAGAGCCTTGAGGGGCTCCGTTCGGAAAAAGCTTGTTTTTGGATGACTTGCCATTAAATGTGACATGTGATTATCTTCCTGAAAGATAGTTGCTCAGCCACCTTTTAGTGTTATTGTGCATGTTTGTGTTGAGTATTTTGTTTATGAGAGAGAAGCGTGGGATAGCATCAAATGCTTTACTAATGTATATTGTTGTTAATAGTGTACGTTGAGCTGGTCGTCTGGATTTTATGCCATCCATGATGTGCTGCGTGAGGTTAGTGAGTAATGTCGTGGTTGAGTGGTGAGGTCTGAATCCATGTTGAGTAGGCGATAGTGGAATGTGTGGGTTGGTGATTTGTAAGATTAGTCTTTCTGTTACTTTGGAAGGTGTGCATAGTAAAGTAATGGGTCTATAGGAAGCTGGTTCTGTTGGATTTTTGTTTGGTTTGAGTAGTGTAATAATTTTACCTTGTTTCCATATGTCAGGAATAATACAGTGTTGGTATGAATATGTGCTGATATTTGTGAGAGCTAGTATTCCTTGTGGGCCCAAGTGTTTAAGGTGTATGTTAGATATGTTGTCTGGTCCAGTAGCCTTCGAATTCTTAATGTTTTTGATGATCTTGGTGGTCTGGTCTGTATTGAAGGGTGTAATGGTCGTGTCGAGTCTGTAGGTTTTCTTGTGTCTGGCTGTTTGTCTGTCTGCGTGTTTCTGGTTGTTGTCTCTGTTTAAGTGACTTATCTTTGCGTAGTGACTAACTAGAATGTTAGCTTGTTGTGTGTATGCTGGGATATTATTTTGGCTGCGACAGATAGCCGCGTGTGAGGTGTGAATGCCGCTGTTAGAGTGGGTAATGCTGTTTATAGTCTTGTATAGCCTGGATGTATCTGTGGAGTGGTTTAGTGTTGTTATGAATTCCCTGAATGTTTCTGTTTGTTTTTCTTTGAGTTTGTTGTTTATTTCTGTTGTCGAGTATTGTCCCGCTGTGGAATTGTCGGTTATCACAGGAAAGCTACTACAGTTAGCGTTCACTACCCGCTCTTTCTCGTACGATGCGAGGACCCATACAGCCTGCTGCAGCCATCTCCCACTCCCACACCGTGATGAGGGTTGACTGCAGGAGTCACTCGTTTCAGGATTGTGGCCTGCGCCTATTATAAAATCGCATGAAATTTTGTCCTTTTATTGTTTGGATTATTATTAAATGCTAGGTAGCCTTGCTTGTATTTTCGGACAATAGCTATAAAATTTAAAAAAAAACATACGCACTTGCGCGTGCACACACACACACACACACACATACATACATATATATATATATATATATATATATATATATATATATATATATATATAATATTATACACACACACACACTAACCTTAAAATTGTTTTCATGTTCAATAAAATGCCAAGGTTAACCAAACTCAATTTTTTATTGGACTTGTGTAATATATATATATATTAACCCATATCATAATGGTAGACTTGTCAGAAATGTCGTCTGTTTGTGTTCATTTGTGTGTTCGTACGACATACACAGATGTGCTACATGTGTAATCAGCACAAATGCAGTAGCAACTCTTCACTCCGTGTTCACAGTTAGCTTTTTTTTTCTGCGAATACAGTAACACGATCCATGACAATTAAAATTTTGTACCGATTCATTGATTTGTTGTACCTAGTATTCCATACATTAAAACTAAGCTCGCCCTCTTGTCTGTTGTTAATTTCGTAGCCATCCCCTACCTAAAAGAAAAAAATAATATATTATAGTCAACAGTCTCAACACTGAAAATTCCTATGATGCGCGACTTTTGCGCCACCCTGTATATATATATATATATATAATAATTTATTTATTTATTTATTTATTTATATAAAATATTATTGTGTGTGTGTGTGTAAAGTGTTTGAACCTTAAATATGTAGAGAATACTTGTTAAAACCTTCACCCATTTAAAGTGTAAATTTAATAGCGGTGTTAGTAACTCAGTGCCTTACACGTAAGCCATTTCACGAGACATTATTACACTTGAATGCTTTTGTTTCCCGTTCTTTTTGCCCTTCCTTCATTCATTGTTGTCGGCCATATCATACATTATTTGTACAGATCATAATGAGTATATAGCTCCTTATTATGGCTTTCACGGACTTCGTCTGAACGCTGGCTTTCCGCTAAGATTTACGTGAGAAATCGTGGACTGGGAATTGTTTCAGTCCTAGGTAACGACTGGAGCACCGGAGCCCATAACCGCTCTGCTTTGTTCCCACTCGAACTTTTCCGTTATAATTTCGCATCATGGCCGACTTCGTCCTAGGCAGAATAACTTTTCGTAACAGATAACTCTAGGCTCCCTCCTAACAGTGTGTGGAAAACCACTCCAGTCCAGCACTTCACGCGCGACTCTCGTTAGAGAGTGTCTTCTACATAAGTGAGACTTCATCAGCCCATTCCCTACGGCACCTCCATTGAGTTGCGAAAAACAAAAAATAAAAAAACCGTCGTAAGCAGGTGACTAATAAAGTCGAAAGGATGGGGGAATGAAGAGCTCCAATAAAAGAAGCCGAGATTTGTTCCATCCAAGAATGCACGGAGTTTAAAAGTTTTTTTAATTATTATTATTTATATAAATCTAAGACGCGGGCTACTGAAAACCAAACCTCGGTATTCCCTTATTTTTAAGTAGAAAATTTTTGTTTTGGTTTTCCCGCAGTATTTCCGAACTGGTCGAGTCTCACGCGCCAAAACGAAACTTGTTTCCTTAATTTTATGTATAGAACAAAATATAAAATGAGCATTATATTAACTTTACACTATATTAATTTTGTCTTGAAGCTAACCCCCGTGTTGTGGGAACGTACTGAGTGAGTCAGTTCATGGACGCGCGATCGTTTCCCTAAATTTGTCTGTTCATTTGATTCAACACGAGCATGACCCGTTTCATCTCGCGTAATGAAACGTATATTTATGTTTACCAAACGAATTGTCGAAACTGTTGAAGAAACCGTAAATGAGAATTAAGCAAATGACGTTATCCCTTTGTTTCTTCACTCCATCATTCGTCCATGTATTAGTTTCAGTATCTCCCCTTTCTCCCCACTTTGGTCACAGGCGCCAAAATGACAATTTAGGCGATCTTTGGTATCATATTTGGCCCGTTCAAACTGCGCCTGAGTGTCTCAGATATCGTAATACCGATTTTCACACGGAACCTTGCAATCTAGACATCTCTGGCTATCAGTTAGTTTAATTACTGCATAACGGTTCATACTAAATAAATATACATTAAATCACGATAATTTGCATTTACCATAGACCTCTTCTAAAAATTTGCTCACCTTAAACACACAAGGTAAATATTTATACGTCTGTAACTTACCCTATTGTAAACATATATATATATATATATATATATATATATATATGCTGAATAAAACCACGAAGGGAAAAGAAACACAAAGGGTGCTCAAGCGCTTTCGTCTAATGACATCCTCAGGATGCTTGAGCACCCTTTGTGTTTCTTTTCCCTTCGTGGTTTTATTCATAAAATATTTTTCACGTGTCACTTTCGTGAAATAATTTTTCATATATATATATATATATATATATATATATATATATATATATATATAAGCAAACAACCACAAGGAAAAGGAAACACAAAGTCCTTGATAATGTGAATATATCACGAAAGCGCTCGGACTTTGTGTTTCCTTTTCCTTGTGGTTGTTTGCTTATTAATAAGGTCACGTGTTATTTTGTGATTCTAGTGCATATATTATATATATACCGTATATATATATAATGTTTCCCTTTAAACTTCCTTTAAAATAATAATTTTCGTTGATCCTCTATAAGCCTCTATTGTGAAATTGATTCTTAATTACTTTCCTAATCTTCTTAAGGAAATTCCCCCAAAAAATAAGATTACCTGGCAAAAAATTATATATATATATATAATTATATATATATATATATATATATATATATATATATATAAATTTTCCAGGATATAAAGAATAAAACCTTATTAGTATGGAGAACTTGGAAAAATTGTGGGGTTTTTTTTTATACTTTTATTTCCCCATTATAGCAGGAAGTGTGCGTTCGGATGGCGGCAAAAGCCAAGTCGAATTGTGTAATAATACAGAGAAAAGGCTATTCACTCGAATCCCCAGTTAGTGTTGGGGAAAACCAGAATCTACCCTTTTTTTTGTCTTCAGCATCAAAGTTCCTCATTACATAAGAACTCGAGTTGCAGAATCTTAAAGCCATGTGAAAAAAAAAAAGTGTGTGTGTGTGTGTGTTCTTACATATGTATATGTATTAGGAGTAAATTGCGGATACCGCATTCGCACTTCTGACCGCAGATGTCTGCGGATGTGAAGACTGTTACGTTGTCATTTTAATGTGTGTTACTACACGTTCCAGTGTGTTTCCAGGATGCGGGACATATTACAGCATGAACGTTGGTTTCAGGAATTTGTCAACGTTTGAGCATTGCAACAAATTTTTCTGAAATGTATTCGCCATTATACTTATGAAGTTTTTCAGCGCATAAGACCAAATTCACTCATTTGAAGTCTTTTGTTCTTCCGTGGCACGTTTAGCTTAGCAATGAAACTTCTGCCGACAGGTCGGACCATATATCTGTCGTAAACAGCAACGTTGTGAAGTGGCGTACGCTTCTCATATGTAGTGGCTCAACCCGTACAGCTCTGCTTGACCGGGTGAAATCAAAGGCTTTTCGTCTCATCAATTCCCCGCCCCTTACCGACTGTCTTCAATCTCTCTCTTCGCTGCAATGTTACCTCATTCTCTCTTTACTATCGCTATTATAACGGACACTGCTCTTCTGAACCCTCTAACTACATGCCTCCACCTTTAAGGAGAACATGCAGTACCAGAATCGGTATTCTCAATCTTTCATCTACTCAACCGATTAGCCCTGGAACAACCTTCCTCAATCCATCTTTCCTCTTGTCTACAACTTTCAATCTTTCAAACGCAGAATGTTTAGGCTTTCCGAAAAGTTTGAATTTTGATTTTGGCTTTATTCTTCTCTCTGTTGGGGTGGGGGTGGGGTGGGGGGGGGGGGGGGGGGTGCATTTTTGTGGGCTTTTTTTGGCTGATCTTTCCTGCATAAAAGATAAAATGGCGTTGCTATAATAAAGGCGTCTTTTCAACCGGTACTGACATGCAATGTTCGCCATTAAGGGCATAAATATCATGACCTTAACATAGGTAAATCACCGAAGTCATCGATTCGTGATTCCGCTTTCTTGCTGTCCCATGTGTTTACCTTCTCCAAGCTGGTGTTCCACCTCTAGACCTGACTTCATGTGAGAGTGCTTCTTGAAATTTCCATCTCATAGCAGTTACACCCGGCTCATCTGGGAGTCCTAATGCTTCTTTTAAAGAGTTCTACATGAACATAATTTTATATATATATATATATATATATAGTATATATATATATATATATATAGAGAGAGAGAAGAGAGAAGAGAGATGAGAGGAGAGAGAGAGAGAGAGAGAGAGAGAGAGAGAGAGAGAGAGAGAGAGAGAGAGAGAGAGAGAGAGAAGATTTAATCTAGCTGTTTAAAATGATTAAAGGTTTTGATAATGTCGACGCAGAAAAATATTTCACCTTCACAAATGCAAATAGAACTCGCCGTAATGGTCTCAAATTAGTCGGCAAACATTTTAATTCTAATGAAGCTAAACATTTCTTCTTTAATCGTCTAATTAATTTGTGGAATGGATTACCAGCTAGAGTAGTTCAAAGTAATTCGTTCGAGTCCTTTAAAAAGAGACTAGATGCTTATCTTGCCTTAACCCATTCACTGCGGCCATCATATGTGACACGGCCGCATTGAATGAGTTAAACCCCTAGTTCCTAGTTAGAAGCGCATAAAGGTACTGTAGAATTTTCACTCGGATTCTCTCTTCTTTGCTCCAAAATTTTCACTTATCTTTAAATTTGTTTCCATGTTTTAATCTTCTTTCTTAAACAGACATCCTCGTCTGTTGCTGTTTCGTGCCCTTTCTATTCCTTTATAATATATATATATATATATATATATATATATATATATATATATATATATATATATCTTTCAAATGTTCCGTGCGATGAATCCTTATTTCACGAAGGTCAAGCTTGTCGCCCTTCCTATCGAGTTGGCCTGGTGAAGTAGTGAGTTGGTTTCTTGTACTCTCCACCTCACATAGCCAGGTACGCCAGGCTCATCGGGGATTGTTCTGAGCCAGGCGTCTAATCTTCTTTTGATGTCCACCGCAACACCACTCGTGTTCTTTAGTTCTTTGGGCAGCTGATTAAACAGTTTTGATCCTCTCATAACGAAACTATTTTCTTTCAGGGTTAAGGATGTTCCCTGTCTAGCCTTTAATTTGGGAACACGACACAGTCTTCCTTTTCTACTTTCCACTGTTGTTTGGGGAGTTACGGGGTTCAAAGTAAGATTAGGGGCTAGTTTCTCCATTATTTTCCAAGTGTAAATAATGGTGTATCTCTCTCTTCTCCTTTCCAGTGAATATAGGTTTAATTCGCGTAACCTTTCGCAGTAATTTAGTTCTTTGCACCCATTGATCTTGGCTGTGAAGCTTCTCTGAATTCCTTCTAGCTGTCTAATGTCTTATTTTTTATATAGGGATGTTAGGACCGAGCAGTATTCCAATTTGGGTATGATCAGGGTTTTCAGTAGAGGAATCATTACATTCCTATCCCTTCGTTTAAAGGTTCTCAATATCTGTCCCGTTATTCTCTTCTCTGTTTACTGCTATCTTATTTTGTGTTTCAAATTTCGCATTATCAGTCATTACAACTCCTAAATCTTTTGCTTTAAAATTTCTCTGAATTTCCTGTCCATTTGGGGTATAGTATTCCATGGATTTTAGGTCCTCCTTTTTTCCGTACCGTAACAGTTGAAATTTCTGTGTTAAACTTCATATTGTTGTCTTCCATCCACTTGTACATGGTGTCCCGAAAGTCTTGTTACACCTGTGTATAATCTCAGAATATTAAATGATGTTTGGTTCCAACAGGATGGAGCACCTCCCCACTATTCCTTGAGGGTTCGTGAATATTAAATGAGATGTTTCTGATCGATGAATTGGGACATTAAAATGCAACATTAAAATGGCCTCCGAGAAGCCCAGATCTCTCTAGTTGTGACAATGCATTATGGGGATTTATAAAGGAAAAGGTACTGAACGGACGCATTTCCTGAGCTCTCTGATATTGCATCTACTTTTGCATATTGCTAAGAATTTTACTTTTGGAAAGTTTTTAATTTGATTGAGTTCATGGAGGATAATTTTTTACGACAGATAGTTACCGAACCAATGCGCGGTGACAATATTTTAGATTTGGTGATGACGAACGGCGAAAATATAGTCGATAGTTTAGAAGTAGGCGAGAGTTTAGGATGTAGTGATTATCAAATTCTTAAGTTTAAGTTATTGATAGAAAGCACTAAGGATAGTAACGTAATAGAAGTCCCTGATTTTCGTAGGGCTAATTTTGATAGTTTTGCGGATAAGATGAGAGTAGTGCACAGGGATAACTTATTTATGGGTAATGACACAAATTTGCATTGGGAGGCGTTTAAAAAAAGTTTTATGAATATTGAAAGGGAGTTTATTCCTCGTAGGCCCAAGCGCGCTAGAAATCATGGTAGGCCCAAGTGGTGGACTAGGGAAATAGGGGAGTTCATAAACGAGCGTAACAGAGCGTATAGACTTAATAAACGCAATGGCACGGCAGCTAACTTTAATAGATATATCGAACTTAGACGTCAGGTTAAAAGATCAGTTAGGAATGCTAAGTGTAATTTAGAGATACTTATAGCTGCGGATAGTAAACATAATCCAAAAAAGTTTTTTGAATACGTCAATAATTGTAAGCCGATAAAAGATAACATAGGTCCTCTAGTGGATGTTAACGGCGCTTTGGCTTCTGACGCTCAGGCGATGGCGGGTATTTTCAATAACTTTTTTGCAACAGTTTTTACCGTAGAAGACGTAAATAATGTCCCCGATGTGGACGATATCGTTCCATTTAGTAGCGAGACTATTTTGGATGAAATAACTGTTTACGAGGGTGAGATTGCGCATTATATCGATAGGCTAAAAGTTAGCAAGGCTCCAGGCCCTGACGCTTTTTATCCCAGACATTTGAAAGATTTGAAAGACGTTATCGTAGGCCCCTTAACGAAGATTTTTAATCAGTCACTCGAAACGGGGATTATTCCTGGAGACTTCAAATTAGCTAACGTCACGTCCATTTTTAAAAAAGGCGACCGCACAGTACCTAGTAATTATAGGCCCATTAGCTTAACGTCAATTGTCGGTAAACTTTTGGAATCCGTAGTTAGGGATCGTATCATCGATCACTTAGAAAGTAGAGATTTGATTAATAGTAGTCAGCATGGGTTTCGACGCCATAGATCTTGTTTAACTAATTTGTTAGAATTTTATAACGAAATAGTGCGCGAATACGATAGGCATAGAGCGTTCGATACAGTGCCGCATAGAAGATTAATTGCGAAGGTTAAAGCGCATGGTATACCCGGTCAGGTAGCTAACTGTTTAGGGGAATGGCTTCGTGCTAGGAGACAGAGGGTCTTTGTTAATGGTAGTGAATTGGAGTGGTTGGATGTAGGTAGCGGTGTCCCACAGGGTTCAGTGTTAGGCCCATTGCTATTCGTAATTTACATTAACGACATAGATGTAGGATTGACTAGTAACGTGTCAAAATTCGCGGACGATACTAAAATAGGCGGTAAGGTTGTTAACGAGGACGATAGAAATAGGCTCCAAGACGATGTAAGTAAGATTATGGAGTGGACGGATAAGTGGCAGATGCAATTTAACGTAGACAAATGTAAAGTTTTGCATGTAGGTTCTCGTAACAATAATTACACGTACACGATGGATGATAGAGAGTTAGCGAGCGTTGACGAGGAAGTAGATTTAGGCGTACGCGTATCTAAGGATTTAAAAGTTAGGAACCAGTGCCTGGAGTCTTGCGCAAAAGCTAATAGGATGTTAGGCTTCATAGCGCGTAATTTCGAATTTAAATCGAAGGATATTATATTGCCCCTTTACAAGTCCCTAGTCAGGCCTCATTTAGAATATGCCGTTCAGTTTTGGTGCCCGTATTTGCGTGAGGATATTGATAGGTTAGACAGGATTCAGCGTCGTGCCACGAAACTAATTCCATCATTGTGCAACAAGCCTTATGAAAATAGGATTAAAGTGTTAGACTTGCATGCATTCACTCGAAACTAGGAGATTAAGGGGGGAGCTTATTGAAGTTTTCAAAATCGTTAATAAAATCGATAACGTAAATTTTGACAAACTGTTCACTTTCGATAATAGCAATACTCGTAATAACGGATTTAAGTTGCGTGGCAGACGTTTCATTATTAATATTGCTAAAAACTTCTTTACGTTTAAAGTAATTGATAAATGAAATAATGTTCCCGCGCCCGTCGTGAACTCTACCTGCGTTAATATGTTTAAGAACCGTCTAGATAGGTATTTTAAAAATATTAACGTTGTTTAAAATAAAAAAAAAAATTAGCAACAGGAGCTTTGGTGGTGGTGGTCGAGGATGAGTCGGTTGACGATAATGCCAGCTTGTGACATGCCAGCGTGTGATATGCCAGCAAAAAATTAATTAAAAAAAAAAAAATTAGACTAACACGAACGTAGATGTAGCTCGTAGCGTAAACTAACCCACTTTTTGTTTAACTTTACCTACTTTTTCTTTTTCTTTTTCTTATCCTCTCCTGACTTGCATGTCTGTAAATCTTTACTTGCATGTCTGTAGTTTGCATGGTATGACAATGAGTTAAGACTGTGTTTGCATGGTTTGTAAGCGTTCTTATTTTACTTCTTTTCATCTTTCACCCCTTAACTATTCTCTCCGACTATTTTTCCGACTTGTCGGCAGTGGCCGGCGGATGATGATGGTGAGTCTTTTTTTCTCTTTTTCTGAATGAATGTTAACCCACGAGTGATAGGTGTTGCTACTTACTTAACCCCTTATTCTCTTCTCTTAACCTCCTACTCTTTCCTTTCTCTCGGGCTAACCTTAGAGTGGATCTTAGGGTCTTTGTTAGCCTTAGCTTCTGTAGATCTGCAGATCCTTTAGTCCGTCATTGGAATCATAACGTTTTTGAGAAACCTTTTCCTTTATAAATCCCCATAATGCATTGTCACAACTCAACTCGAGAGATCTGGGCTTCTCGGAGGCCATTTTAATGTCGCATTTTAATGTCCCAATCCATCGATCAGAAACACCTCATTTAAATATTCACGAACCCTCAAGGAATAGTGGGGAGGTGCTCCATCCTGTTGGAACCAAACATCATTTAATATTCCGAGATTATACATAGGTGTAACAAGACTTTCGGAACACCCTGTAGATTCTGTTCATGTCTGTTTGTAGAGATCCTATATCCTCTGGGTTTCTTATTTTTCTATTGATCTTTGTGTCATCGGCAAAGGATGTTTACTGTGCTGTCTCTGGTAACGTCCTCATCTATGTCAGCATGATTATGAAGAGTAGTGGAGCTAATACCTTGTGGTACTGAGCTGAGGACCTCTGATTCTGATAAAGATATTCCTTGTACTGTAACGACTTGCCGCCGCTCGCAAAGGAAATTATATATCTATTTCCTTGCTTTTCCTGTTATTCCCATATATTTCAGTTTATGTATTATGATTCCATGGTCACACTTGTCGAACGCTTTGGCAAAGTTTGTGTATATTACATCATAGTTTTCATTACTTTCAAGTGCATCAATAATGTTGTTGTAGTGTTCCATTAGTTGTGATAGGCATGATCTGCCTGACCGAAATCCATGTTGGTTATCATTTCATTTTTTCTGAGTTTCCAAAAAGTCATGGATTATATTATCTGTCTATTCTTTCAAATATTTTGGTAAGATGAGATGTAAGCGACACTGGCCTATAGTTTTTGGCCTCGTATCGATCTCCTTTAAATATTAGGACTACGCTCGCGCTCGTCAGGATGCCCCATATTTCTCCCGTGACTAATGATCGTCCCTATATCCAATATAGGGGCTCAGCGATTGCATTCTTGCAGTTTTTGATCAGTGTGGCATTCCATTTATCCGGTCCTGCCGCTGAGTGTGCGTTTAGTTTCCCTATAGTTTGTGTAAATATCATCTGTCGTAAAGTCGAAGTCCGTTCTTCAAAGAACGCTTTTCTATCACATATCAGTTTGTATATATATATATATATATATATATATATATATATATTAGTGGTGGACCAGATATCCGCACTATTTTTAACATCCGCATCCGCACTTCTGAATGCGGATGTTATGCGGATATTACCTCTAATAAATTATGCAATTTACAATTAAATTAGCTTATAAAGTAGCTTTAAGGCCCAGTCATGCGCATTTCATGTAAAATATTAATTATTAATGAATAAACAAATATATACTTTATAAACCTTATGTTGTTTCGTGCGTTGGTCTCTCTTCACACGGAGGTCAAGCTGGTGGCCCCGCCTCTAGGTCTGGCTTGGTGGAGGAGCGAGTTGTTTTCTTGCGCTCTCCACCGTACATAGCCAGGCACGCCCGGCTCATCTGGTACCGTCCTGAGCCAGGCATCCAGTCTTCTTTTGAAGACTTCAACTTTGACCTCCGTTACGTTTCTGAGGTCCTTTGGAAGCTGGTTGAAAAGTCTTGGCCCCCTGATAACCAAGCTATTTTCCTTCAGAGATGAGGAGGTCCCTTGTCGGGCCTTTAATTTGGGAACACTACACATTCTGCCTTTCCTATTTTCCAGTGTTGTTTGAATGGTAATTGGGTTTAGTTTTAGGTTTGGTACCAGTTTTTCGATCATTTTCCATATGTAGATTATGGTGTGCCTCTCTTCTTCTTTCCAGGCAGTTCAGATTTAGTTTACGTAGTCTTTCCCAGTAGTTGAGTTCTTTGCAGCCATCAGTCTTGGCTGTGAAATGCCTTTGCGTTTCTTCTAGTTTATTAGTTTCTTCCTTTTTATATGAGGACGTCAAAACTGAGCAGTATTCAAGTTTTGGTATAATCAGTGTTTTTAGCAGGGGAATCATTACTGTCCTTTCCCTTCTCTTGAACGTTCTTAGTACCTCAAAATATAAATACCTGGTAACACAGAAAATTGAATGAAACTTGTTTCATTGAATTTTCTCTGGCTGAAACTCTTGAGAAAATTATTTTTATCATAATAAAAACATTAATATTAATTTTAATTCTTATGCATTGCCTGCCATAATAGTAATATCACGAAATTTGAAAAATTATGTCATATATTCATAATTCTATATTATATTCATAGATTAACTAAATATCCGCATCCGCGGATATTGAAATTAAAGATCCGCATCCGCAGATGTTGAAAAACTGACATCCGGTCCACCACTAAATTTTATATATATATATATATATATATATATATATACACAGAGTGTGTGTGTGTGTGTGTGTGTGTGTGTGTGTGAAAAACTTTAAACTAAGTTGTGATCGAATACCCCCTGATTTTAAAGCAGCGATTGTGAAGATACTGTATCTCTATATATTGTAATACCCAACCACCCAGCTCTGTTTCAGAGTTTGAGAGAACGTAGTTTGTACAGATGAGTTGAACATCAATTTCTCTTGAAAGGAAAAAATTCTCCTTTACACCGAGTTTGTCAACTCGAAACTTCATTCATTTCAATCCCATTCCGAACAAAGATAACAAAAAGGGTCTTCTCCCTCCATTTTTAAACCCTGACAGAGAAGGGAGGAGAAACCCAAATCCCGAGAGAGCCCTCGCTCGAGACATTTTCTAGAAGGGAAACCGTTCCTGAAATAAGAAACTGGCATCGAAATTTCAATAAAAGTCTGAGACATCCTTCAAATCCGTTCGATGATATTTCAGTAAACCTTTTCTCCTTCCGATGATTAGCTGTATATCTCCCGATGTCGAGAGCAACTCTCAACAATTTCCAAATGGAATCTAAAATCCATGTCAAATAAAACTTTAAAATAAATTGAAAACTTGTGACAATATAGTCACACATTATATAGATATGTGTGTGTGTGTGTGTGTGTGTGTGTGTACAAACTCACTTTATCTGGAGCTCAAAACGGGGCTACACAAAGATTTTATCCGCTATATTTACACACCTTTTAAAATTAAAATTAGTAAAATTATACTCGACAATGTTATTGCACAATGTTAAAACTAACGCAAATATCACGATTAAACCTAACCAATCGTCAAGGGTGTACAGTTGACCTAACTGGGCATTCAAATTCCTATGTAAATAATGGTTCTCTATTTATTATACGTTTGCAATAACTAATAAATTTGTTGTTATTGTTTTCTTATATTATTTTGGTTAATTTGCAGAGTTTAAACTTTGGGGGGGATATAGTTGAAAAGATCGACATTGGGGTGGTGATTGTTGAAAAGAGTAGGTTGTGGGTGAAATAGTTTAAAAGATCCAATTACTTTAATGATAATGTATTTAAAAATAAATATTACTCGTAGATTAATGACCCGTACATTTTTTTCTGACTGTGCTACTGAGAAAAGCATTGTGGTACGTTGATCCGAAAAAGATTGGGAACTCCAAAAGAATACCACAAATCAGTTATATGAGCGCAAGACCGCATTAGAGGGAGCAGCTATTTATCTGTCGATGTATTTATCTATTGATAGGCATTTTTTTTTATATATATAAAGCCTCCGCCTTTTCCTAAGGAGTGTAACTCACTTCCATACTAGTCATTGCGTGTTATTCTACCTGCAACAAAAAAAAAGGTCCCAAAACAAGACATCAATTTGAACATTTGGTTTAGTTCTAATCTATTACTTTTGTAAATTTAATTTAAAATAAATTATCCTGCGAGACCAGACTCATGGGACACCCTATATACAGGGTGTTTCAGGAGGAAAGGTCAATACTTCGGGAGGTGATAGTATTGGTCATTGTGAGAAAAAAAGTTCATATGAACATTGTCTAATTCTGAATGGTTACGGAGATAGAGCTGTTTGAATCTACAAATACAAAAGCATTGTTAATGGTAATCAAGAAAGAGAAACCAATTACTGTTTCTAACATTTAATGTTTAAACATTGGCATTTTGAATGATATCAGATACAGAAATGACAAATTTGTTACAGTTTACAATACGTTTTCGAAAATCCCACCGTCAACCTCAATGCACTTTGCAACTCGTGTGCGAAGATCGCGTGTTGTTCGTCTGAGTTGATCTTGACGTTCCTTTGTGCGGGCAGCAGCAGCATCCAAAATGCGCGCGAGCAATTCGTCTCGTGTATCCACCTTTCTTTTGTAAACTTGACTTTTCATCCACCCCCACAAACAATAATCTAACGGAGAGAGGTCTGGAGACCTTGGTGGCCATTGAATGGGACCACCGCGGGGGGAGGAAGAGCTGCGCGCGCTTCAGATTCAAACAGCTCTATCTCCGTAACCATTCAGAATTAGACACGTTCATATGAACTTTTTTTCTCACAATGACCGATACTATCACCTCCAGACCAGAAGTATTGACCTTTCCTCCTGAAACACCCTGTATATATGATGTAAACCCACAAGGAAAAAGAAAAATGATTCCCAAGGCCTTTCGTGTATTCAGAAGTACACCTCGTCAGGGTGTACTTCTGAATACACGAAAGGCCTTGGAATCATTTTTCTTTTTCCTTGTGGGTTTACATCATTCATTCATTTCACGTGTTTAATTGTGAAATTCATCCCATATATATATATATATATATATATATATATATATATATAATCATCATGTAACCTTGTAGTAGTTCATGCTACGGTCCCTTGTATCGTACAGGTCAGGCTCGTGGCCTTACCTCTGGAGTTGGCTTGGTGAAGAATGGAATTGTTTTCTTGAGCTCTCCATCCCGCATAGCCAGACGCACAAGGCTCATCCGGAACTGTCCTGAGCCAAGTATCTATTATTATTTTTCCGAAGACATTCATATAAACACACCAATTGTATTTCTGTTCGTAACTGGTTAACCCTTTAACGCCGGAATTTTTCGTTGGGTTAAGTTACAAATGCGTGTATTTGAAACGCTCCCATTTTGTACCGGTCGTCGTTAAAGGTCGTCTGACGTTGAAGGTGGTTTTGGTCCTCTGACGACAAGGCTATTTTCATTTAGTATTGAAGATGTTCTTTGTGTAACCTTTAGTTTGGGAATACTCACATTCTGCCTTCCCTTTTTTCCTGTGTTGTTTGAATGGTTATACTCGTAGGGTTCAATTTGAGGTTAGGTACTAATTTCTTCATTATTTTCCGTATGTATGTTATGGTGTACCTCTTCTTTTTTTCAGCGAATATAGATTTAATGTACGCAGTCTTGTCCTTTGCAGCCACTGATCTCTGCTGTGAAATTCCTCTGAATTTCTTCTGATCGATTTACTCTTTTCATACGAGGATGTTAATATTGAGGAACATTCAATTTTAAGTGTGATCATCATTGTTCTTGTTTCTTCTTTTAAAGTTCCTCAGTATATGTCCAGTTCTTCTTTTTGCTTTGGTTATCGCCATCTTGTTCTGTGTCCCAAATTTCATATTGTCGGTTATTATACCTCTTTAAATCTTTTGCTTTTCAATTTCTTCGAATTACCTGTTCATTACCCGTTTTATTTCCTCTGTTCTTCTGTATTTTAAAAACTGAAAATTTTCGATGTTAAATTTCATATTGTTGCTTTTTGACCATTTGTATGTTCTGTTCGTGTCCGTTTGTGGAGCTTCTATATTAATTATCTGGGTTTCTTACTTTCCTGCTAATTTTTGTATCTTCAGCAAAGGATGTTATTGTACTATTATTACTGGTTGTTTCATTGTCTCTATTCATTAACATGATTAGTAGTGAAGCTACTACTGTTCCTTGCGTTACAGAGCCGCGCACCACCGGTTCTGATGATGACATTCCTTTAGCTGTAACCACTCGCTAATGCTCTTTACATCCACATTTTGCGAAACGCGTCTCAAAAAGATTTGAGGTCCATTTTGTTATAAATATGAAATACATTTTCATCCCTGATCACTTAAAACTCGAAATCATTAACCCTCTAAGCGCTATATCAGGACCTTTTATCTTCTCAGTTACATACTACTTTGTCCCCCCCCCTCCACTAGAATGTTTTGAATCAGAAAAGAGATTGGTTTGTTTTTTTATCATAATTTTGCGTGACTCGTCGTTACGAGTCGCATTTATATTACAGGAGTTCGTTTTTAATTTTTATTCGGTCCAAATTTTATAAATTCCATCTCGAAAGAAGTACAAAACGTTTCACGCAAATAAACCTCCAAATAATATCATCTCTGTGAAACCTGATATATTGATTAAATTTGAGTTATAATATACCAAATTTAAATTATAACGAGTTACTCGCCTTTTTTAAGACGACCTTTCGTGTATCACTTAAATTTTTAGCACAATCGTTATCACTTTAATGCGTATCACTACGTATACTATACTTTAAAAGTTCGAATATACTGTACAGTGTACAGTCGATGAACAAACGATGCGATGGAAAGTTAAAACAAAGGATTAAGATTATATTTTTATCGGTATGGATTGAGATCCAATTACGTATTATTTATATTATTCAGCTGACAACGTACATCGTAAGTATACGCACACCCAAGTTTATATATTATTAAAATTTTTACATAAACTTGAAGAAATTAATAGGTTATGAGCAATGTTCCCTCTAATTTCTTTTAGTCCGTGTGCGCAAGAAATTTTCGTTGTGCAAACATTTAGATTCATGGTGAAAAATTGTGCAAACTTTTCCGAGCCCTATTATCTTCAAAATGAAATATATATAAATATTAAATACTTAATAAATATTATTTCCATAAGGTGATAGCTCGATCATTACGGTACTATTAAATGTATATTAAAAAACTGTTTACAATATTATATATTCTTAAAAAAGAAAACATTTTATCCATTCTAAAAATATGAATAAAATAAAAAATAGTAAAATAAAATTCAACAGAATAAAGAAATAAAATAAAAATAACATTAATTTGAAAATGACTATTTTAGTTATCATTTCTCAAAACAATTTTTAGCATTTAGCAATTTAAAATAGACTATCAAGATTAATACATGATTTTATCCATTCACAAAATAGGATAAAATAAAAAATAATAAAATTCAATAAAATAAAATATAATCAAAATAACATTAAATGAAAGTGCCTTTCATTTAAGTATGATTATGATTTCTCCCTACGATCTTTAGCATTTGCCCATTCCAAACAAATTCTATGAAGATTAATACATCCGTCATCATTCAGATAACTTTTAATTCGCATGAGCGTGTCCAAATGATTTTCTTTCAAGCGGTTTCTTAATTTGTTCTTTATAAAATTCATTAAACTGAAATTTTTGAAATTACTTCATTTACTGTCGTGACTCATGATACGCTTGAGCCTGTGCGCATTTTATTTTGCTGTGTGCGCGGGTTTCACAACGCGTGTGCGCGCGCACACGCGCACACCTTAGAGGGAACATTGGTTATGAGTAAATACTTCTTATTTAACTTGATTATTTCCTTCTTTTTATTATATTTTATTATTTATTAGTTAAATCGTGGGACAATAATTGTAACCAGTTTATATTGGAGTTATGTACTACATACATTGGGTCTTTTCCGTTTGGGGGCTAGCAGCGAATTTTAATGAAAATCGGTATACTAATGTAGTTTTGATCACTGATTTCAAAAATAACTAACTTTTTTTTTTGAGAAATGAAAAACAAACATGTTAGAGCGCTTTAAATAATTAATATGTGTTTTAACTAGCTTAAACTAGTTACGGAGGATTGTGTTAATTTTAGCCAGTCACAAACTGCTACTGTTTATGAAAAAGTGCTCTAAGTGTGGGAAAGTGTGTTCCTTTGATAAAAATACCCAGTTCTTTCGTTGCCAAAAGCGTCGGTGAAACGGTAAAAAGTGCAACTTTATGAAGAATACGTTTTTTGAAGGATCCCGGCAGATCTGTAAAAGTGGCAGAAAAAAATCAAGAATTAATGCCGGATCTTTTCGGCTTTAGGTCCGGCATTGGATTTTTTTCATATTTTTGGTATAGACGTAGATTTTTACGCTGATTCCATTTCCGCAATCCGTTTCTCGGAGAAATAAACACGAAAAAGTTATGTGCAAGTTTATTACGTTTACAGGTTTTCAGAACACAGAACGGAACACAAACCAAAGTTTGCTACTTGCCAAACTGCGCAATATCGTTCAGCATTTGGCGCACAAGATCTTTGCCTGCGTGTCGGCGACGCCAGAGAAACTCGCACAGATACGAGTCGATCATGGAAGGATGCATACCACACCGGCGCTTGTTACCGCGTTTGAGTTGGTTCCACGTCGACTCTATCCGTTGCGTGTGTGCTCCAGTTGAAGGGTCCACGAAGTTTTTGCTGTGGTTCACTGTTTTGTGACTGAAGCTGTACCCTTCGAGCTGTTCGATGCGTTCATACGCTTTCCATTTGTCGCTCATTATCGTCGTTCCCGGTCGAATGCATGCCTCCAGCGTTTGACGCGAACGATTCGGAACAGCGTACATAAATACCACCCACTGTTCAGGAAACTGCCTTCCAGCGTGGTTTTTTCCTCCGCGCGAACAAAGATTAGGTTAGGTTAGGGTAGAGTAGGGTAGGTTAGTAGTAGCATGGGCGCAAAATGGACTTGCAATACAATTGCAAATGTTGATCAATGTTGCATAAGTTATGCAACAAGTGGATGTTGCAAGTTATGCAACAATGAGAAGGGGAATGCTACAAACTATGCAACAATGGGGATGTTGCAAGCAGGGCTGCCACATTTGTTACGTTCGTAACAAATGTGTTACTTTCTATCTTTTTCATACTTTTGGTACGACGTTCAAAAAATTTGTTACGTTTTAGAGTTTTTATATGCTTTATCGGTTTACCTAAAAATATTTAAAATTATTAGTTTTATAAAGAAATTAGCATATTTAAAACCATTAAATTACAGATGGAAAAAGTGCTAAATAATTTAGATGGCATATACTGTATATTTCTGATTATATATTCCGTACATCGTTCGTTCGCGTATAAATCTCACGAGTCACGACTATACGTTTGAAAACGTTTTCGGTTCTCGGCTTACTGACTCAGTGACTCCCCCACGCTGTCTCAGTCAGAGTCAGTCAGCAGTCTGTCAGTGTTCCAGTTGCAAATTTGTAACAACATTTATCATAAATTGTGTTTGTGAACGCGCTTGCTCTTATTTTGTGGTCATTTTTGAATGCGAATATAATTGAAGCACAAATACCCGAAACGGACAACTGTATGATTTTAACTCAGACACTTAAGGACTATTCTTTTCTTCTCTCGTAAAGGGAAAATAGGCCTTAAATCTCCGAGTCAAAATCATACAGTTGGTACATTTCGGGTATTTGCCCTTCAATTAAAACACGGCTTTGTAACTTCGTTCATAGTGTCTTTACTCAAAGTAAAAAATCGTTCTTCATTAAAAACTTTTACTGTGAATGCACTTTTATACACCAAAGGACTATTTCGAAACACAAATTGTACCAAATGGGAGCCATCTCAAGAGATGGTGAATAAGATGAAGGAAGTGAAATGACGTGTAAAAGAAGATATGGATGAAGAAGAAGCAATATTTTAAAAAAATCAGGTAAATATAATGAACTTTGTTATTTTATAATCAATTTTTTTTTTTTTTATATTTTGTTACCTTTTTGGCTGATTTGTTACCTTTTGTTTGTCAATTTTGTTACCTTCACCTAAAATCTTGTGGCAGCCATGGTTGCAAGTTGTTATGCAACAAGGTGGAATGTTGCAAGATGTTATGCAGCAAAGGGGGGAAGGGGAGTGCTGCAAGAGCAACAAGGGGTTATGCAACTTGGAGGCGGAGTTATCCCCCAAGAGAAAGAGAGAAGAAGGAGAGAGGAGGAGAGGTGTTCGCCTGGCAGGAGCCAATCGCATATTAAGACTTCAGCCGAGCGGCCGTTGTCTTAATATGTTCCTAATCAGCCAGTTGGCTTATTTGGCTGAGTTGCCAGATTGCGCTATTTATTTAATTAAAGCATATGTTCCGGCTTAATCAGCCACTTTGCTTAGAAAGCTGAGTTGCCAGTTTGCGCTATTTATTTAATTAAAGCATATATTCTGGCTTAATCCGCCAGTTGGCTTAGAAGGCTGAGTTGCCAGTTTGCGATATTTATTTAATTAAAGCATATATTCTGGCTTAATCCGCCAGTTGGCGTATCTGGCTGAGTTGCCAGTTTGCGCTATTTATTTAATTAAAGCATATATTTTGACTTAACCCGCCAGTTGGCTTAGAAGGTCTAACCAGCCATTTGGTATAATTAAATAATAATAATAACGTTTATATACACAACCAAAAGAATTAAATAAAACACCACCACATCACTCAGTTTATTTAGACGAATTATTGGATTGGCATAATCGGTCAGCTGGCTTAACCCGCCAGTTGGCTTAGAAGGCCTAATCAGCCATTTGGTACAATTAAATAATAATAATAACGTTTATATATGCAACCAAAAGGATTAAATAAAACACCACCACATCACTAAGTTTATTTAGACGAATTATTGGATTGGCATAATCGGTCAGCTGGCTTAACCCGCCAGTTGGCTTAGAAGGCCTAATCAGCCATTTGGTATAATTAAATAATAATAATAATAATAACGTTTATATATACAACCAAAAGGATTAAATAAAACACCACCACATCACTCAGTTTATTTAGACGAATTATTGGACTGGCATAATCCTAGTCGGAGGTGTACGAGCATTTGTGTGCGTTTGTCCCCGTCAGCTGGCTTAAACCGCCAGTTGGCTTAGAAGGCTTAACCAGCCATTTGGTATAATTAAATAATAATAACGTTTATATATACACATCCAAAAGAATGAAATAAAACACCATCACATTACTTTGCTTATTTAGACAAATTATTGGAACCAATTTCACGAAATATATTGAAAATAAATATATATTCCTATACAAGCGAAGGAATATATGCAATAAAAAATAATAATAGCCTAAGAACTACGAACGAGGAGTACAGTATATATATAATAAAAAAAATAATATACAAACCCGGACCTATCCAAATTGTTTATTCTAACGGAGGTCAAGCGTGTCACTCCACCTTAGACCTACAGTTTAACGTTGAATCCGAACGACGTCTAAAATAAAATGTTAAAACACTCCTTAACACAATAAAATCTAATTTCAGAATAAAAAAATTTTAAACAGCCTAACCATACAAAATATCACTCGGGAGCGGAATAAGACGGTTTACCGAGACTAACAGAATCACCGTGTGAAAATAATATTATCATTTACTACAGAAATGCTCACTCCGTCGAAGGTCAAGCTTTTCACCCCGTCCTAGACCTACAGTTTAACGGAGGATACTACTACAATAGATCTAGTTGGCCTGATGAAGTAGTGAGTTAACTTCTTTTACTCCATCTCAGGTACACCCGGATCATCGGGGATCTTTTTTCTATTCCATGGAATTTTAGATCCTCCCCTTTTCCGTACCGTAGCAGTTGAATTTTATCAGTGTTAAACTTCATATAAAAACTAAAACACCACCACATCACTCAGTTTATTTAGACGAATTATTGGACTGGCATAATCCTAGTCGGAGGTGTACGAGCATTTGTGTGCGTTTGTCCCCGTCAGCTGGCTTAAACCGCCAGTTGGCTTAGAAGGCTTAACCAGCCATTTGGTATAATTAAATAATAATAACGTTTATATATACACATCCAAAAGAATGAAATAAAACACCATCACATTACTTTGCTTATTTAGACAAATTATTGGAACCAATTTCACGAAATATATTGAAAATAAATATATATTCCTATACAAGCGAAGGAATATATGCAATAAAAAATAATAATAGCCTAAGAACTACGAACGAGGAGTACAGTATATATATAATAAAAAAAATAATATACAAACCCGGACCTATCCAAATTGTTCATTCTAACGGAGGTCAAGCGTGTCACTCCACCTTAGACCTACAGTTTAACGTTGAATCCGAACGACGTCTAAAATAAAATGTTAAAACACTCCTTAACACAATAAAATCTAATTTCAGAATAAAAAATTTTTAAACAGCCTAACCATACAAAATATCACTCGGGAGCGGAATAAGACGGTTTACCGAGACTAACAGAATCACCGTGTGAAAATAATATTATCATTTACTACAGAAATGCTCACTCCGTCGAAGGTCAAGCTTTTCACCCCGTCCTAGACCTACAGTTTAACGGAGGATACTACTACAATAGATCTAGTTGGCCTGATGAAGTAGTGAGTTAACTTCTTTTACTCCATCTCAGGTACACCCGGATCATCGGGGATCTTTTTTCTATTCCATGGAATTTTAGATCCTCCCCTTTTCCGTACCGTAGCAGTTGAATTTTATCAGTGTTAAACTTCATATAAAAACTATGCAACATCGCCTAAAACTTACTACATCATTACCCCTAGTCCGTCCTTCATGCATTAAAAAAGTTCTACTTTATCGGCAATCTTTGTTTAGCATCCCCCCTGATTGCTCATCCCGGCGAAGGTCAAGCGTGTCACTCCACCTTAGACCTACAGTTTAACGTTGAATCCGAACCAAGTCTAAAATAAAATGTTAAAATACTCCTTAACACAATAAAATCTAATTTCAGAATAAAATTTTTTTTTAAAGTCTAACCATACAAAACCACTCGGAATTGTCCTGAAAATGAAAGAAAGAAAAAAATAACACTCAGTTCACCTATAAAAATATAAAAAATTGTTGAATATATATATATATATATATATATATATATATATATATAATAATATATATATATTATATATATATATATATATATATAAAGTAAAGAAACATTAGTTTATCAAAAGAATTTCCAAAAACAATTTCTCTATTTCAATTAAACAAATTTTTCATCTTTTTATAAAAAATATTGCTTATTTTGAAGTCTCACACAATTTATATACGGCAAGCATAATAAACTTAAACAGTCCGAATTTGACCCAGTATAAATTAGTCTTTAACGATTATTTTTCGACTTTAAACCTTTAAATTAACTTAAAATTATAAAGCGAACTAAAACTACAAAGCGATGCCTGTAAATCCATTATTTACATCCAGTCAAAAAATAATCTTAAAAACTCGAATAGATTCTGGAAAATTTTGCTACTTCTTTATTGAATCTCTTAGAATGCTCTACTATATATATATATATATATATATATATATATATATATATATAATTTATTACCTAAAAATGCGTCACCATACACTCAAACATTTTAAACCTTGCCGTATAAAAATCAACGCGAAAAAGAAAAACAATTCTCGAATTTTGACTCTAATTTTGACCACATTATTACGGCTTCGACAAGACGACTCAGATAAATTTTGAGCCAAAGCGGTTTGGAAATCTAGACTCCAACGAGAAGAGAATTTTTTTTTTTTTTTTTACTGCGAAAATTACGAAAATGCTCGCTATGAGAAGAAATTTTGAAAATGATGGGCGCCATATTGAAAAACAGTTACAATGATTGTTAAGGAATGAAAATCGAAATTTGCTTGCAAATGGGATAACACAATGCATCTTGCTATTTAAATAATCGAACCAGAATATTTATTAATGCTATAATACGGGTAGCAACAATTTTGCCCGAAATACAGGGTGTTCGGAAAGTCATTGTGCACTTATATAATCGAGATCGTCCACTCACGCTTGATGACCTGAAAACTGCAATAACTGCATACATAAGGTCCATTTCAAAAGAAGAACTGAGAAAGGTGTTTCAAAATAAAATAAGACGGGTCCAGTCCTGTATTGCTGTTAAATGACATCACTTTCAACACCTTTTATAAGTTCTGATGGTCCCATCCATAACCTCTATCATATATGCAATGTTATACTATTGTATGCTATTAAATAAATATAAGTGCACAGTGACTTTCCGAACACCCTATATAAGGCGACGTGGGAAAGCCCTTATATTTATATAAAGAAACACCACGTAGACACCAAAATGTTGTGTTTAATATTTCATTCAACTCCAATTGTTGAGTACTCCCAATGTGGGTGGGGGTGGGGGTTGAGGGTGATCGATGTTTAATGGAGCTGAAAATATGAATTGATAAGAAGTTATATTTTAGCTTTGAGGTAGATCATGTCTACCGTTTATGATGTTTATAGGGTGAAAAATAAAATATTAATCTCTTAGAACATTTATATTGTTTATTGTGATTTTAAATCAAAGAACGAATGTAAGGAGAAGCAGAGTGAGACATCATGGGTATTCCCTTGCTGCTATGTAGGTGAAACATTCCGATGGTACCCTTTCATGTACCTGCGCCCTTTCCTTCTCGTCTCATGTAAAATAACGTGGATGCGAAGACAATTTAATGTAAAAATGTATTTACTCAGTTTTCTATAAAAATTAACAGTCGCTCTCTGCCACACACGACCGCTTGGTGTAGGAGGGAATTGCTCTCTTGCACCGGGTTTACCACTCAATTTTGAACCTTAAACAATTGAGACTGAACAGGTGAAAATGAATGTGTTCTTTTAACTATCGGTTGAAAAAGGACTTAGTACTGTAGATCTTATATATACGAGGTGTGATCAAAAAGTTCGGTAAATAGTACCGCAACTAATGAACGCGTGTCACTAGGTGATGTCAGTGTGTATGGTTATTGGGTTTAGTTTGAGGTTTGGTACTACTCGCCGATTTTTCTCTTTGCGTCTTTGATAATTTCGTTCGTAATATTGCCTTTGGTCGTGCTTAGAGACACTGACTGAGTCGCATTGTGGCGGTATGGCGGGGGGACCCGCGAATGTAAACACTTCCAAGTCGCGGTTATCTCCATGCCACGATCACGGATAAGTGCATGATAACAATTAGTAGGTCATGTTAACTCAATTGACAGTGAATCACGGTTAACTGCATGAATAAAATGTGTGTGTGTGCCACGATGCGTTTCCGCATGTCGGTCTCTCTTCACACGAAGGTCGAAGCTGGTGGTCCCTGCCTCTAGGATTGGTTTGGTGAAGGAGTGAGCCGTTCTCTTGCGCTCTCCGCCACACATGACGGCTTGGTGGAGGAGAGTTGCTCTCGCGCTTTCCGACACACATGACCGCCTGGTGGAGAAGGGAAATGCTCTCTTTCAACGCGTTTGACACTCAATTTTGAACCTTAAACAAATGAGACTGAACAGGTGAAAATGAATGTGTTCTTTTAACTACCGGATTAAAAAGGACTTAGTAGATCTTATATATCGAAGCATTTCATAATTCTTTATTGTTGGATTGATCCCAATCTTCTACGTTTTTAAATGTTTTTGACAATACGCAGAATTAGACGGAGTGTGAATAAAAATGTGTTTAGCTCGTGAAAACGTTTGTCTGGGCAGAAACGCCCTTCAGTTATCGGTCGGCCTTGGGCATAAGAAGCTGTTTTTGTATGTTACGATGTAGTTGTAAATTTAGAATAGTATTACGTCTCTCTCCGACTTAAAACGTTAACGTTACTTCCCCCACCCCCTCGCATTTCCCCGCTTATCTAAAAGCGTATCGGCATAAATAAAAGATAGTAAAGTGTAATTAGTGTATAATCAATCCCCCGGTCTCCTTTGCATTATTCGAATCATAATGGCGTCTCAAACTCGGCCACGTGCTACCCGTATTTATAAAGCAACGAAACGAGAGTAAAGAGAACGATAAATGAAAGATAGAGAAAATGAATAGAAAGTAGAGTAAATAATGAAATATAATGAAGGAATGGGCCCTTAAAGAAATTAAACACAACATTTTGGTAGCTACCCGGTGTTCCTTTATATAAATATAAGGGCTTTCCCACGTCGCCTTATATTTCGGGCAAAATTGTTGCTACCCGTATTATACCATTAGTAAATATTCTGGTTCGATTATTTAAATAGCAAGCTGCATTATGTTATCCCATTTGCAAGCAAATTTCTATTCTCATTCCTTAACTGTTTAACAAATCATTGTAACTGTTTTTCAAGATGGCGCCAATCATTTTCAAAATTTCTTCTCATAGCGAGCATTTTCGTAATTTTCGCGGTCAAAATTTTTTTTTCTCTTCTCGTTGGAGTCTAGATTTCCAAACCGCTTTGTCTCAGAATTTATCTGAGTCGTCTTGTCGAGGCCGTAATAATGTGGAGTCAAAATTAGAGTCGAAATTCGATAGTTGTTTGTTTCCTTTTCGCGTTGATTTTTATACGGCAAGGTTTAAAATGTTTGAGTGTATGGTGACACATTTTTCTGTAATATATATATATATATATATATATTATTTATTTATTAGAGCATTCTAAGAGATTCAATAAAGAAGTAGCAAAATTTTCCAGAATCTATTCGAGTTTTTAAGATTATTTTTTTGACTGGATGTAAATAATGGATTTACAGGCATCGCTTTGTAGTTTTAGTTCGCTTTATAATTCTAAGTTAATTTAAAGGTTTAAAATCGAAAAATAATCGTTAAAGACACTAATTTATACTGGGTCAAATTCGGATTGTTTAAGTTTATTATGCTTGCCGTATATAAATTGTGAGACTTCAAAATAAGCAATATTTTTTATAAAAAGATGGAAAATGTGTTTAATTGAAATAGAGAAATTGTTTTCGTAAATTCTTTTGATAAATTAATGTTTTATTACTTTTTATATATATATATATATATATATTCAATTTTTTATATATTTTTATAGGTGAACTGATTGTTGTTATTTTTTTCTTTCTTTCATTTTCAGGACAATTCCGAGTGATGTTTTGTATGGTTAGGCTGTTTAAATTTTTTTTATTCTGAAATTAGATTTTATTGTGTTAAGGAGTATTTTAACATTTTATTTTAGACTTGGTTCGGATTCAACGTTAAACTGTAGGTCTAAGGTGGAGTGACACGCTTGACCTTCGTTAAAATGAACAATTTGGATAGGTCCGGGTTTGTATATTATTTTTTTTATATTTATACTCCTCGTTCGTAGTTCTTATGCTATTATTATTTTTGATTGCATATATTCCTTCGCTTGTATAGGAATGTATATTTATTTTCAATATATTTCGTGAAATTGGTTCCAATAATTTGTCTAAATAAGCAGAGTGATGTGATGGTGTTTTATTTAATTCTTTTGGATGTGTATATATAAACGTTATTATTATTATTATTATTATTATTTAATTATACCAAATGGCTGGTTAGGCCTTCTAATTCAACTGGCGGGTTATGCCACCTGACGGTTTAAGCCAGCTGACGGGGACAAACGCACACAAATGCTCGTACACCTCCGACTAGGATTATACCAGTCCAATAATTTGTCTAAATAAACTGAGTGATGTAGTGGTGTTTTATTTAATCCTTTTGGTTGTATATATAAACATTTATTATTTAATTATACCAAATGGCTGATTAGGCCTTCTAAGTCAACTGGCGGGTTAAGCCAGCTGACGGATTGTCAATCCAATAATTCGTCTAAATAAATAGAGTGATGTGGTGGTGTTTTATTTAATTCTTTTGGTTGTCTATATATAAACGTTATTATTATTTAATTATACCAAATGGCTGGTTAGACCTTCTAAGCCAACTGGCGGGTTAAGTCAGAATATATGCTTTAATTAAATAAATAGCGCAAACTGGCAACTCAAGCAGATACGCCAACTGGCGGATTAAGCCAGAATATATGCTTTAATTAAATAAATAGTGCAAACTGGCAACTCGGCCTTCTAAGCCAACTGGCGGATTAAGCCAGAATATATGCTTTAATTAAATAAATAGCGCAAACTGGCAACTCAGCCTTCTAAGCCAACTGGCTGATTAGGAACATATTAAGACAACGGCCGCTCGGCTGAAGTCTTAATATGCGCAAGGTTCAATGGTTGTGTAGTTGTTAGGAAACCTTATCAGAGGCATGACAATAAGTAAAAGCGATTGAAATATGTGAGAGAGCACCAAAACTTTAGGTTAGAAGATTGGAAATAAGTACTCAGGACGGATGAGAGCAAATTTGAAATATTTGGCAGTAAGAGAAGACTATGCGAGAAGTAGATCTAGAGAAAGGTTCATAGAGTTGTATGGTGTCTACAGTCAAGCATGAAGGTGGTAATGTAAAGGTATGAAGATGTTTTGCTCGTAATGGGGCTGGAGATCTAGTGAAAATTGAAGGAAACCTCAACAAAGGAAGGTACCATTGTATCCTACGACCTACATCATCACGCCATTTCTTCCGGTCATCGTTTGATTGAGAATAAACCTTATCTTCCAGCAAGATAATAACCACGAACATAGAGCACTGCGCAACCAAAAAAAATCTGAACAAAAAAAATGAAGCTGAAGCATTAAGGAAAATGAATTGGCCTACGTGGGATGAACTTGACAGAAAGGTAAATTCACGAGATCGAAGGCTTGACAAAGGCTTGACGACTTGCTGCTGTGCCAAATCCAAAATGCTGCGCTGAATTGCCATATCTCTCTTTTTTAAACTTAATCTTGTTTTCAATAATATACATATTATATACTTTATAAGGTGGGTTGGGTGGAAAATAATTGTCCAAGTAACTTAACATTTAAAAATTAATTTACTTCAAGGAAAAATTTGGTGAAAGAACTAATTAATAGCATAATTACTATTGATATGACGTCACGTGGTGACGTTAAGGCGTTGCATGCGAGTAAGTTGTCCGACCATTCCTTCCCCTATTAAGAGACTCAGAGGAAAAGTGACAAAATTTAAAGAAATTTACTTTAGCATTCTGAATACCTTGCTAACAGCCTTGAAGGAACGATTTGAATGCATTCAGGAGTTCTCATTTTTTAAGCTGTTGAATTCATTATTTTGATCACCTGAAGATCAGGGCCCCCAGCCTTCGTTAGTTAGCTTTATAAGGCTAACTAACGAAAATATCACGACTTAACCTAACCAATCGTTAGGTCAACTGTACGTCTTTGACGATTAGGTAGGTTAAGTCGTGATATTTTCGTTAGTTAGCCTTATAAGGTTAACTAAAGAAGGATGGGGGCCCTGATCTTCAGGTGATCCCAGTATGTTTGCAGTATATAAAGAAAATTTGAATCACCTGAAGATCAGGGCCCCCAGCCTTCTTTAGTTAGCTCTATAAGGCTAACTAACGAAAATATCACGACCTAACCTAACCAATCGTCAAGGGCGTATAGTCCTAACGATTGGTTAGGTTAAGTCAGGTCGTGATATTTTCGTTAGTTAGCCTTATAAGGCTAACTAAAGAAGGCTGGGGGCCCTGATCTTCAGGTGATCCGAAAATTTCCCTAACAACTTAATAGAAGCACTTGAATATAAGTACAGTAATCTATTTGACGTAAAAGCTTTAACGTCAGAATTGAAATGCATCTATCAGGACTCTGATTTTTGTCAGTGCAAACATGCAAAAGAAATTTTAAAGCTTTGTCTTGACCTTGGACTTACAACAGCTTTACCTGAAACGATAAAATTAATTCGGCTCCTTTTGACAATCCCTGTAACCAGTGTGTCAAGGAAAGAAGTTTTTCAACGCTTAACAGAATAAAGACGTATCTACGGAATACCATGTCAGAGGAAAGGCTGTCTAGTTTAGCAAGAATTGCTATAGAGAAAGAAATTGTAATGTCGTTAGAGAAGAATAAAATGTTGCACGACAAAGTAATTGAAGAATTTGCATTAGAACCAAGAATATTGGAGTTCATGTATAAATAAATAAGGCCAGGCGCTGTTTTATTTCCTAAATTTATGCCAATTAAAAATATTCTAATTATCATACATAATAAGGACTTGTGTTTTGCTGTTGTGACGGTTACACGTGTTTCGATCTAAGTCCGAATAAAAAGCGGTATTACAGTAAAAATCCTGCAGTTAATCAGTTTTAAACGGTGCCGATATTGTGAGTTAATTGATAGTGCGTAGTGGTATTTCTTTTCAAAAAGTAAAAATTGCGGCATATATAAAAAAATAAATAAAAACGAAGCGAATTAATCTATACAGCATTTTTCTGAGTGTTTCTTGCCTATCGAAATTCCTACAAATAGCCCCCCATTTTCACCCGTAGCCACAGTCGAGAGCACCAATCAGTATACAGCGTGCCACATCTCCCATCCCCCGGAGTAACGGAGAATTCTTTCCCTCACTCAGCTTGAGTCAACCCCAACCCAATACCTCCCATAATACCCTTTTTGAGTCAATTTTGTGCACCAGCGGTTACCCTCTATCAGTAACATGGAAATGATAAATAAATTCCTGCAACTCTGTGGTATCTGTAATGATGCAACAGATGAGACAAAGGCGATGAGGTGCGATCTTTGTCAGCTACTTTTTGATTATAAATGCCTAGAATGGGGAGATGAAAAATCTCCCTTATAACGAACGCGAAACAACTTAATGGGATAAAAAATTTCTGCGAAAACTGCATGACCGAATTAAACTCTTTTACAGTATTTAAAGCAGAAAGAAACTACGAGAAGAAAGTGAAAGAGGAAAGTGTGAATAAAGAACAGAGGAAAACAGAAGAAACGAAGAAAGGCGAAGTAGAAAAAAAACAAATACCATTACACAACGAGGCCGAAACCATGCAGTCGAAAGAGAGTACAAACGCAACAGATAGTATAAGGGCAACGAAGGACATTAGCACAAATAGGAAAAGACAAGGGTGCAATCAAGAAAATGGAGTGAAACTGTCCCCCAATAAGGAGCAAAACACAAAAGCCTCGAGTAAATATGGGGAAGGAATTATATGCATATATTATATAAAAGATAATTGCAGATTTAAAAGAGGACAATGTATATATGAACATCCCCCAATATGCAGTTTCTCCTATAATAATGGTCATTGTAAATTTGGAGACAGATGCAAATTCTACCACTCGGACATTGCAGGAATTATGCAAAATAAGGAACCTGCAAATACGGAAAAAAATGCTATCAACATCTCCCGACGAACCCAAAGGACAAAGTTTAAATGACGATAGGAATAACAATAACAATAGGAATAACAATAGGAACACAATAAGCGAACAAAAAATTTTCAAAATCGCAGACACGATACGGCTGCTAAATGTCATCCAACGCATGCAGTTGACACAGCTGGAAACCCCCGAGCCAAACCGCTTCCGGGCAAGAAGCTACCAGAACAGGTAGGCGGAAACGGATCTCTCTCGGAAGACCATTGGGCAACGAAACGAGCGATACCGAAGAAAAACGAACTTGAAATGCACAAGAGGCAACGAAACACAAATAACATAAATATTGTCCTGGCTAATTAATATTTAAGGAATAAGACCAAACCAATCACTCAACGAAGTTTCGTACCTGAAAGGATTTATGGACGAAACAAGGCGGACATCGCATGCCTCACAGAAACTCATCTTAAGGATTGCCAAGGAAATTGTGAAAACTGCGAACATTCTATTGATAAGAAAGAGATAAATATAGAGAGCTTCAACTTACTAAGAACGGATAGAACAACGAGACGTAAAGGTGGCTGTGCTATATATGTACATGAAGGTCATATGACAGTGACTATAATAAGTAAATCTAACAGCTTTGTGGAACTCCTAACATTGAAAATAGAAAAACTAAACGTGATACTAATAGGTATCTATAGACCTCCAAGCACCTCAACCAAAATTTTTCGGAGGCCGTTGATGACATTAGAAAACTAATAAAGGCCATAAACCCTCTATCCCCCAATATAATGATCTGCGGAGACTTTAACTTCCCATTTATAAAGTAGAAAAAGGTGGATAGGAAAAAAAAAAAAATATATATATATATATATATATATATATATATATATATACACACAACAGGACAAGGGTGGCACAAGAGACGACCAGGAGCAAGCAAAAATGTTGATGGCTCTCACAAATGAGTTTATGCTGACACAGTTGATAACAGAAAATACCAGAAAAAATAACTGCCTGGATATGGTATTCACAAATAACACGAACTTGATTGCTGATATAAAAATAACTCCAACCATTATCTCAGACCACAACTTAATCGAGATATCAACAAATATGACGACAACATTAAAAGACAATACACATATTGAGGAAAGAAGCAAATTTGGTGCCTTTAACTTAAACTCCAATACTATAAATTGGGAAGCAATCAGATCGCACATGGCCCAAATAGAGGGAAGAACAGTTTTAGAGAATAAAACAACTGAAGAAATGCTAACAACCTTGGAAGAAAAAACGCTGAGAATTTTAGAAAAATATGCTCCGAAATCACAGCCAAAAGGAAAGAGGAGCTGGCTAGAGAGGCAAAAGAGAAGACTATTCGCAACAGAAAGAGAGTGGAGGCGAAGTTAGGCTACTGCGGAGATAATGACAGGAAAGTAATAAAAAAAAATTGGAAGGTATCGATAGGGAAATAGAAGCCCTGATTAAGGACCATACAGAGAGGGAAGAGGAAAAGGTGGTAGAAGCAATAAAGGAAAATCCAAAATACTTCTATAGCTATGCGAAAAGGAAAACAAAAACGCGCACCGCTATTGGGCCCTTAAGGAAGAGAAATAATGAACGAAACGACGATCCAAAAGAAATATCTGAAACATTGAGAGCCCAATATGAATCAGTTTTCAGTACCCCAAAAAGTGACAAAGCGATACCTGACATAGATGCATTCTTTGAAGAGAAATTGCAAGGAGAGTGTATAACAAACTTTGATTTTACCCCAGAAGATGTAGCGAGAGCTATAGGACAAATGAAACCACATTCAGCCGCAGGTCCGGACAATTGGAACGCATTATTGATTAAAAACTGTAAAAATGAAATAGCTACACCTTTATACTGGATATGGAGAAGATCCCTAGAAACTGGGGAAATATCGAGCATCTTGAAAAGAGAAAACATTGTCCCTATCTATAAAGGAAGGGACAGATCTGAAGCAAAGAACTATAGACCAGTGTCATTGACGTCCCACCTCACCAAAGTATTTGAAAGAATAGTTAGAGAGAAAATCTACGATTTCTTGCAGACACTGGAAAGATTCAACGAAAATCAGCACGGATTCCGATCAGGTAGATCATGCCTATCACAACTAATAGAACACTACAACAATAACCTAGATGCACTGGAAGGCAATGACAAGTACGATGTCATATACACAGATTTTGCTAAAGCTTTAGACAAATGTGATCACGGTATAATAGCACTTAAAATGAAATATATGGGAATAACAGGCAAAGTGGGAAAATGGATCTACAACTTCCTCAGAGAAAGTCTACAGGTCGTCAAAATTCAAGGTATATCATCATCAGAATCGGAAGTACGCAGCTCAGTACCACAAGGGACAGTACTGGCCCCACCCCTGTTCATTATCATGCTAACAGACATAGACAGTGGAGTAAACAGCCACAGTATAGTAACATCCTTCGCAGACGATACAAAGATCAGCAGAAAAATCAGCGATGTAAACGAAGTGGAGGCTTTGCAGAGGGACACGAACAAAATATACAAATGGTCAGAAGACAATAACATGTAATTTAACACCGAGAAATTTCAGCTCTTGAGATATGATAGAAAAGAGGAACTTAAGTAGACTGCATATTATGCTCCAGATAGCCAGGAAATTCACAGAAGCACGAAAGCGATCGATCTGGGGGTAATAATGACAGATGATGCGAAATTCGAAACACAAAATCAGATAGCGATAAATAAAGCAAAAAGAGTCGCAGGACAGGTACTAAGAACGTTCAAAAGAAGGAACAGGACAGTAATGATTCCCCTGCTAAAAACACTGATTATACCAAAACTTGAATACTGCTCAGTTTTGACTTCCCCATATAAAAAGGAAGAAACTAATAAACTAGAAGAAACTCAGTCATTTCACAGCAAAGATTGATGGCTGCAAAGAGCTCAACTACTGGGAAAGACTACATAAGCTAAATTTGTACTCCCTGGAAAGAAGAAGAGAGAGGTACACCATAATCTACAGATGAAAAATGATCGAAAAACTGGTACCAAACCTAAAACTAAACCCAATTACCATTCAAACAACACTGGAAAATAGGAAAGGCAGAATGTGTAATGCTCCCAAATTAAAGGCCCGAAAAGGCTCAGGACGGTTCCAAATGAGCCGGGTGTACCTGGCTATGTACGGTGGAGAGCGCAAGAGAGCAACTCGCTCCTCCATCAAGCCAGGCCTAGAGGCGGGGTCGACAGCTTGACCTCCGTGTGAAGAGAGACCAACGCACGAAACAGCAACAAGGTTAACAAGGTTAATACATATCACAGTGAAACAAGTATCAAATTATATATATATATATATATATATATAGATATATACTTGAAAGGTTTGAACCTGAGTATCCACAAAAGCCTGGCGTCGGCCCTGATATATATATATATATATATATATATATATATATATATATATATATATATGCACTAAAATCACAAAATAACACGACCTTATTAATAAGCAAACAACCACAGGGAAAAGGAAACACAAAGTCCGAGCGCTTTCGTGATATATTCACATTATCCTTGATAATGTGAATATATCACGAAAGCGCTCGGACTTTGTGTTTCCTTTTCCCTGTGGTTGTTTGCTTATATATATATATATATATATATATATATATATATATATATATATATATATATATATATATATATATGAAAATTATTTCACGAAAGTGACACGTGAAAAATATTTATGATGAATAAAACCACGAAGGGAAAAGAAACACAAAGTGGTGCTCAAGCGCTTTCCTGAGGATGTCATTAGACGAAAGCGCTTGTGCACCACTTTGTGTTTCTTTTCCCTTCGTGGTTTTATTCATCATATATATATAATATATATATATATATATATATATATAAAGTGGCTAATGTTAGCTTTAATCTGACCGGGGTGCGAGTCGGTCAAGGAATCTTTGTTGTGATCGTCTCCAAACAATGAATTCTATAGAGGAATGCGAAAGGGATGCCAAGGACAAACGCAACTGAAAGCCGACTTTAAATTTCATTAATTCAAGAGGTATATATATATATATATATATATATATATATATATATATATATATATATATATATTGTAAGGTTGTATGTAAATGAGTTATACTGCAATTAAACTTGAAATGGGGATTCCTCGAATTTACAGAGTTTCCTTCACCTATTTTGCAACTGCATGCATCACATTCACTACATTCATCTCGAAAGATAGGTGTGTGTGGGTGTGCGTGTGCGCACGCGGACGCACAGGCAACTGGGCATAAATGAAGTCGAGTGTGTGATAATTCACGGATGTAGTCGGGTAATTGTTTTTGTGAGGTAACACTTTTGATACCTTTTGGTACATTAAAAAAATTTATTAAAAATCTAGAAACTTTTTTCTTGTAGGAAAAAAGATATGTTGGGCCTCATTAGGTTAGTTTAGGCTAGTCTAGATTAGCGAGCACTTCACTATTTAATGACTTAACAGAAACCATACTTCGAGCCCTCATTTGCGCCCAAAACACTTATCACGCCCTTCTCGGTTCGATGACATTTAGGTTAGGTTAGGTCAGGTTAAATTAAATTAGGTGTAGCGGTCAGACAAAGAAATTCCTTTTCTCCGCCATTCTCAAACATCGTGGAATCAAAACAAAGGCTATACACGTGGGGATGAAACTGAACCATACAGGAAACCCAGATTCTTTGGTATTTCCCGAAGCGACCACCAGAGGACGTCACCAAGGCCTATAAAATGCAGCTTCCTCAAATCATTCTCACTTCTCACATGCCATTTTCTCGTTTTGGTCGTCACGTCTCACTCTCAGCACCTTCGTCAGTAGCACCACTCGTCAAGCCACCCGCTTTCTGGCCTTCGCCGGAGAGCGGCCTTCTGGTCCTCCAAGGCTTCGGTCGAGCCTACACGAAGTCTATCATCAAGTAAAGCCCTCACTCCGCTCTTTACTTCTCCTCGTGAATCTCACCTCACGTAGCGTCGCTTCGACCCTAGCCGGCCTCAGTCCTTCAAGTCAGATTTCAACCATTCAAAGAACGAAGCAACACTTGAGGCGACTCTACAATTCCATCCTGCAAGAAAGAACATCACTGCTGTAGGCGTTCCGTTGGCCTCTTACCACAAGTCGCTACCGGCTGTCAACATTCATTCTCTCGCCGGCAAAGCCAACCTGACTTCAGAAGCACCCTTCGAAGCCCAGGTCCGTAAACCCTCCTATAGGCTGCAAGCTACAACTCCACTTTGCTCTCCACTCATCCTTCACCACACTTTGATCGGCGCCCGTTCAACAAGTATCTCAACAGGGCCCCTACAGTCTCCAATGTCAGCAAGGGCGAATGCAATACGGTCAACCTTCAAGTAGCTCTTCAATCTCCAGTGTGTTTCATCATTTCGGTAAGCCACCTTTGCCTTCGTCTTAAGCAATTCCCACAAAGCCTACACAGTGTAATCTCAACGTCGCGATTAGGCTATATCCAAGTGTACGTAAGCAACCGGAAAACTAACTCTCATTAAGACCGCAGTAGGCCTATTCATTGACAGAGCTGGGCACTTGCGGTTTTTTTTGCGGTACTGCGGTACTGCGGTACTACCGTGTTGGTCGGTACCGCGGAAAGTACCGCGGGAAATTTGAATGCGGTAGCGGTACTGCTGTACTTTCAGCGATCCTTTGCGGTACTGCGTTATGCGGTACCGGTTTGGTAGTGCGGTAGTAGTACCGCAGTACCGCAGTACCGCAAAATACGGGCAAAAAAACGCAAGTGCCCAGCTCTGCCTGAGTATTCAAGTGTTGTACCAATATCATAATTTAGTATCACTGTTATTGTGATTATTCGTATATAATTTACTTATCGTGCATCTTATTGTTTAGGTGTTCTTTTATGCATTTCATTCTTAACGACCTAATCCATTTACTGTACCAACCGTACGGGCATTATTTCCCTTATTTCTGTTATCAATAGGCTTCGTTATTTATTTCTGTGTTTACTCGGCATGTCATTAGCCTACCTAAATTAGTGTTTATCATCATTGTATTACCTAGCAATTAGACTGTATAACCATTTCTTATTGCTAATACTCAGTCATCTTTAGCATAATATATATGCCATTATATCATTGTTAATCATTATAAATACCTTTATTGAACTGTTAATCGTTGTGAACAAATAATTTATTTATTTTCCTAATTAAACACAAAACAACAAGGTAATATTTCTCTCCTATTTAAATATTGTTATTTGGGCAGTAGGCCCAAATTGGTGACCCTAATTTCATATAATTTTATTCAGTAATTATAGTAAGCCTACTTTCTTAGCCACATCAAATCGGTGATCCGTAGGCCACTATAAATTGGTGACCCTGGAGTGACTATAAATTGGTGACTCCAGCCTTATCATTAACAATTAATCATTATCAATCAATTAACCATTATCATTATTATAGTGCCACCTTTACGCTATAAACCGCTAACATCAAATTGGTTAACCGTAAGTTACTATATAGGTTTTGTTAATTAGTTTTTTAGATATATGGACTTAAAAAAGCCGGTACCTCGCTTTGTGCACACACACACACGTGTGTGTGTGTGTGTGTGTGTGTGTGCGCGCGCGCGCGCGCAGAGAGACGAAACTGGGTTTGCAAGGCATATATTTGGTTTTATGACGCCACGGAGTCTCTCTTCGACTTCCCAATTTCGATAAAACAAATCGCCAGAGGACGCTAAATCATTTGGTCTGTATAAAGGTATGCCCATGTGGACGTTGCACAATTTGGCCGGGAAGGGCACTCGGCAGATATATGCATGGCCCAAAACGATGTTTTATATGGTCTTATAAAAGTTTTACACTATAGGCTTTATTATATTTGATGAGAAAAACATTTGAAAGTGATTACATACTGATGGAAAAACATGGCTTATCGTTGAAATATACTGCGTGCGCAAGTACGCAAGCAAACACGCACGCAAGCAAGAAAGCAAACACACACACACACACACACACACACAAAAAATCATGATCCAAGTTAAGACATTGTATTCTACCAACACTAGTATCGGCGTTCCTCGCATTATTTTGTGCTTCCCACATATAATTTCTACATATTTCAATTGACCCATTTATTTCCACTGGCCCCATTTTTGGGGTAAATTAGAAAAAAAATGGAGTCAATTTCGAATATGGGTTAATGGTATATCTTCGCACTTTCAATCATTCCCATTTCTCGTCCAAGAAATAAAATGTGAACTTCATACGAGGCTTTTCTGAATTGCATCATGCACACCCATTCCCATGCGAGGATTTCCACTTGTTAGGGGTAAGGATTAGGTGGGAGAAAGATGGGGTGTCTCGGAAAAAAATACCTTTGAGGCCAGCATTGACGCGACTGTTTGTTCCTTTATTAAATTTTATCAAATGTGAAACGCTCAATTTCACGAATTCTTTCTCGCTTCGAGATATCACACACACACACACACACACACACACACACACACACACACACACACACACACTTGAATAGGTTCCTCATTTTTATAGCCCTAGGAACCTTGAAACCACTTACAATTAATCGTGATGCAAATGATGGAAACTGCTTCGTTGCTACTGCAAATTCTTGACAATGAAATTAAACTGGACGAAGGATGATGCACTGCATGTATTCCCGACCTTAAAAGGGCGACCGTAGTGTCATTGTCCGTGGAATTTCTTTACCAATGAAGGCGTTCTCTCAGAATTTCTTTTTCCGTATACAAACGCTCTTAGATTTTTCTTTCAGTGGTATCGGCGTTCTTTAATGGGGATACATATAGAACACGTTCTGAAACAGTTCCAAGGAAAATGCTGATAAAAGATAAACATGTTTCCCTACTAAGAAAATGACCCAATAAAATGTTTATTTTAATTAATAAAAAAGTAGTTGTATATACACATTAAAGTTTCTGAAAAAGAAGTCAAATGATTTAAATGTATTATCAAAGTCGGTAAAAATCAGTACGAATGCATTCAATGAACGTGAAATTCCTTTATTTTAAAAGGAACAGAAATCCCGTGAAAAGAGTTCTTGGAACTTTTGTGCCTTCTTCCACGACCACCTTTGACGGAAGGGGATGGATGCATTCTGTTCTTAAGTTATCGCGTACACATCTTCACAGGTGTAAACTAATTATACGAAATGTGGATGCAACACACACACACACACACACACACACACACACACGTGTGTGATATATATATATATATATATATATATATATATATAATATATATACACATATATATACATATATATATATACACAGTGGTGGGCACCGTTAACCAAAAAGTTGACTTCGATAACGATAATCCGTTAACCCCAATTTTTAACTCCGATAACGATAATCCGATAATTTTACTACAAAGTTAACGGAAGTTAACGATAATCCGTTAACGATAACTATTTCTTTACTAACATTTAAAAAAATCAAGGAAAAAAGCTTTAAAACCCATAGAAAATGTTTATTTATGCAAAATCCAACAATAAATAGGTATTTAACTGTATTTTGATCAAGTTTTGCAACTTTTTTGCTTAATAACTTTTTTTTTATTTTTAATAAAAAATGTACTGATTACATGTTTTGAAATCCTTGTAACCACTAACCATTAACTAAATTTTAATTTACCAGAGAATTATTATGGCGGGAACTGAAAGGTAAAATTAAATTTTAGGCACATTTATTAAAGACTATGACACAATGTGCTGGTTGCCCTTCAGAAAGACCAACTTCTCAAAGTTAGGCCCAACTGCCAGTCTTGACCTCTTGGGCCTCAGGATGTCCTTGCCGAGAGAGAAGAGCCGTTCCACTGCGGCAGAGGACGGAATTGGCGTATTGTACTTCAGGAAGAGGTTGATGAAAATCTGCTCCCACATGAAGTCAGAGTCGGCCATGTCTACCTTCCCATCAGTGTCCAGCCAAGTGTCGACAAGTCTCTTGGCCTTCTGCTTGACACTGGTACTTGAGCCACCGGCCGTCCACCCAGCGAAGAGGTCGTCAGGCATGCTGCTGTCGCTAGAGCTGGTGGTGCTGTCAACGTTCCGGTTCCTCAGTGCTCTCTCGACCTCGTCCTCCATGGCGGCCCTGACAGAGACAGTTTGGTCGCTGTCGAACCTGCGCAGTAGGGTGGCCCACTTTTCAATTTTTTTTTAAAAGTATAGGTGATCGTGGTTTTTCCCATTATTTGGCACTATACTAGCACATTGGTACCATTTTTACAAAAATTGATCAATATTTAGGGGTCTCGCATCGACCTTGAAATTACTATTTTTTTTTTTAAATGCTTACTTTTTAACTTTTTTACTGAATCAAGATAAATCATTAAGTAGGAATGTTTTCTGAATCCTCTTAATGAGAGAAGTCGTTTGGTATGCCTGCCAATGTCATACGACTAACGGTTTAAAGGTTGTGCCTGTATACAGGTAATACCAATGTGCTAGTATAGTGCCAAATAATGGGAAAAACCACGATCACCTATACTTTTAAAAAAATGAGTCACCATACCCGGGCGGAATGTATAATGTATATAGGTAATTAGAAAATGCACTATACCTGTGCCAGGTACCTAACCTATTCTTTTTTTGCAGATCATAACATTTTGAAATTCTGTCTGAGTTCCTCATCCTTTGTCATGGACAAATCGATGGCAACCATAACTGGAAGAACTCTTGAAGCTAGAAATAGAGAGTCATCAAAAGGAAAGGCGAAAATAACATCGCTACCTTCTCTAAGATCGGCCTCGGAAATTTTTTTAGTTGGCCAACCGTCGTCCTCCATCAGTGGTAGCAAATTGCCAACAACACGGCAGGTCTTGCAATACTTCTTCAGTGTTATCCAGTACACTGCTAACAGGAAAGACGCATTCAAAAAAAACGTAAACAACGTCTTAAAGTTTTGGAACATGGCCCGCATTAAAACAATCACAAAGCTCAACTGCGAACGGAAGCTAGAGGCATTGTGGAAAGAGTGGCACTTACTCCAAAAGAGCAGAAAACGAGAAACTGACGCCGGAGGAAAACGGCAGAAGTTTTCGGACAGTGTGGACAAGCTGTGGGATATCGGAGCATCTGACGCTGTCGAAGATATAAAGAAGAATCGACTGCTGTCCGACAAGGACAAGAAAGAAGACATTGACTTCTACCTCGATCAACGTGGTCCTCGGGTGGCATATTTCGTATGCACAAGTTTTCGGACAGTGTGGACAAGCTGTGGGATATCGGAGCATCTGACGCTGTCGAAGATATAAAGAAGAATCGACTGCTGTCCGACAAGGACAAGAAAGAAGACATTGACTTCTACCTCGATCAACGTGGTCCTCGGGTGGCATATTTCGTATGCACAAGTTTTCGGACAGTGTGGACAAGCTGTGGGATATCGGAGCATCTGACGCTGTCGAAGATATAAAGAAGAATCGACTGCTGTCCGACAAGGACAAGAAAGAAGACATTGACTTCTACCTCGATCAACGTGGTCCTCGGGTGGCAACGATGAGCGGGGACGATAAAGTTTTCGCTGTAAAAAGAAAGCTACAGGAAGGAAGAAAAGTCCTCGCCAGGAGCCGCAAACCTCAAAGTGTGCATACGAAACCGGAGATGAGGCCATGGAGAATCTCCATGGCCTCATCTCCGGTTTCGTATGCACACTTTGAGGTTTGCGGCTCCTGGCGAGGACGTTTTCTTCCTTCCTGTAGCTTTCTTTTTACAGCGAAAACTTTATCGTCCCCGCTCATCGTTGCCACCCGAGGACCACGTTGATCGAGGTAGAAGTCAATGTCTTCTTTCTTGTCCTTGTCGGACAGCAGTCGATTCTTCTTTATATCTTCGACAGCGTCAGATGCTCCGATATCCCACAGCTTGTCCACACTGTCCGAAAACTTCTGCCGTTTTCCTCCGGCGTCAGTTTCTCGTTTTCTGCTCTTTTGGAGTAAGTGCCACTCTTTCCACAATGCCTCTAGCTTCCGTTCGCAGTTGAGCTTTGTGATTGTTTTAATACGGGCCATGTTCCAAAACTTTAAGACGTTGTTTACGGTTTCTTTGAATGCGTCTTTCCTGTTAGCAGTGTACTGGATAACACTGAAGAAGTATTGCAAAACCTGCCGTGTTGTTGGCAATTTGCTACCACTGATGGAGGACGACGGTTGGCCAACTAAAAAAATTTCCGAGGCCGATCTTAGAGAAGGTAGCGATGTTATTTTCGCTTTTCCTTTTGATGACTCTATTTGTAGCTTCAAGAGTTCTTCCAGTTATGGTTGCCATCGATTTGTCCATGACAAAGGATGAGGAACTCAGACAGAATTTCAAAATGTTATGATCTGCAAAAAAAGAAATAGGTACCTGGCACAGGCATAGTGCATTTTCTAATTACCTATATACATTATACATTCCGCCCGGGCATGGTGACTCATTTTTTTGAAAAGTATAGGTGATCGTGGTTTTTCCCATTATTTGGCACTATACTAGCACATTGGTATTACCTGTATACAGGCACAACCTTTAAACCGTTAGTCGTATGACATTGGCAGGCACACCAAACGACTTCTCTCATTAAGAGGATTCAGAAAACATCCCTACTTAATGATTTATCTTGATTCAGTAAAAGGTTAAAACGTACGCATTTAAAAAAAAAAACTAGTAATTTCAAGGTCGATGCGAGACCCCTAAATATTGATCAATTTTTGTAAAAATGGTACCAATGTGCTAGTATAATGCCAAATAATGGGAAAAAACCACGATCACCTATACTTTTAAAAAAAAAATTGAAAAGTGGGCCACCCCACTGCGCAGCCAGTGGAGTTAACGTGTTAACGGACTTTAACAGACTAAATATCGAGTTATCGGAAGTTAACTGGTCCGATAACGATAAATGGAAATTAACTATCGTTAATAGTCCGTTAAAAAAGTTAACCGTTAATTAACTGTTATCGGATTAACGCTTTAGTGCCCAACACTGTATATATATATATATATATATATATATATATATATATATATATATATACACACACACACACACGAGGGTAATTCAATAAGTATCCGCACTTTTTATTTTCACAATTTTATTTTCACATCTGATAGATTATAAACACATCACTTCTCAACATAGTCTCCCTGTTTCTCAATACACTTAGTCCAGCGATCTACAAGCTTCCTAATGTATCACAAAAGAATGTTTTTGGCCGTGTGAGTTACCAGTCATGCACCGCCTCCTTCAGGTCATCATCGCCTTGGAATCGCTGACCTCTCAAAGCGTCTTTTAGTGGTCCAAACAGGTAAAAATCCGAAGGTGCTAGGTCTGGACTGTAGGCTGGATGGTCGAGAACTTCAAATTTAAGTTCTTGAAGGCATTTTCTAGTCTGTGCAGCGGTATGAGGGCGCGCATTGTCGTGTAACAGAATAACACCTTCCGACAATCTCTCTCTCCGTTTTGTGCGAATTACTTGCTTTAACTCATTCCGAAGCATGTCAGAATACGATGCACTTGTTACTGTAGTTCCACGCTCTAGATAATGTTCAAGGATAGGGCCTCGTGTATCCCAAAACAGTGTCAGCATAACTTTACCTGGTGACGGCTGCGCTTTGAACTTCCTTGCAACGGGAAATGTTGGATGCTTCCATTGTATGCTCTGTCGTTTGCTTTCTGGTTCATAGTGATGGATCCAGGTTTCATCTCCAGTGATAATGCGCTCCAAAAAGTTTTCACCTTCATTATGATACCGCGCCAAAAGACGAGAGCAGACGTCCATACGATTACGCTTGTGCTCTTCTGTCAACTGGCGATGATGAAGGAGGCGGTGCATGACTGGCTACGCACACAGCCAAAAACATTCTTTTGTGATAGCATTAGAAAGCATGTAGATCGCTGGACTAAGTGTATTGAGAAACAGGGAGACTCTGTTGAGAAGTGGTGTTTATAATCTATCAGAAGTGAAAATAAAATTGTGAAAATAAAAAGTGCAGATACTTATTGAATTACCTTCGTGTATATATATATAAAACCTTTGGTTAGCTTCCGCCCGAATTGTTCATTCTGACAAGGTCAAGCTTTTCACTCCACCTTAGACCTACAGTTTAACGTGGAATCCGAACCACGCCCCATCAGCAGCCCAGCGTCTTAACCACTAGGCCACCTAGGGCAGTAGTGGCGGGCACGCGATCAAATTTGCCTGGCACGCCTAAGCAAAATGCAATAACGTTACAATAATGAGCATAAAATAATAGACTTAATATTTATAATTTGGTGTAATATATATAAACTTTGGTGGGCACGCGAATTTTTTTTTATGGTTTACATGGTTTTTTTGGCACGCGACTGTAAAAAGATTCGCCACCCCTGACCTAGGGTATCCATTTATCTATCTACCAAGCACTTTCTTTATTGTGTGGAAGGATGAACAGCTGGGTTTTGCTGCGCGCCGGCTGCCGTCGGGTCTCGAACCCAGGGCCGATGGATTCGTAGTCAGCGGCGCGGACTGCTGACTGATCTCCTATCCTCGTAGCCAGCCACGCATGGCTAGTCAGGGACTTTTCACAGGAATCTGTCCATCTGGTTCTTGAAGTTATTCAGGTCGGTGTGCTGGAGGTTCCTCACTTCTTTCGGTAGGGCATTGAAAAGTTTGGGCCTTGTATTCTGAGGGTCTTTTCCATCCTCGTTTTCATGGCCCCCTGTCCGACAACAGCTGGGACTGTACAAAATCTGCCTCTTCGCTCATTCCAGTTTGTTTCTATTTAATTTCTAAGGTTAAGAACAAAGCCCTCAAGTATTTTCCATATGTATATTATTCTGTACCACTTGCGCCTTCTTTCGAGAGAGTACAGTTTCAGGGATTGTAGTCGAGACCAGTAGTCTTCACCATCCGTTTCTTCTATCTTAGACGTAAAAATCTTTTGTATAGCTTCGATGTTCGTAATGTCTCGTTTTCTGTATAGGCTTGTGAGTACTGAGCACTACCCAATTACTGGTAGGACTAGACTCTTCCATAATTTGAGCATGATGTTTGCTTTTCTGATGTGGAAGCTCCTCCAGATGATTTCCATTATTTTTCGAGCCGCTGTAATTTTGATGTTGTACTGCTCTCTGAATTCTGTATCCGACGACATTATTACTCCCAGATCCCTGACTTGTAGATTTGGTGTTATCTGTTTGTCTTGCAGAATTTTGTACATTTTATTATGCAGCTCTTTGTTATTACTATATCTTAGAAGTTGGAATTTTTCTTCGTTGAACTTCATATTGTTGTCTTCTGCCCACTTGAATAGTGCTTCAGTGTCGTTTTGTAATTTTTCTGTCACCTTCGTTCAATATTTCCTTACATATCTTTGTGTCATCTGCGGAACAGGACACAATACTGTCATTAATATTTGCATCAATATCTGCAATCATTATTATGAACAGCAAGGGAGCTAATACTGGGACAGCGCTCGCGACTTGCGAGACTTCCGATTTAACTCCGTTTACCACCACTCTTTGTGTTCTTTGCATCAAGAAATTAAATATCCACCTTCCAGTATGTATATATATATGATGAATAAAACCACGAAGGAAAGGAAACACAGAATGGTGCTCAAGCGCTTTCATCTAATGACATCCTCAGGAACACTGAAGTACATAAAGAGTTACAGCCTATATATAGATTACAGAAAAAAAAAAATATATATATATATACAATAAACGGAGAAATAAAAATAAAAATTAAACATTAAAGGATTGTGGGAGAAGCATACAAATTTGTAAGGAAAAAACTACCGATGTTTTAGCACTTTGCTCGAATCCAACACAAGATCAAATGAATTGTTTCCAACCAATGTTATAGTTAATTAAAACAAAATAATAATAAATTGAAAAATAAAAATAAAACTTAAGAGGAGCATACAAATTTATACTGGAAATCTGCCCAGGTTTTAGCACTCTGCCTTTCTTGTCTAAGTTCGATGTATATAAAAATAAATTGAAAAATAAAAGTTATTAGAGTAGCATACAAGTTTACCAAAGGTTTAGCGTTCTACCCTTCTTATCTAAATCCGTTCTGAAGGAATTCAAAACAACAGGATCGAATTGAAAAAGACCTTTGCTTATGTTGAAGTTATTTGTAAGTTGGATAATGACAGACTCAAGAATATTTCTATTAACAATGTTGCTAGAGTGAAACAAAACTGTAGCATTATTCCAATCAATACAGTGGGATAACTCTGACAAATGGACAAAAAGGGCACTGGACGACTGTCCTGTTCTAAGGGAATATTGATGCTGTTTTATACGTGTGTGCAAATCCTTTCCCGTCTGACCTATGTAAAAGGAATCACATTGTTTACAACCAATTTTATAGATAATGCCTGAATTATTGGTAGGGCTATTTTTTACTATGATATTTTTCACGATATTGCTATATGAAAATACTACATTAATATCCAAAAGTTTAAGTACATTAGCAATGCCTAAAAAGCCTGGGAAAAATGGAAGTACTAAAACATTCTTTGACAAAGTACGAGTGTTATTATTCACACGATAGAAAGTTCGTTTTGCCTTGTTGAGACAAGATTTCATAAACGCAGATGGATAACACAGATCACTTCCAATACCGTTGATTTTTACCAATTCGGCATCGATGTATTCCGGACTGGCGATCCTAAGGGCGCGGAGAAACATTGAAGAAAAAATGGCCTTCTTAGTGGGGGTGTCATGTCCCGAGTAAAAGTGTACGTAGGACAAATTGTTTTTTTTTTCGATAGATACTAAACTTAAAACCTGGGCTTTCCCTATGTACACGCACATCCAAAAACGGGATTGAGTTGTCTTGTTCCACTTCTAAAATAAACTTAATGGAGGGGACTTGATCATTTAACTGAAGGAGGAAGTCATCCAGGTCACGATTTATGGGCCAGATACACAAAATATCGTCGACGTACCGCAACCATGGGATGCCACCCCCCCAGGATTCTCGGAATGTAAGTAATTTCGAAAAACTCCATATAAATATTGGAGAGGAGGGGCGACAAGGGGTTGCCCATGGCCATCCCAAAAACTTGTTGGTAATACTCGTTATTGAAAGTTGCCCATGGCCATCCCAAAAACTTGTTGATAATACTCGTTATTGAAAGTTTTTGGGATGGCCATGGGCAACCCCTTGTCGCCCCTCCTCTCCAATATTTATATGGAGTTTTTCGAAATTACTTACATTCCGAGAATCCTGGGGGTTGGCATCCCATGGTTGCGGTACGTCGACAATATTTTGTGTATCTGGCCCATGAATCGTGACCTAGATGACTTCCTCCTTCAGTTAAATGATCAAGTCCCCTCCATTAAGTTTACTTTAGAAGTGGAACAAGACAACTCAATCCCGTTTTTGGATGTGCGTGTGCATAGGGAAAGCCCAGGTTTTAAGTTTAGTATCTATCGGAAAAAAACAAACAATTTGTCCTACGTGCACTTTTTCTCGGGACATGACACCCCCACTAAGAAGGCCATTTTTTTTCTTCAATGTTTCTCCGCGCCCTTAGTATCGCCAGTCCGGAATACATCGATGCTGAATTGGTGAAAATCAACGGTATTGGAAGTGATCTGTGTTATCCATCTGCGTTTATGGAATCTTGTCTCAACAAGGCAAAACGAACTTTCTATCGTGTGAATAATAACACTCGTACTTTGTCAAAGAATATTTTAGTACTTCCATTTTTCACGGGCTTTTTAGGCATTGCTAATGTACTTAAACTTTTGGGTATTAATATAGTATTTTCATATAACAATATCGTGAAAAATATCATAGTAAAAAATAGCTCTACCAATAATTCAGGCATTATCTATAAAATTGGTTGTAAACAATGTGATTCTTTTTACATAGGTCAGACGGGAAAGGATTTGCACACACGTATAAAACAGCATCAATATTCCGTTAGAACAGGACAGTCGTCCAGTGCCCTTTTTGTCCATTTGTCAGAGTTATCCTGCTGTATTGATTGGAATAATGCTACAGTTTTATTTCACTCTAGCAACATTGTTAAAAGAAATATTCTTGAGTCTGCCATTATCCAACTTACAAATAACTTCAACATAAGCAAAGGTCTTTTTCAATTCGATCCTGTTGTTTTGAATTCCTTCAGAACGGATTTAGATAAGAAGGGTAGAACGCTAAACCTTTGGTAAACTTGTATGCTACTCTAATAACTTTTATTTTTCAATTTATTTTTATATACATCGAACTTAGACAAGAAAGGCAGAGTGCTAAAACCTGGGCAGATTTCCAGTATACATTTGTATGCTCCTCTTAAGTTTTATTTTTATTTTTATTTTCAATTTATTATTTTTTTTAATTAACTGTAACATTGGTTGGAAACAATTCATTTGATCTTGTGTTGGATTCGAGCAAAGTGCTAAAACATCGGTAGTTTTTTCCTCACAAATTTGTATGCTTCTCCCACAATCCTTTAATGTTTAATTTTTATTTTTATTTCTCTGTTTATTGTATATATATATATATATATATATATATATATATATATATATATATCTTTTTTCTGTAATCTATATATAGGCTGTAACTCTTTATGTACTTCAGTGTTCCTGAGGATGTCATTAGACGAAAGCGCTTGAGCACCATTCTATGTTTCCTTTCCTTCGTGGTTTTATTCATCATAAAATTTTTCACGTGTTACTTTCGTGAAATAATTTTCATATATATATATATATATATATATATATATATATGTGTGTGTGTGTGTGTGTGTGTGTCAGGTGTGTTACGGATATCATTTTCTGACATTGCGTGTGCGTGTGTAAATGCGATGTCTGCTGCTAACATCCGCGGACGCGGCTGTCAGATGTAGGTTTTTCGGTACAGGGCAAAGGTGGAGGGAGATTTTGGCAGCAAAGCTGGGCACTTGCGGTATTTTTTGCGGTACTGCGGTACTGCGGTACTACCGCACTACCAAACCGGTACCGCATAACGCAGTACCGCAAAGGATCGCTGAAAGTACAGCAGTACCGCTACCGCATTCAAATTTCCCGCGGTACTTTCCGCGGTACCGACAAACACGACTTTTCAAAAAATTAACACTTTTTTTGAAGTAAACCTTATTACAGGAGTACAGTAAGACGAATGCTGCGTGTGTTGCATCAGCCTAACTCTAGACACGTTAAGTTTTCGTTCAGAACATGTTACGTTGCCATCCTATCACAACGCCTCAGTGCAGTGCTTGCTTTTGAGCCGGTTGCACGTGTGTTACATTTCTGTGACAAAGATCGATTTTTAGCCATTATGGCAGAAAGTTCAGGTGCGAAATCGCCGATATGCAATTTCTGAAAATATGTGCTATTACTTGTGTTGTTCTTGTGTGCAGTACCGCAGTACCGCAGTACCGCGGAACGCACCAGGGGGACCTGAAAAAGTACCGCAGTACCGCGTAACGCACTGGGCATGCTGAGGTACCGCAGTACCGCGTAACGCACCCCCAAATTTTGGTACCGCGCCCACCACTGTTTGGCAGTGTCGTGTCTGGCTGTTTACACAAATCATCCAAAGCGGAATTTAAGTTACCTTTACAGGAGACTTGGTTATTAGGTTTAAGTCAAGATGTGCCTAGCTTTTAGCCAGATTTTTGTATCAGTTTACCCAGAGGAAGATGACAACTTGCGTTCAGAGCAAGTTAAAAAAAAATAATTTCACTATTTTAACATTTTTTTAAAATTTTTTATGATGAGTTTTTGTTCTTGTTTCAGAATTCAGATAAGCATTTCCCATTGCAAATTTAGATTTACGTCCAGCAGTATTAATTTGATAAATTACAAACAAATATTTAAAACATGCAACAATCAAAACATGCGAGAATTTGAGTAATGAATGTTTCCATATTTCTTTAATGCTGCATAGGGAATGTCGTGAATATGGAGAAGAACTATTTATTTATATATATATATATATATATATATATATATATATATATGTATGTATGTATGTATGTATATTAGGGCAGAGTGAAACCAGACAGAAGTTTTCTTTCCCTTAAATAGGCACACTGAAATTATATTGTGGTTTTAACTTGAAACAAAGAAAACTGAAATAATATTCTGAAGTATCTTGAACTGCCCCATTTTTCCCAAAATATGAAATTGGTGTCGTAACTGGGTTTACGGTGGTTTATAACTGTGTCTTGGCTATGTTTTGGGGGAAACAAAGAGATATAACCCACACAAAACTTAAAAATATATCTTCTGCAAATAATTTTCCAGTTATTTAATGAATTTCTATTTACTTTTTCTTTTCTGGATTAATGATATTCTCAAATTTAGTGTTTTGTTGCAAGGAATATAAAGAAACAAGGAATATAAAGAAACAAGGAAAGAAAAATAACCATTTTTTTATTTGTTTCATTAAATACATATAAAGTATAGAAACACACAGCAAATGAGTACACAAATGATAACTGCAAAAAGACAACCTTAACTATTCGAATAAAGAAGGCAAACTTTTTTAGCTCTGATAAAACCATCTCGTGCTTCAAACACAAATATCGAACTTGAGGAGTCCATCACTAATTTAATACAACGCTCTAGATTCTGGGTATGATTGGGATTATTCAGAACGTTCAATGCGTTTTTTTTTATAGCTAAAATTTCTGCTTTTGTTAGCTTCATTGTAAGAGGTGTCTCACTTAGTTTAGTATCATTTCAGTTAATTATTTCATCCCAGTCCTTTGCATCAAAATTAAGATTAGGAACCTTGAAATATCTCAATTCTAAATTTTGACCAGTCTCATTTCGCATGTCCATGATTTTACTAACAGCTTTTTCACGTTTTTCCATAGCTGAGTCACACAACATTGCCAGAAGAATATTTTCCGGGTGAGAAATGTACGCAATTCGGGATATATACTTAACAATTTCTACCGATTCTCAGGCAAATGTTTAACCCTATTAATAGCAGAAAACACATGCCTTGGGACATTTATGCAAATAGGTCTACACTTGATGTCAAACCAATTAGGACCATAATTTGTCACAATGAAGTGTGCTATTGTGTAAAGTTTCTTTGTTGGTTTCACTGTTGAAACAAAGCCTACAAACCCTATTAACAGAAGTTAACCATCTAGCATGACTAAAAGGACCTGGCTTTAACATGAGCAAGGTGCTGAAATAATGCGGTATAAATACTGCTGATCTCCACTAAGATGCTCAACAATGTGTTGTGGCAGATATAATAGTTTTTTACCACTAGTTATAGGTTTGAATTATAATACTGGATTGTTTTCACAAAAGTGAATGGCTTTCCCAATAGGACCAACAAAGGTACTTGCCCCAGATGTTGTACTAACCAATGTTTCAAAAATATGTCTTAGAGGTAATTCATTTGTATGCTTCATACAAATGAACCATTGAAGTAGTCTACCAAGTACTTTCTCCATAACATGAATCACACCTCCTTTATAACCAGTGTTGATATTTGTGCTATCATAGCCTCTTACAGCTATATCATTTTGTAGATATCTCTTTAATAACTGACAATACTGAATTTGCTATGTCTGCAGCCTTACTCGATGCTGATGCCTGATGGGTAATATACTCTCCACCTGATTCAGCAATCATTACATAGTGTTCTTCACTCTTCTTTTCACTGTACCACCTATTATTGACTTTTACTTTACTTAAAGTCTGGTCCTTTCGACCATCGAAGTATATGGAAGTAGTAGGATTCACTTTGATCATTTTTCAATGTTTTTCGAAATCTTTCTCTTTCTCTCCGCACTTTACTTCTGTTTATTACGAGGTGGTCATCTTCTTTGGTAATTATATCAACGTTTATCAAAGTTGCAGTTGCAATAGCAGCAGTAGCACGATCTGATACACACAATTTATCTGCCTGCATTACAACATGCCGCAAAGACATTCTCATTTGTCTTCCAGTATTTTCAAAAGCACAGTCTTCAATTTCCATTATCCCATTGTCACTATCTTCATCTGAAGAATTTTCTACTAAGCTCAAAGGTTGAACTTCAGTGGAACGATTGATGGTTTTCTTTTCTCTACCTACTTGTTCTGAGAGCTTCCCTCTTGTATCTCTTTTGTAAAATTTGTGTAGCATGCACATCTACACTACACATATACATTTTACGATCACTCCTCTGATCAAGTAGAAACTGTAATTCCTCTTTTGGTGCTTTTTTATCTCTCCGACATACGCAAGTTATGTGAATTTCTTCACAATCATCACTGCATCCTATGTCTGTATGAGATTTTAAATTGCATTTACAGGCACAGAAAGCAAAAGAAAAGGCAATTAGGTTTGTACAGGAACAACTGGCAATAACTGTTGACACCCTAGAAGAACTAAGAACAAGCAAAGGGGCAGTAGGCAGAGGAAAGAAACAAACCAAAAAAAACAAACTGGCCGAAACACCAGAAAGCCCAGTGAAACCCTCAGTAACAGAAAAAACAAAGGAGACAACTCCAAGTGCCGTAGAGGAAACACCTACCAGAGACAGCACAGAAGAAGTGGAGCAGGATGTCTGCCCAGGGCGGGATGAGGAGGAGGTGGAAGTGGAGATGAACCACTGGCACACAAACATCTTGCCACCCCCTCCCCCTCCACCTCCCCCAAGTGAACCAGCAGATGATGAGGGAAATTCTACATCAGGGCCAGGCAATGATAGTGTGGAAGAGATGGAAGAGGAAAGTGAGGAAGAGAAGGAAATGAAAAGGAGGATCCTAATCCACAGAGAAGAAGATGTACATCAGGAACTGAACCACAGAAGACCACTGCCCAAGCTGAGAAACACCTACAAAGTCAGAAAATATATAGAGATAGCAAACAAGGTACTACCTGCAATAACACCCCAGGAGAGTAACCTCAGAGTTAAACAGGTTATATTATGCAACAGCAGTCAGCGTAACAGAGATGGCAGGGGTAAAAACACGCAAGCATAACAGCCAGGAGCAAAACAGGGAATGAATGGAAATGAGAGGAAGCCAAGGTGGCAGCAAAGACTAGAGAGCAGAGTAAGTAACCTCAGGAAGGAGATCTCAATCCTAACTACCCATATGAGAGGGGAAATAAGATCTGAACTGGGAAGAAGGAAGGTAAATGTACTAATCCAAAGAGAAAGACTGGACAATGAAAGAAAGATCATACAAAGCATTGCCATGAAAAAACTAGACCTGTCAGCAAACGCAAAAAGACTGGCAAGATATATACGCTTGGACAGAGAAAAAAAAGCAAAATGAGATGTTTGAAGAAAACCCAACGAAACTATTTAGAGAATTAAAGAATGGCCAGATAAAGGTAGAAAGACCGCCTGAAAAAGAACAAGTGGAGCATTTCTGGAAGAACATCTATGAGAATGAAGTCAACCATAATGATGGTGCAGAATGGATTGGGAGCCTTTACAACAGCGAGAAGGTGAGAAACATCTCAGAGGTGAACATGGATAGAATAACCATGAAAGAAGTTGAGGAGAAAATACCAAAAAAGCAGCAACTGGAAAGCACCAGGCCCAGACATGATTAAGAACTTCTGGTTGAAAAAGCTAACATCACTAAGTGGAAAACTAACAAGGTGCTTGATACTAACAGCGGAAGAAGAAGCACCACAATGGTTGACAGAAGGAAAAACAACATTACTACCAAAGTCCCATGAAACCCAGAATCCAAGTAAATATATACCAATAACATGCTTGCCAACAATCTACAAAATACTAACAGGAATCATAGCAGACAGGATCTACAGCCATGCAGAACAAAACAACATTATAGGCCCAGAACAAAAAGGATGTAGCAGAAAAACGTATGGGATAAAAGACCAGCTGTTAATTAACAGGGCTATATTGGAAAACAACAGGAAGAAACAGAGAAACCTAAGCATGGCATGGATTGACTACAAAAAGTCATATGACAGTATACCCAACTCATGAGTGAAGGAAGTGTTGAGACTATACAAGATCCACCCCACCATCAAGATCTTCTTAGAAACAGCTATGACACAATGGGCAACAGTCCTAACTCCCCATCACAGTAAGGGAACTTTAGAGGTGAACAGTGTGAGAATCAAGAGAGGGATCTACTAGGGTGATTCAATATCCCCTCTTTTGTTTGTACTGGCACTAAACCCACTTAGCCAACTAATAAATAACCTAAACAAAGGCTACATGATGAGACCAAGGGAAAAGAGCTGCCCCAAAATATCTCACTTATTTTAAATAGACGACCTAAAACTGTACGCCCCAAACAAAAGCGAGCTAAAGAAGAGATCAGGGAGGTCAAAAAGTTCTCAGATGACATCCAGATGGAGTTTGGGCTTGAGAAATGTGCCACTGTCACACTAAGGAAAGGTAAAAGGTGTGAATCAGGGTGGACAATATCGTGATAGAAGAACTAGAGCAAGAGGCTACATATAAATATCTGGGGATGGAGGAATCTGTAAAGATGGAAAATGACATTATGAAAGAAAGGCTGCGGAAAGAATATTCAAAAAGGCTAAAACTAATCCTAAAATCTTACCTAAACAGTAAAAATAAGATCCTATCGATAAACTTACTGGCAGTACCTGTACTGTCATACAGTTTGGCATAATCAATTGGACCCAGCTAGAAATCAACAAACTGGATACAATCACCAGAAAAATGCTCCATGCGCATAAGATCATATATAAGAACCAATGCACGCCAAGGCTCTACCTGCCAAGGAGGGTCGGTGGATTAGGGTTTGCGCTAATAGACCGAGTGCACAATAGGATTAGCGCAGTACATAAAGGAAGGAGAAGGAAGGCTAGTCAGATTTGTAGGAGATTTGTAACATCACTTTCAAAGAAGGCAAATGACTATCTAGTGGATGCCGGCATAGGACCTGAACAGCTTGAAGATATTGCAAATAAACCTCTCATGGAAAAGATAAGCACCATAAAAAGAAGGTATAACAGGAAAAGATCAGAAGAAAAGGAGAAAAACTGGGAAGAGCACAAATTCAGCAAAGTATACAAAGAGGACGTACTAAACAGAGCATACATAGAGAGGGATAAAACTGTGGAGTTCCTGGTAAGAGGGGCACTAAGACCAGAAGATGAACGGCTGGTGGTGGCAGCACAAGACCAGGCACTACGGACAAACTGGTTCAAAAGAAATATTGACGGTAGAAATGAAACTAAGATGTGCAGACTGTGCTCAAAGAGCCCAGAGACTGTGAGTCACATACTATCTGGATGCGAAATACTCCTGCACAGAGGAAACTACACAGACAGACACAATGCAGTCTGCAAGCTAATCCGCTTCAAGCTGTGTAAGAAATATGAAATAAGGCTAGAAACAGAAAAGCATTGGGAACATATTCCACAAGGAATAGAAGACAATAACAAAGTGCTGCTCCTATATGATCACGAGATACCAACTGACATCAGGGTATCAGGATGCAGGCCAGACATAGTAGTGAAAGAGAAGGAGGGTAACAAATGCCTCTTGGTGGAAGTAGGAGTCCCAGCGGACTGGAATGTGGCTAACTATGAAAGGGAAAAGGTCTTAAAATACCAGAGACTCAAGCATGAAATTCGGAGAATGTGGAATGTAGAACCTGAGAGCATCTCAATAGTGGTGGGGGCGACAGGGGCAGTAAAGAAATCTACAGTGGAGTTCCTTGACCAACTGCCCATAAGTATAACATCTGGAGAAATTGTAGGGGAGATACTACGATACAGCACCTCTATTTTACGCCTAGTACTAGGTTGTACCTAAAAATTCCTTAGGGTTAAGGTTTAATCCCGGAAGCAAGAAACTCTCTCCAACTGGAGCAGAAGGGAAAAAACAAAAAGAAGAAAAATGAAACAAATTACTGAGACTATTCATCTATTCATTTTTTAGTTTCACTGATGTTTTTGATCTACTCAACGTTGCTCCCTTTTCTATGACTCTTGCTACCTTTTAAGACAGCTTTTTCCTGAACTGTGGGGATTGATGCTTGCTGCCAAAGTTTTAATAACTCCTGAGTTATTTGTCTGATGATTGACTTGTTAGCTGCTTTTTTCCTTTCTTTGAGATAGAGAAAGTACCGAGCCACTTGTAAATTAGTTGGCAAAAGATTATGAGGCAACTTCTCAAGAGTTCCAAACATACAGTGTTGCTTAGGATACCTTGTGCTTACAAATTTTTTTCCTTGCTGAATAGCAGGGGGAACTTGAAAGCGTAGATACTGCTGCATGGAAAGCTGTTGGTGTAGAGTTGCTGCAAGAGGGGATGTTGCTAGCTTGATGTGAAGAAGGATGTTGTTTCAATTGTGGAGACACTGGTGTGTGGGATGCTGACTCCATATCTGCTCTTCTATAGGTGAATTAGTAACTGAAAAATAAGAACAAAAACTCAAATAAATTTCAGTGAATTTTAATTGCTTGAGGAAAAACAACAAATATTTACTCGGTTTACTCACGTCTGTCAAATGTACCTTGTAACAAGTGTAACAGAATATTTTTTTTTCTCATTTCTCATAACATGCTCACTAGCTTCTTACATCTGGATTCTGTAGCTGGGGGATAACTACTGCAGCTGGTTGTCAGGCGAACTGTGGTACCTGGGGAATCAGAAGACACGATGCGTACAAGTATACAGTACGACCTTGGCAGGAGTACTTAAATCTGGGAATGACGCAAAATAATATATTAAAATTATAAAAATGTATAATTGTGGTTTCATAATGACATTAATGGGGGTTATTCAAACGACGTAATGATGACGGATGTATGCAACATGAGAACTCTATTTTCTGTGTTTGTTAAATTGTATTCGTGCAAAAATTAGGCCACAATTTGTATCATCATATTCGTTTTTCTCAGCAAAAACTACAATAAAATCTCATTGTACCATTGTAAATTATCATTTTCACTCCTCCCTAAATGTACAATATATATATATATATATATATATATATATATATATATATATATTTATATATATATATATATATATATATATATATATATATATATATATAATATATATATATATATATATATTTAGGGTGTCACTTAAATGCAAAGTTTGAAATTTTCATGCTGACACCCCGCGAATCTATTCCATTGGTAAAAAAAACATGGTGACTGAAAAATCTTTTTATTTGAATAACTATAAAAGGTCGCCCCCGCCTTCCAAAGTTTAATGCTTGCGCGGCGTCTCCATAATCGTTCATTAGATATCTATATATCTCTATATATGTGTGTGTGTGTATCTGTGTGTGTCTGAATATCTGAGAAATAAAGTGAACAATACTTAACGATTCACCGTTTCTCATTTCAGCTACGTGATTTCTGGTGATGGAAACCCGGAAGTGTATATACCTATTAGGGGCAGCGGTTGATGAGGTGAAAGGATGCAAGCTTCCTTCCTACAGGCAAGCATTCGGTTACTTCCTTTACCTTCACCATGAAAAGAAAATGACAATACGTGACGCGTTGAGGAAGTCACTTCGAGCAGTGATGTCCTTCTGGGAGAAAGCTCACATTCCAACCAGACTCGAGACACACTGCGTCAGAAAACTGGATAAAGTCTTCGAGGAGTGGAAAGGACTCAAAAAACACGCCTCAAGGACGAGCGATTCACACAAGACGAAAGAAAAAGAATTCATTGAACGCCTCGATCGTCTCTTTGACATCGCCCACGCTGATTGTGAGAAATTGGTCAAGTACCCAGAGGATTGGGAGTTCCTTCAGCAGCAGCGCCAGAAAGGACGTCCAGGTTCAATGGCAGGTTTGGACATGACCCATCAGCGCCAAGTCAAAGATTGTACCCGACGTCGGGAGGAAGAGGAGAAACGAAGAAAGCGATCAGCAGCTGAAATGGAGGCAGTATCCAACGAAGCGGTTTTGGAGTCCTCATCCTCCAGCTCAGATGATAGCGAAGAAAAAGGAGCATGTGGTGGTTCGTTAGCGTCTAAACAAAGAGCAACGAAGAACATCATGACATCGGAATTGGCGGCAGCGCTTGATCGCACGCAACTCTCGTCAAGAAAGGCCACATATCTGCTGTTTGAGGCAGCTTCCAGCTTAGGGCATGATGCTAGCGACTACAACATCAATCGTGGATCCATTCATCGTCAGCGTGAAAAATTCCGTACCCTTAAGGCTCGGCAACTGAAGAGCCAGTTCCAAGGCAATAGTCCGTTGACTGGTTGACTGTTCACTGGGACGGAAAACTCATGCAAGATCTGACGTCACGAGAATATGTTGACCGCTTACCTATTCTTGTATCTGGCTCCGGGACAGAGCAGCTCATCGGGGTGCCAAAACTTCTGTCAGGAACCGCGCTGGCACAAACAAATGCCATCATAGATTGCCTGAATGAATGGGGAGTGACCGATCATGTCAAATCTATGTGTTTCGACACAACCGCGACAAACATAGGCCACCGTGGAGGAACTTGTGTTCTTCTGGAAGAAAAAGTTGGACGTGACCTGTTACACTGCGCGTGCAGACACCATGTACTGGAGTTGGTGCTACAGGCGGCATTCGCAGCATCGCTAGATTCAGTATCTACCGGTCCAGAAATTCTGCTTTTCAAGCGCTTCCATGATTATTGGACCCGCATTGACCAGCAACAGTTCCAAACTGCGGACACAGATGCGTTCACCAAAGCAGCTATTTTTAAGCATAGAACGGAGCTCATTGAGTTTGCAAAATCACAAGCACTTCAAGTTCGTGATGACTATCAGGAATTCCTCGATCTTTCCGTCATCTTTCTTGGAGGAGTTCCATACAAGGGACTAAACTTCCGCGCCCCTGGTGCTATGCACCGGGCGAGATGGATGGCTAAGGGGCTCTATGCCATCAAGATCTGGCTCTTCCGAAGACAGTTTAAACTGACGAACACTGAGGAACGCGGAATTCGAGATATCTGCCTCTTTTCTGTTCTAGTTTACATGAAAGCGTGGGCAACAGCTCATCTGTCCATCGAAGCTCCGCTGAATGATTGGGAATTGATGAGGACGCTCCTTCGATACCCGCACAAGAAGATCTCTGATGGTACCACCAAGAAGCTGTCTGCGCACCTGTGGTACCATTCGGAGGAGGCAGTGGGTCTGGCGTTCTTTGATGAGAGGATATCGATGGAAGTGAAGTGCAGCATGGTTGCAGCGTTAGATCAAGAAGCCCCTCACATGCCGCCAAAACGACCTTTGGTTCTTGATACTATGTTCCTCAGTGACAGCAAAGGACTGGAGCAACTGATCACAAAGAACACCCGAGGATTCTTCTCAAAACTTCAGTTGCCAGATTGCTTTCTGCTCCACCATCCCAGTTCATGGACGTCAAACTCTGAATACGTGCAAGCTCGGGATGTGGTCTCCAAACTTGCAGTGGTGAACGACAGAACAGAACGGGCCGTGGCTCTGGTGAAGGAGCTGAACGGAAAGTTGACAGTGAAAGAAGAACAGCTCCAGTTCCTCGTTCAAGTTGTCACTGACCACAGAAAGCAACACCCAGCTCCGAACAAATCAGCATTAGTGAGGACGCGAAAGAACTAATCACTGATCAGCGTATGAGCACCAATTATTCTGCTACTGTATATGTATTTTATTTCTCAAAGTTTTGCTTTTGTTGCTTCTCCATTTTGTACCATTATTCGCCAAATTATGTCTTCTATTTTGATTATATAATAAACTGTTTGTATTCTTTGCGTTTTTAAGTGTCTTACTTTCGTTATTTCACCAAATTGCCTTGTTTTTTATTATCTGGTTCGGCCCAAGCTGTGAACACTGAACAGCTTGTTGACGTCAACAAATGGGTCTTGTTTTCAGTGACGAGGGCGACCTTTAAATGATGACCAATCAGGACCAAATTTCTCTTCCGTATGTTTTACACCAAATGGAACAATTTTAGGGGGTGTCATAGGAAAATATCCATCGTTTAATTTTCCCCCTATTACCTAGTGACACCCTAATATATATATATATATATATATTAGTCCCAATAGTCCCAATATATAAAGGAGGAGATCGATCCGAGGCCAAAAACTATAGGCCAGTGTCGCTTACATCTCATCTCACCAAAATATTTGAAAGAATAGTTAGACAGAAAATCTATGACTTTTTGGAAACTCGGAGAAAAATCAATGATAACCAACACGGGTGTCGGTCAGGCAGATCATGCCTATCACAACTAATGGAACACAACAACAACATTATTGATGCACTTGAAAGTAATGAAAACTATGATGTACTATACACAGACTTTGCTAAAGCGTTCGACAAGTGTGACCATGGAATCATAATACATAAACTGAAATATATGGGAATAACAGGAAGAGTAGGGAAATGGATATATAATTTCTTTAGTGAGCGGCGGCAAGTCGTTACAGTACAAGGAGTATCTTCATCAGAATCAGAGGTCCTCAGCTCTGCACCACAAAGAACAGTATTAGCTCCACTATTCATAATCATGCTAACTGACATAGATGAGGACGTTACCAGAGACAGCACAGTAACATCCTCTGCGGATGATACAAAGATCAGTAGAAAAATAAGAAACCCAGAAGATATAGGATCTCTACAGACCGACATAAACAAAATCTACAAGTGGACGGAAGACAACAATATGAAGTTTAACACTGAGAAATTTCAACTGTTACGGTACAGAAAAAGAGAAGACCTAAAATCCATGGAATATTATACCCCAAATGGACAGGAAATTCCGAGAAATTCTAGAGCGAGAGATTTAGGGGTTGTAATGACTGATGATGGGAAATTTGAAACACAAAATAAGATAGCAGTAAGCAGAGCAAAAAGAATAACGGGTCAGATGCTGAGAACCTTTGAACGAAGGGATAGGAATATAATGATTGCTCTACTGAAAGCACTGATCATACGCAAATTGGATACTGCTCGGTCCTAACATCTCCATAGAAGTGATTCCGAGAAACTTCACAGCCAAGATCAATGGGTGCAAAGAACTAAATTACTGGGAAAAGTTACGTGAACTAAACCTACAGTATATTCACTGGAAAGGAGAAGAGAGAGATACACCATCATTTACACTGCGAAAATAATGGAGGAACTAGTCCCTAATCTTACTCTGAACCCTGTAACTTCCCAAACAACGGTGGAAAGTAGAAAAGGAAGACTGTGTCGTGTTCCCAAATTAAAGGCGAGACAGGGAATATCCTTAGCCCTGAAAGAAATTAGTTTTGTTGTGAGAGGACCAAAACTGTTTAATCAGCTGCCCAAAGACTTAAGGAACACGAATGGTGTTGCAGTGGACATCTTCAAAAGAAGATTAGACCCCTGGCTCAGAACAATCCCCGATGAACCGGGCGTATCTGGCTATGTGAGGTGGAGAGTACAAGAAACCAACTCATACTTCACCAGGCCAACTCGAGAGGAGGGGCGACAAGTTTGAGCTTCGTGAAATGAGGAATCATCGCAAGGAACCTTTGAAGAGTTGAAAGGTATATATACAGGGCGTCCCAAAAAAATGTATACACACTTTAAATAATTATAAAGGCAGTGTTTATTAAAATACATTTCATTTTCAAAATGTAATAGAATCTACAGACATTATTTGATTATTTTGTCAACGCCTGTTTTCAAACTGAAGTCCGTTCTGGTCCAGGCACTGCTGATAACGCGAAGCAATGGAATCGCAAACATCACGAAACATTTCGTTTGGTATTTGTGTGCATTCTCGTTCAATGGCTGCTCTCAATTCAGCGACTGTTGCAGGTTTTATAGCGTAGACTTTGTCTTTTAAGTATCCCCATAAAAAAAGTCTAGTGGTGTGAGGTCTGGTGAACGCGGAGGGTATTCTACGAAACCTCTTCGTCCAATCCACATCCACATCGTGCCAAGTACCACTCGCAATACTCTACTCTTCGGTCCGGATCATCTTCATTAATAGCATGGACTAATCTTGGAATGTAACTTTTCCATTGACAGCGCTTCAAAATGCGTTGGACAGACGATTCTGAAATTCCTACCTCACGACTCGCTTGCCGCACAGATTTTCTTGGACTTTGGTGATACGTTTCCAGTACTCTTTCTTGCTTTGTGGGGCTTGTCGATGTCCGTGGTCTTCCGGAACGCTTCTTGTGGACATTCTGAACAGTTCCATCGGCTTCAAACTTATCTCTAATTCGAGTGATGGTAAGTCGCGTTGGTGGATCTATTTGAAACTCCCTCCTAAACTGTCTTTGCACTTCAACTGCGTTTTCACACTTCCAGTAGCATTTTAGAATGAATTTCCTTTGTTCAAAGCTTAGTCTGACTGCCATTATTAATTCTAATGGGTTTAACTTGGAAAGAAAGAAACATCAATTGAGCTATCAGCTGTTAAAATGTGTATACATTTTTTTGGGACGCCCTGTATATATATACTGACGATGCGAAATTTGAAATACAAAATAAGATAGCAGGGCATTATATAACATGTGGGACGCACTTTCGGGATGGATTCAGGATCTGAAAAAAAACAATGAAAAAAGTCTATATAAACAAATGCCCGAAATCGCTTTGTTTCCGAGTTACAGCCTGTTATGTGTTCCAGCAAGTATCCTCCTTACCTTTAAAGGAAGTGCTCAAAATGACCGCCTTGCTCTTGAATACACGCTCGAACACACCTCGTCATAGATTGCCTGATGGGTTCAAACATTCTAGGTATTGCTCGGATTTTCTAGCATCCTTGTTTTACACGTTGGCGAAGCATTTCAACGTTGTCAATGGGTTTCACGTGAACGATGGATTTCAGATGACCCCACAGGTAAAAATCGAGTGGATTCAGGTCCGGGGAGCGAGCAGGCCACGCAATGGGTCCTCCACGGCCTATCCCTTTATCAGGGAAATGGTCATCCAAATAGTCTCTGGCTACTCGACTGAAATGAGGCTGAGCGCCGTCATGCATAAACCACATACTTGGTAGGAATACCAAGAGGAACTTCATCTAGTAAATCGCTTCAATCATTCCTAAAAGAATTTGAATATTCTCCTGTTAATTTTCCAGGCAAAACAAAAGGACCGATTAAGTTGTCGGCAATAAGTCCTGCCCATACATTGATACTAAATTGTTGGTGCCTTGACTGAATGATGGCATGCGGATTCTCTTCGGCCCAGTGATGAGTGTTGTGAAAATTGATCACGCCATTTCTTGTGAAGGCAGCCTCATCAGAAAACAACACGGAGGATAGAAAAAGAAGATCGCGAGCACACTGTTGAAGGAACCAAGTACAAAAAGCCTCTCGAGGTGGGAAATCAGCTTCAGTAAGGCCTTGTACTCTCTGAATGTGATATGGATAAAGCTCTTGTTTCTGTAAAATTCTCCACACAGTTGTGTATCTTACACCCTCTGCTACTGTTATCCTTCGGGTGCTGACACCAGGATGTTCATCCACGCGATTCAGGACCCGCTCCTCCGACTCAACAGTTCTAGCGCTGATTGGTCTACCACCATCCGAAGCTCGCTCGTTGAATGATCCTGTATCACCAAGACGCGCGTCTATTCTCTGAAAGGTCTTTTATCTGGCAGACGGCGATTCGGAAACCTTTCCGCATACAGACGTTTTGCTGCGGCTCCATTGCACTCGGCAATTCCATACATGAGATGCATGTCTGCCATTTCTCTGTTTGAATAAGCCTCCATTCTCACTTCAAATGCACACTATCAGTGAATAGCACAAAAACTTTTAAGGTTTTTTTTCACTGGACTGCACTTATTCACGGTAAGAAGTTACGAATACGAACAGTGAAACACCGCGATGCACCTCTGACTGACTGATGGCTCTACACTCAACGATATTGAAACATGTCATAGAGTGTACGAAACATTACAATCGGCGAGATCATACATGAAATAAGTCTCGTACACACTCACAAACATTGTCGGCAAGCAGTGTTTGTAAACATTTTGTGGAAAGAATTGCTGGAACAGAAAACGGGCTGTAACTTGGAAACAAAGCGATTTCGGGCATATGTTTATATAAGTTTTTTTTCATTGTTTTCAGGTCCTGAATCCATCCATCCCTATATATATATATATATATTTTCCTTTTCATGCTAAAAGGAAGCGCAATAACGTTCAAAGAACAATGAATCCCCTTTGCAGTATTTAAAGTTTAAAAAAAAATCCTATTTTGTTCACACGAGAACATATAATGATAACTGCATGAGGTTTTTCAGACTAAATTTTTATATTTCTCTCCCTCTTTTTGAACGTTTTATTTTTTATGGCTTCTTTTCATTGACTAAGCTTTTTTTTTCTTCTTTCTATGTCGGCAATTAACATACATTAATGTTGGTCTTTTTATAGCGGTCCCATTGAGGTTTTAACTGTGGGCAGGGATGTTGAAAATGTTTGAATGTTGAAATAGGAAAAGGCGTGTATGTAAAATTTGATTATATTGTTTTAAAGTTTTCAACCAGAATTTTTGTCTTCCACAATTGGTGGGTGGATGAAGATGAAGGAGGAAATGGATGGATGGATAGAGAGGAAATGGATGGATGGAGATGAAATGGATGTAAGAGTTATGGATGGATGGAAACACAGGTAGATAGGGCTTATTATATATATATATATATATATATATATATATATATATAATTTAGGGTGACACTTATTTTCGAAAGTTTGAATTTTTATCGGGACGGGCGCGTTTCTGGTTCCATTTTGTCAAAAAATATCGTGTGTAAAATATTTTTGAAATAAAACAATATTTAGAACTGCCTCAATACGGTCAAAGTTTGTATATTTTCTCGAAAAGTAGAAATTTTAGATCATGATGTTCTATGCCTCTAGCAAATAAAATATCACTTCTAGTTTGTTCAAGCTACTAATCTTGACCTAAAACATATAACTGGACTTCATACTTTCAACTCTAGGTCCCCCTCAACTCGAGTATTAGCCCCTCAAGGGGGGGGGGGGGGGTATCATGGGCGCCCATCTCCCTCTCATTGTTGCCTACTTTGCAGAGGTCACGGTGGACTTGCGGGCGGTTGGGAAGTCACAGCGGTGCTTCTCGACCACTTGTAAGAGGAACTGCCTTTGGTCTTCACTCTTGGTAAGGGCCAGGTTGAAAGACTGCATCAACGCCACCCCGCGCTCCGCGAAGTCATTGACAACTTGAAGGGCCTGGACTCGGCGGGATGCGGCGATGAAGGCTGGGTCCGTCCGCCACTCCTCCGGATCCTTGAGCAGGAAGGCGGTGCTGATGCCCAGAACCTTGAAGAACTCCTTTGATGTAGTCGTTGTGAACTTGGCCAATGTATTGTTGGCGATTGAGGCGGTGGACAGGTCCACATTGATACGCCGCGGGGGATCCTCCGATCCTTCCTCTTCTTCCATCGCTTTAATCATCTCCCGCTTTGTCGCCAAGTCGATACCCTCGTCGAAGATGGCCAGGGTGACGAGGCGCTCGCTCAAGTACCATAGGTGCCTGGCGAAGACTGTCGCCGTCGCCTTGGCCACCGCTGAGTCCGGATAATAGACGAGGGCCTTGAGCAGCGCGAGGTCCGCGGCTGGGGCCGTTGCCGGGAGCGGCGCTTTGTACCAGGCCGTCACGTAGATGGACACGGCGAAGATGGTGAATCGCCGGATTCCAGCCGCTTCGCCTGACGACATCTGAAACTGTTCCCGGAACAGGAACAGTTTGATGGCATAGATGACTTTTGCCATCCAGCGCGCGCGATGGAAGGCGCCGGGACGAGCGAACCGGGCACCCCGCTTGTTCGGACCGCCCAGCACAATTACAGAGAGCTCCAGAAGTTCCCTGTAGTCATCACGTGGATGTTGACCGTCGAGGAGGCGGCTGAATTCGATCAGCAGGTCGTCGCGGGCGTCCTTCAGGTGCTGCGGCATGGTTCCATCCTCGAAGGGCTTCGCTTTGGTTTGATCGATGAAGTCCCACTGGGCGGCGAATCGTTTGAACAGGAGGATGTCAGGACCAGTAGAGGGACCGAGGCACGCCGTGAATGCCTTCTCGCACACCAGTTCGTGGATGTGGTGGCGGCAAGCCAAATGAAGCACTGTCTTCTCGAGTTTCTGCTCAATGATATAGCAAGCTCCTCCTGAGAGTCCTGTGTTTGAGGCGGTGGTGTCAAAAGAGAGGGCACAGATCCGTCCCTTGATGTCCCAATCCTCGAGGGCAGAGAGGACGGCTTCCGCCATGGCGCGGCCGGTGCCGTCGGGGAGGCTGGGCACAGCCAGAAGCTTGTCGACGTTCTCCCCAGACACCAGAACTGGAAGGCGATCTTCAGCAGGGCCTCCGTCAGCCGCTGGTACGATTTTCCCGTCTCAGTGAACGGTCAGCGGCACAGTAGGATGGAAGGCTGCCTTCATTTCCGCTGCTGCCATAGCACGGAACTTTGCTCGGTCGCGGCGGGAGGATTCGCGGTTCAAGACCAGCTCCTCAGGGTCGTGGCCCAAGCTCCTCGCAGCCACCGACAGCAAAAAAACACCTCGGTCGGTAAGTTTCGTCCGATCCATCGCTGCGGAGAGATCAGGGGTGATCATCTTTTTCGACGCGCGGAATCGCTTGGGTGGTAAAGGGGTCGTAGATGCTTCTGCATTCGACGTGGACGGGCCCGGGAGAGAGAGCTCTTCCTCTTCTTCTCGGCGACGACGCCGTGTCGGTGACCGAGTCGGGCTGCTTGCACCTGAGCTGGAGCTCGATGCCAGTTCGACGAGTTCTTCTCGGCTCTCTCTGTTCGCCCTTTCATCATCTTGCCGGCGGCTCCTTTCCGCTTCCTGTCTCCTCGCACGCTCCTCCTCAGTGTGCAGCGTCATGTCACGTGTGGAGGAGATGCGGCCGCGCCGCACCTCGGCCCTTTGTCCCGTCAGGAACTCCCTGTCCTCTTCGATTGTGATCATCGACATCGCCTGTTCGTGTGCGATGTCGAAGAGGCGGTCAAGGGATGAGAGGAACTCGGCCTCGTTCCTGATTTGGGTCACAGTGCGCCGTTTCGAGTTCTTGTTCAGAGCCCGCCACTTCTCGTACATTCGGAGAACCTTGTCCCTTGCGCGTTGGTCTTTCTGCGTAGGAATACGGGACCGCTCCCAGAATTCCTTGACTGCGGTCACTGTCTCAGCGGCTGCTTCCTTGATCGGCTTCTTGACGTCAAGGTGAAGGTGGAAAAAGTACTGAAGCGCCTGCTTTCCCGTAGGCAGCATGCTTCCTGTGATGCTGTGGTCCACGGTCCCCAGGAGATAGACTGCTGTTTTAGATCTTGTTGCCGAAGCCATCACGTCGTTTCAGAACTCACTGAAAAAGAGAATGAAACACTGTTAGTGTTGGCAAAACTCGTCCCAACCCATTTTCTACTTAGAATAACATGTTCTTTCGCCTGTATCAATATTTGGATAAACTCGTGTTACACCCTGTATAATACCTCATTTTAGTCTTCTGTACACCAGTGCGGAAGACTAAACCAACGACTCTGACCGTCCGTCTGTCTGTCTGTTATCATTTTTCAACTCAGAAACTACAGCAGCTATCGAAACGAAAACTGACATGATAACAGAACGCCATGAGTACTTTTCGACAAAAAGTATAAACTTTGACCTCGTTGAGGCAGTTCTAATTATTATTTTATTTCAAAAATATTTTACACACAATGTTTTTAGACAGAATGACACCAGAAATGCGCCCGTCCTGATAGAAATTCCCAAAAAATGAAAAACACCCCAAATAAGTGGCACCCTAATATATATATATATATATATATGGTGGTCCAAAATCCCTATCTACTACGGCCACTTAATATATTTTGCCCCACCTTTTTTTTTCTTTCCATGTTTCCTTGTAAGTTTCAGAAATTTTTTAAAGTTTTTATTTTTCCACATAGTCTCCATCCTTTTCTACGGCTTTCCTCCACTTCGAAACAAGGGCCTTTATTTCTTGCTGGTAAAAGTCCGCTGGATTCCGCTGGAGCCACCTCTTAACCTCCTGAACAACCTCATCGTCACTCTGAAACTTTCTTCCACGAATAGCATCCTTCATTGGCCCAAACAAATGAAAGTCTGAAGGTGCCAGATCCGAGCTGTATGGAGGGTGGGGTAACACAGTCAAGCGCATTTTTGTGATGGCCTCTCTTGTTTGCAAACTGTTGTGTGGTCTTGCGTTATCGTGCAAAAGAAGGACGTCTTCCAGTTTTCTCTCCCGTCGAACTCGCTTTATAGTCTCTGGAGTCTTTGTAGGGTAACAATATATGCCTCTGAGTTGATTGTTTGTCCTTTCTTCATAATGTCCACCAGAATCACACCTTTCATGTCACAGAAGATGGTGGCCATAACCTTTCCTGCAGAGGAAGCCATTTTGAACTTTTTCTTGCGTGGGGAGTCTGCGTGATGCCACTCCATGGATTGGCGTTTTGTTTCAGGTTCAAAGTGGTGTACTCAAGTCTCATCCCCAGTCACAATTCGTGAAAGGAAGTAATCCCCTTCTGTCTCGTATCGAACCAACGACTCATAAACAATTTCTTTTCTTTGGGCTTTGTGCTCTTCAGTCAGATGGCGAGGAACAAACCGTGAACACACTTTTGAGTATTCCAGTTACTGAATTATCGTATTCACACTTCCTTCACTAATTCCTAGCTCCAGTGATAGCTCCTTGTATGTGACGCGCCGATTTGATCGAATGATGCTGTTAGCACGTTACACAGTGTGAGATGTCACAGCCGATACCGGGTGACCGCTGCGTGGCTCATCATCGAGGCTGGCTCTCCCTCGCTCTGATGATCTCACAAGTTTAGACCAGCGTCCTACTGTGCTTCGATTAACAACAGCATCACTGTAAACGTTTTGTAGACGTTTGTGAATATTTTCAACTGTTTCCTTCTCTGTGGTTAAGAACTCGATAACAGCTCTCTGTTTACGAAGCACATCACTGTCAGACGCCATTTTAGAAACTGCGTTAACCATCGGTTTTATACAAGGGCGTTTAAAAGCGGTTTTATACAAGGAGGAGAGGTTCAAACTGGAAAAATCCGGTTATGTGAAGCGCAGAAAGTTCAAACTTACGGCCCAAAAGACACTTCAGCCCCATCGCATATTATTTAGCTAAGAAAAAAAGGGTGGGGCAAAATATATTGAGTGCCCCTAGTATTTTTTTAAATAATATTTTTTAGGATAAAAATGTAGTAACAACATTACAACCTTACGAAGGTTTCGCGCGATGATTCCTCATTTCGCGAAGGTCAAGCTTGTCGCCCCTCTCGAGTTGGCCTGGTGAAATAATGAGTTGGTTTCTTGTGCTCTCCACCTCACATAGCCAGGTACGCCCGGCTCATTGGGGATTGTTCTGAGCCAGGCGTCTAGTCTTCTTTTGAAGATGTCCACTGCAACTCCCTTCGTGTTTCTTAGGTCTTTGGGCAACTGATTAAACAGTTTTGGTCCTCTCACTACAAAACTATTTTCTTTCAGGGTTAAGGATGTTCCCTGTCTCGCCTTCAATTTGGGAATACGACACAGTCTTCCTTTTCTACTTTCCACCGTTGTTTGGGGAGTTATAGGGTTCAGAGTAAGATTAGGGACTAGTTCCTCCATTATTTTCCAAGTGTAAATAATGGTGTATCTCTCTCTTCTCCTTTCCAGTGAATATAGGTCTAGTTCGCGTAACCTTTCCTAGTGATTTAGTTCTTTGCACCCATTGATCTTGGCTGTGAAGCTTCTCTGGATCCCTTCCAGCTGTCTAATGTCTTCTTTTTTATATGGGGATGTTAGGACCGAGCAGTATTCCAATTCGGGTATGATCAGGGTGTTCAGTAGAGGAATCATTACATTCCTATCCCTTCGTTTAAAGGTTCTCAATATCTGTCCCGTTATTTTCTTTGCTCTGTTTACTGCTATCTTATTTTGTATTTCAAATTTCGCATCATCTGTCATTACAAGTTTACAACCCCTAAATCTTTTGCTCTGGAATTTCTCTGAATTTCCTGTCCATTTGGGGTATAATATTCCATGGATTTTAGGTCTTCTCTTTTTCCGTACCGTAATAGCTGAAATTTCTCGGTGTTAAATTTCATATTGTTGTCTTCCGTCCACTTGTAGGTTTTGTTTATGTTGGTCTGTAGAGATCCTATATCTTCTGGGTTTCTTATTTTTCTACTGATCTTTGTATCATCCGCAAAGGATGTTACTGTGCTGTCTCTGGTAACGTCCTCATCTATGTCAGTTAGCATGATTATGAAAAGTAGTGGAGCTAATACTGTTCCTTGTGGTACTGAGCTGAGGACCTCTGATTCTGATGAAGATACTCCTTGTACTGTAACGACTTGCCGCCGCTCACTAAAGAAATTATATATCCATTTCCCTACTTTTCCTGTTATTCCATATATTTCAGTTTATGCATTATGATTCCATGGTCACACTTGTCGAACGCTTTAGCAAAGTCTGTGTATAGTACATCATAGTTTTCATTACTTTCCAGTGCATCAATCATGTTGTTGTAGTGTTCCATTAGTTGTGATAGGCATTATCTGCCTGACCGAAACCCGTGTTGGTTATCATCGAATTTTTTCCGAGTTTCCAAAAAGTCATAGATTTTCTGTTTAACTATTCTTTCAAATATTTTAGTGAGATGAAATGTAAGCGACACTGGCCTATAGTTTTTGGCCTCGAATCGATCTCCTCCTTTATATACTAGGACTATGTTTGCGCTCTTCAGGTTGCCCGGTATTTCTCCCGTGTCTAGTGATCGTCTCCATATCCAGTATAGGGGCTCAGCGATTGCATTCTTGCAGTTTTTGATCAGTATGGCATTCCATTTATCCGGTCCTGCTGCTGAGTGTGTTTTTAGTTTCCCTATGGCTTGTGTAATATCATCCGTTGTAAAGTCGAAATCCGTTATACTTTCCCCTTGTGGTTCTTCTTCAAAGAACGCGTTTCTATCGCATATCAATTTGTCAGTTTTTGGGATACTCGAAGATGATTCGTGCTGAGCTCTTAATATTTCAGATACTTCTGTTAGATCATCAGATAAAGCACTGTTCTCATTTTTTAAAGGTCCGATAGTCGCATGGGTTTTGGACTTTCTTTTTGCGAAATTATAGAAGTACTTTGAGTTAGCCTTTATCACTTCTATAGCGTCGTCTTCTTCTTTTTCTGTATGCTTCTCGATTAGTTCCTGTATGACGACATCGATGCTTTGCAGTTTATCATTTAATATTTTTCTGATGTTATCTTTACAATTACTTAATTTTGCAGTCACTCTTTTTCTCTTTCGAAACAATGCCCTCTTTTGTCTCTCGAACCTGCTTGTCTTTCCTCTTTGTTGTATCTTTGGGACATGTTTTTCCACAATTTCTAACGTCTTCTCCTCTAACGTCATTAGCATCTCCTCCGTTGTCTTGGCCTCGAAAATGGTTTTCTAAGCTATTGCTTCCATGCTGGATGTCACATCTTCCCAGTTTATAGCTTTGGAGTGAAAATACAAAATTTCGAATTTGCTTCTTTCTGTTGTGCGTGTTCTTTCCTTTCCTGTTGCCTTTATATTAGTTGTTATTTCAATGATGTTGTGGTCCGATATCATAGTTGGGGATATTTCTACATTATCAATTAGATTACTGTTGTTTGTGAATACCAAATCTAGGCAGTTGTTTTTTCTTGTGTTTTCTGTTATTTCTTGCGTTAACATAAATTCATCAGCTAGAGCTAGTAGCATTTTTACTTGCTCCTGGTCTTCTCGTGTGCCCCCCTTTTCCTGGTGTATACATATATTTTTTCCTATCCTTTTATATTTCATGAATGGGAAATTAAAATCACCACAGAGAAAAATATTTGGGGTTGGAGAGTGTAAATCTTTTACCAAGTTTCTTACCTCTATAATGGAATCTGAAAATTTTGAGGTTAGCGTGTTTGGGGGTCTGTACATTACAATTAGTACCATATTTAATTTTTCAATTTTTGCTGCTACACATTCTACTTAGCTGTTTGAGGTACTTATAGCCATTTCTGCTATGTGCCTTTCGCGTGTGTAAATAGCACATCCTCCTTTACGTCTCACTGTTCTGTCGGCTCGGAGGATGTTATAGTTGTCAATTTGTATTTCTTTTTTGTCAATAATTAGATATATATTTATTTATCAAACTGAGGTCTAAGATTCGACATGAGCACCATCAGTGTCTCTGCAAAATCTCAAATCTGCCCACTGCATTGCGGAACACATTCTCAAGCATCTCTGGGGTTATTTTAGCGACTGCCGCGACAATGCGGGTTCACAGATCCTGCAGGTCTGTAACTCTTGTTTTGTAAACCTCGAACTTTATAAAGCTCCACGCAAAGAAGTCTAATGGTGCTAAATCCGGAGATCGTGCTGCCCAGGGTCTGTTTCCACCACGTCCAATCCAGAGATTTGGTAAGAGGTCATCAAGGTACGCCCGAACGATGTTTACATAGTGACATGGAGCTCCATCTTGTTGAAAGACAACAGCGTCGACAATGCCATCTGAATGAAGCTAGAGATTCAGGAAACTGCTGAAGCATGTCAAGATAAATTGGCCCTGTTACCGTAGCTTCTGCAAAGAAAAAAGGTCCGTAAATCTTCGATCTTGTCATACCCAACCAGACATTAACTTTAGGAGAATCTCTCTCCCATTCGTGGAACTCTGTTGGTTTTTCACTAGCCCAAATACGACAATTATGTCGATTAACCTTTCCGCATGTGTGGAATGGCGCCTCATCGCTGAAGAGAATGTGGTTTAATAAGTTTTCAGTATGAATTTTTGTAATCAATTCTGTGCACATGGCGGCTCGTCTTCGTGTAACTCATGTAGCACTTGAATATGGCAACTTTTCTTTTTTAATGTTGATTTTAAAATCCTTAGAACAGTCGTTTTTGGTATGCTCACTCTATGTGATGCTGTGCGAGTTTACATTCTAGGATTTGTTTCAAAGGCATCTCTTCCCAATTCGACATTTTCTTGAGGGGTACAGTTGCCCGCATATGTAATGTTCCTCGCCTCAGACGACGTACATGTGGCAACGCCGCAGTGATAGTCAAGGTACCCCAACTGGAAGGAAGGTGGGGTGAAGGGAGACAACCGAGTCCAACAACGTAGTGTTACATTATCACACGTTCTTGTACATCCATCATCATCATCTATGGTCTGTAGAAAATAAAATAGAAATAGCATTATTTCAGCAAAATAGATAGACTTTTGGACCACCCTCTGTATATATATATATACACCGTATATATATATATATATATATATTATATATATATATATATATTATATATATATTGTATTTTGTTGGCCTCGGACAAGTGTTCAGGAAGGACCCACGTTCGACTCCTCTGCAGCATCCCACCTTATTTGAGGGATTTGAAGTAGGAAAGTGTTGCTTTTGACGCTCATCGTGCCCCCGTACGCATAGCTGGTCAGCAGGGAATAGTTACTAAAACTGAGTTTCATAACTAAAAACTCTGTTATAGTTAGTAGTTAAGGGGCTTTTCCGTTCTCTGAGCACCAACGAGGTTAGGTTAGGATAGGCTATGTTAAGCTAGGTTAAGTTAGATTAGGTTAGGTTTGGGTTTGGTTAGGTATGACCAATAATAATGATAATGTAATGTAATAAATGGTCAATTTTTTTAAGAAACGACAAATATGTTTTGTTTTTATTTATGTTCATAGGTGTTAAATTAAATAAATTAAATTTCTCCTATTCAAAATGTACTCATTAATTATAATTAATAAAAAGTTAAAATAAGTTTAAAAAATATTAATTTCTTTCATTTCAATGGTGCCCATAGAATGGAAAAGGTCCCTAGTTAACTAATTTTATTTTGGGGCTCGACATAACTAACTTCGGTAAGGAAATATTAGTTTTACCTCCGATCTAATAGTGAATTTTATCTGCTGTTCTTTAGGATCATCCCCAAATTACGTAAGTGATTGGGGAGGTCAAAACGGCTGGGTGGAGCAGTCAGAAATTGAGAAAATTCTGTTTTATTTTTATGTAATTTGTGGATGGCTTGTTAACGATACGCCATAAATAAAAAAAACCTTTCTCGTAATTTTGAATATTGAGGAGCACAATCCTGTAACATTACGATTTTTGCACCGACCAATAGTTACTAAGTTATACTAATGTCATATATTTTGTTTTGTATAACTGAGTTTTAGCTAAGTTTCAAATTTAGTTAGTCACTAGTAACGAAGTTGTTTTGGGGGGGGGGTGAACAACATTGGCAAATTCAAGGGGGATGGTCAAAGGTACCGAGGTTCCCCCATGAGAAAAAATATATTGTATATCCTGAAAATACCTTTTGTAATATTTATTATTAGAAAATCAAAATGTCACGTCAACCACCAATGTTACGAGTCGGGTTTCTCGATCCCGGGCGGAAAATGATAACGTTAAATTCTGGGACAAGCGCAGCAAATCTCGGGATTCCCCGGGTTTTACAAAGTATTCTAAAAACGTTATTTCAGTCTGAGAGAGCATTTTCAGCTACGGGACTCTTTATAACCAAGATGCGAACGCGACTTAATGATTGTCTTTGCTTTCTAAAGAGCTTTTTTTAAAAATAAGAAATATTAGTATTGTACTTGAATTGACAACTCATGATGTTTGTTTCGTTAGTTTTCTCTCATTTGTTTTGCAAACGATTTTTTATTTTTTAACTGAATAGTTAACTGTTTCCTTTTTTGTCTTGTAAAAGAAGAAAATGTTTGATTTTGAATGAAATATTTCACTTATAAGGAAAAAAATATATATAAGTTTTTAACGCAAAATTTAACTTCCTGATTTTTTTTTGTGAAAAAAAAAAGCTTTATTTTTATATGTGGAAGTACTTTTTTAATGAAATTCTACTGAAACTGTTTTATTTTCAAACCTAAGTAGTGTAGCTAAAATCGCATATTGGGATTTATCGTTATTTGTCCATATATACAAAACGAATACAGAGAATTTGTAAGATTTGGAAATATTTGGGACCTTTTTTTTTTAATGATGACTCATAACTAGGAGTTTCTCGTTTTCAGGGATTTTCACTTGCTCGGCTTCCCGGGACAGAATCGGCCATCGTCTTGCAATCCCGGGATCGCGGGACGATAGCCGATTTTGTCCCGGGAACCGAGATAGTGAAAACCCCTGAAAACGAGAAACTCCTAGTTATGAGTCATCACTGAAAAAACGTCCCAAATATTTCCAAATCTTACAAATTCTCTGTATTCGTTTTGTTGGAAAGATCACATATACTCTCTTTCCAAAACAGCTTCTAAGAGATTAGTCGTGCTGTGCCGGTTCGGCAGTTTCTTCACCCCTACTCAGTTGGTGTCTCTGTAGAGGGATCTTGTTCACCCCACTATGGAGTACGGGTTGCTCGACTTGACCGGGTGGAATCACAAGCTTTTCGTCTCATCAATTCCGCTTCTTACTGACTGTCTTCAATCCCTCTCTCTTCGCCGCAATGCTGCCTCACTCTCTCTTTAGTATCGCTATTATAAGGGACATTACTCTTCTGAATTCTCTAACTGCATCATGCCTCCTCCTTTAAGGAGAGCACGCAGCACCCGACTTTCCATACATTTTCATTCCTTTTTTGTCCAACTTTCTAATGCAAGGGTTAATCAGTATTTTCAATCCTTCATCTCAATCGTTCAATTCTGGAACAATCTCCCTCAATCCATCTTTCCCCCTGTCTATGACCTCTAATCTTTCAGACGCAGAGTACCCAGGCATCTCGAAAACTTGATTTTGGCTCTCTTCTTCTATGAGAGGCATTTTTGCCCCTCCTTCCTGCATGAAAAAGTTATTACACTCCTTTTGAGCAGCGCCCCACCTCCCCTGGAGAAATCCTGAATCCTCCATTCCCAATAACTAACTATTTTCCCGTGACTGTTCCAACACTGCTGGTTAGGGAATTTGCGCAGAAACGTGTGGAGTTGGTTCTTGGAAGTACTTAAGTTGGTGTGCTGAAAGTTCCCCAGTTCTTTGGGCTTCAAGTTAAAGAGTTTTGGGACCCGTATTCTAAGGTTTACCATTTTCGTTTTCATGGGACCCTACCCACTGGGGTAGTACAGAATTTTCCTCCTTTCTCGTTCCAGTGTATTTTTATTTCATTTCTAAAGTTAGGCATATTACCCCTCGAATATTTTCTATGTTTGTAGTGTGTATCGCTCATTCTTCTTTCCAACGAGTTTCGAAGAGTTCGGGATTTGTAGTGGTCGTAGTGGTCTTCACCTTTCGTTTATTGTATCTTAGAAGTAGGCTGACCATACGTACCGTTTTGAACGGGACATTACCGTTTTTTTTTATATTTCCTGGCCGTCCCGTCGTTTTAATAAAAATGTCAATTTTGTCCCGGTTTATGTACTTACTTTTTCATGAATACAGAATATTACATAACCCCCGTCCCTTTTTTGCCATCCCAATGTCCCGTTTTTGTCTCAAGGAAATATGGTCAGCCTACTTAGAAGTAAAAGTCCTTTGTATGGCTCCAATATTTTTTGCAGTGTCTCTTTTTCTGTATGGGATTTTGAATACTGAGTAATACTCAGTTACTGATAGGACGAAACTTCCATATTTTTAGTTTGAGGTTTGCTTTTCTGCAATGGAAGCTTCTTTAGATAATTCTCATTATTTTTCTTGATGTTATAATTTTAATTTAACTGCGCTTTTTGAACTCTGCATCCGACGACATTACTTAAAGATTCCTGACTCGTGGATTTGGTATTATCTGTTTGTTTAGCAGTGTTTTGTATCCTTTATTCCGTAGCTCCTTCTTGTTACCATATCTTATGAGTGTGAATTTTTCTTCGGTGAACCTCGTATTGTTGTCTTCCGCACACTTGAATAATGTTTCAATGTCATTTTGTAATTTTTCTGTCGCATTCATTTGATATGCCTTTGCATATATTTGTATCATCCGCGAAACACGACACGACACTGTCATTAATATTTGCACTAGTATGATAATAAAAACCCACTCTAATAGACAGCGTTTATTTCCACAACAGTTTCGATGCCCACTGGCATCCTCTTCGGGGAGGATGCCAGTGGGCATCGAAACTGTTGTGGAAATAAACGCTGTCTATTAGAGTGGGTTTTTATTATCATATTTTGACCTTCACGTAGAAAAGTGAAGTTTTTTGCATTTGCACTAGTGTTCGCAACAAATATAATAAAACAGCAAGGGAGCTAATACTGTACCTCGCGGAACAGAGCCGACGACTTATGAGAGGCTTCGGATTTAATTCTATTTACTACCACTCTTTGCGTGGAAAATTAAATAAATATTCATCGTCCCAACTTTCCAGTAAGTCTGTTTTCTTACGTTTGTGCCGTAATTCCCTGATCAGACTTATCGAAGGCTTTAGCAAAATTGGTGTGTGTATTTTCTCCTGGTGGTCTAGTAACTGCGATAGGCACGATCTTCAGCCCTGAAGCCATGTTGGTTAGGATTGAATGTTTTTCTCGTAGCAATTTTGTTTAATTACACATTCAAAGCGCTTTATAAGGCGTGAGGTGAGGGCTACTGGACGATAGTTCTCGGGCATTGCTCCGTTGCCTCCTTTGAAAAAGGGGACAATATCCGCGTTCTTTAATGGGAGTCGAGTTTGTCCCGTGTCGAGTATTTCTTCCAGAGTAAGTGTAGTTCTTCGGTTATCTCTGCATTTCTTGAGAGACATGGCACTCCTTGTGTCTGGTCCTAGTGCTGAATGTTCTTGTATTTGTGGTTTTTATAGTTTTTAATTATTATTATTATTATTATTAATAATAATAATATTTATTGGGTCTTTTCCGTCCTATGACCGCCTCCCAAATTTAATACGCCTCCGCCGCATATTCATCGAGTATTTCTGAGTACAATTCAGTAGGTTTTAAGTTGGAGAAAATAATTTTTATTAAGAAAATCAAACACTTTTGACTATTTAATCAGTTTCATTTTTTAGAATTTTGGGGGGGAAATTGGAAATGTGTAATAGTGCAGCGACTAAGTTTTTCCCCTTTGTTTCTTTGCTTCCACATTGGTTAGGTTAGGTTGGTTAGGGTTAGGTTACGTTGGTTAAGGTTAGGTTAGTTGATAATGTATTGTCAACTGCCCTCTCAAGTACCAATTAAAATCCATTATTGCGTTGTTGTTCATTTCAACTATTTTTTTTTTCTCGAATCTTAATAAATAAACGTTTTTCCAAGTTAAAATGTAGTGAATAATAATAAAAAGGCGAAGAGAAGTAGAATAATGTAGATTTTATTTCATTTTAGTGGCGACCATACACCGGAAAACACCCTTCTCATTTAATTTTTATTTTACTCTGCGTGTAATAGAAAATGCATTTACTCTACATCGAATACGTAATTTTAATAAATTATGATTGTACAATCCAAGAAATATTCTGTATGTATAATTTAAATATATAAAATAGTTTTTTAATTAAACTTAGACGTATATATAGGCTACAACATAGACTTAATACTTTCAGCTTTTATATTTAAAATAAAAAAATATAAGGTAAGTATAGAGCTAATTAAATAATTGCTAAGTCTTATATAGAAACAACAAATTTTTTTTAGCATGAGTGTAAAAATTCTAAATTTTTTTATATTAATTAATGTTTGCCCTTGGCCCTAGAACGAGGGTCACCAATTAATTTTCTCTGCCGCCCATTGCCCAAATGTATGTAGAACAATAGACTCAAAAGCGTGTGATCTTGAGCAAGCGTCGACGGGGACATTCCCAGCACACGCCGGTATAACGTAAGGTACAACTTCTAAAACAAACTTTTTTTTTGTTCCTGGCGATAAGCGTATCGCACGTTGTCTCATCTCCTACCGGCGTTTCCCAGATTTGTTTTATCATTACATGCTAAAATAAGGAGGGTATTGAAGTTTAGTGAAATGTACTCTATACCACTTAAAATACGAGATTGGAAGCTTCAGGGAAGGCCTATCTCATTGCCTTAACAATCAAGAAATTATACATTTTTTAATCTTGATGTGTCTAACATTTAGGGCATCTTGTATAATATAAAATTTTATCTAATACATTTTTTTTTAATTGTTATATTACAATTATTTTTGCTATGTATTAATAATAATAATAATAATAATAATAATAATCTGCGTACCTAAGAGAGCTGTGTAATTCAGCTTTCGAATTAGTGATTTTAGTTGCAATTGGAACTGTAATCGATTCCTTAAAGGACAAACTGTCTAGTATATTCGCTTTTAACACTTGTTAACCACAAGAAATATAGAAAAACTTAAAAGCTTTTAAGTTTATTTCAACTTTGTTTCGGGGAATTCCCACAAGAAAAATTGAAATACGCTAAACTTTAAATTCTCAAAAAAAATAAATAAATAAAATAAATATACAGTACAGTATATATATATATATATATATATTTCTTTTTGTTTTTCTTTTAGGTATTTTATTTTGAGAGAGAGAGAGAGAGAGAGAGAGAGAGAGAGAGAGAGAGAGAGAGAGAAGAGAGGAGAGAGAGAGAGAGAGAGAATTTCGTGGAAAGCAGGAAAATGATGAGAAAGCGACGTGGCTGATGTGGAGGTTTGGTTCTTTGCCGGAAACTGCTCAAATTCTTTCGTGAGTTCGGACGTGTTGGACGTTCATTAACCTTTTAAGGGATTCCATGCATGAATAGACACGAGTTCAGAGGGGTGTTAAACTCATTTCGTTAGACAGGTAATTGTGTAAAAATTTACTTACAAGGAGTTTCTTAGCTCTAGTATATTAATTAAGAGTAATTACGGTTTGACTGTAGATTGAATGGACGTATAAGTTACAGTTTAATATTCTAATTAATATATTGCTACCTAAAGTTTCGCAAAAAGTTTCAAAAAGTTCGTTGCTTTGTTGTGAGAAGCCCAGTTTCCGTTCTCGGAGGAAGATAAGTCCCTGAAACAAAGTTTCCGAGTTTAATTGCTACCTTTCATGAAGATAATGGCATAAACCTCGTGTGGGTGTGTGTGTGTTTTATGCAGGAAGGCGGGACCAAGGGCGAACACTCACAAAAGCGTCCACCCCCCAATAGAAGAAGAAGAGAGTCAAAATCAAGGTCAGGGGTTTTGGAGATGCCTCGACACTCTACGTTTGAAAGATATGGAAGTCATAAACAGGGGAAAAGATAGAGTGAGGAAGAGTGTTCCAGAGTTGACCAGTTGAGTAGGGTAAATGAAAGACTAAAAATACTGATTAACCCTTGCGTTAGACAGTTGGACAGAAAAGGAATGAAAACGTGTAGAAAGTCTGGTGCTGCGTGCTCTCCTTAAAGGAGGAGGCATGCAGTTAGAGCGTTCAGAAGAAGAGCAGTGTCCGTTATAATAGCGATAGTAAAGAGAGAGTGAGGCAACACTGCGGCAGAGAGAGAGAGAGAGAGAGAGAGAGAGAGAGAGAGAGAGAGAGAGAGAGAGAGAGAGAGAGAGAGAGAGAGAGAGAGAGAGAGAGAGAGAGAGAGAGTTACAAGGAAAAGAAGTACCTCAAAAGGCCTTGCGGCCCATACCGAGGAGGTACCAATGGCAATGGGTGCCAGGGAAAATTTTCTACACCCTCAAATAGTGTGCAAGATTTGGTCTAACCTTTTCTTGAAGTGATCCACAGATGAACTGTTCACAACTTCTGAAGGTAACATGTTCCACGTGTCACAGATCTTATACATAAAGTAATTCCCACACACACTAGTCCTAAACCGTTTCAAATCCAACTTCCAACCATTGTTGCGAGTTGGGTTATCATTTAAACTAAACATGCTTCTAAAATCGACATCGTTGAACCCACGTAAGAGCTTGAAAACCTCAATGAGTTGAGCGCGCAGCCTCCGAGTTTTCAGCGAAAACAAGTTCAGGGCGCGTAACCGTCGATTGTAGCCTATATGCCTAACGGAAGGGATTAATTTTGTGGCCCTCGCCTGCACTCTCTCCAGCCTCTCCATATCTTTCCTGAGGGTGGGCGACCAGAACTGCACAGCATACTGCAGGTGCGGCCGAACCAGGGAATTGTACAGAGAGAGCACAATCTCCTTGTTCCGAAACTGAAATTGCCTGCTGATATAACCCAACAGCTTCTGGGCTTTCTTTTCCACCTCTACACACTGTTTGGTAAACTTAAGGTCGCTGCTGATTAGCACACCCAAGTCCTTTTCCAAATCAGTCGCCTCGATATTGTTCCCCAACATCGAGTAGTCCGACTTGGGATTGGCGTAGCCAATGTGCATCACTTTGCATTTACCCAAGTTAAACGGCATTTGCCATTTTTCGGACCACTCTCCTATCCTACCTAGATCCGCACGCAGTTCCTCGATCGCTTCGGGCGTCCCAACATTGGCCCCAAGCTTGGTGTCATCAGCGAATTTGGCGATCCGACTGACGATGCCACCGTCGATATCATTTATGTAAATGATAAACAACAGTGGCCCCAAAACGGAACCCTGAGGAACCCCACTAGTGACCGAGGCCCAACCCGAACTAACCCCTTTAATTACAACCCTCTGCCGCCTATTCTTCAGCCAGTTTTCAATCCACCTACCTATTTCCCCACCGATACCCAGCGCGCGCACTTTCGCCATTAGCCGGCGGTGAGGTACCTTATCAAAGGCTTTCTGAAAGACAAGATAAAGTATATCAATCGCCCTACTCTTATCATACTCACTCAACATGACGTGGAAAAACTCGAGCAAGTTGGTGAGACACGACCTATGCCGTCTAAACCCATGTTGGGAGTCCCCAAGCAGCTTGTATGAATCCAAATGATCAACGATCCTATCCGCTATTATCCCCTCTAATAATTTACCTACAACTGAAGTGAGACTAATAGGACGATAGTTTCCTGGACTTTCGTGATCCCCTTTCTTAAAGATAGGGGTCACGTTGGCCTCCCTACAGTCACCAGGCACCTGGCCCGTCTCCAACGATTTGTTGAAGACCTCTTGCAACACTCTGGGGAGAAACTGGTCTGGCCCAGGAGCCTTAAACGCGCTCAGTTTGTCTATTCTATCGGCAACGACTGTTGCGGTACATCGAACACTATCCAGGCCAGCACCTTCGTGCCTCACGCCTGGCTCAGGGATCACGCGGGTGTCCTCCCTGGTGAACACTCCCACAAAGTACTCATTAAGCACATTAGGCTTGCCACCCGTAGTTCTTCGTTACGTTTCGCTAGCCTAACCTTCGCCTTCACTTCCCTACACAGGCGGACATACGCTTCAGTGTTCTCATGGGAACGCTTGGCCTTCGCCCTCCTATACGCTACTTTCCTATTTCGGATAACCGAAGCGATGTCACGATTGAACCACTTAGGCTCCGTTGAAGCAGGGGTGACCGGTTTTGAGGGTATGGCAGCAGACTGCAGCACCATAAACTCGTCCCGGAATGCACTCCACACTCCCTCAACATCGCCGCCGACCTCTAACCCCATCTCACCTACGCTATCCCGGAGGCTAACAAAGTCCGCCTGCCGGAGAGCGAGCTTACTGCCTCTCGAGTTACTACGCTTCACCCGAGGGACGCACACATGGAACCTAATCAGACCGTGATCACTCCCGCCCAACGATTCGTCAACGGTGAGGCCAGTGACGAGGTTGTCTTCGGTCGTGATACTAAGTCTAGAACGCTTTCGCCTTGTGTAGGCTCATTGACCCACTGAGTGAGGAAGTTCTCATCAGCAAAGTTAACTAGCCTCCTCCCTTCAGCATCAGCAGTCCTATCTTCCCACTTTATGCCGCGACAGTTGAAGTCTCCTAAAACTACACACCCTATCCCCTAGCAGGCTAGAGTTCGGTGTACAGGGCTGTATCCTCCTCGAGGACAGAGAGAGAGAGAGAGAGAGAGAGAGAGAGAGAGAGAGAGAGAGAGAGAGAGAGAGAGAGAGAGAGAGAGAGAGAGAGAGAGAGAGAGAGAGAGAGAGAGAGAGAGAGAGAGGCGGGGAATTAATGTACGGCTGTGTGGGTTGAGCAACCCCATACATGAGAAGCATACTTCATACAGGGGCGGACAAGACCTCTGTACAGAGAGAGCAACTGAGCCGGGATGAAGAAACTGCGGAACCGGCACAGCACACCTAACCTCTTAGAAGCTGTTTTAGAAAGAGAGTGTGATCTTTCCAAGAATGATCACGAGAAAAGAAAATGCCAAGGATGTTAAGAGAAGAGAAAGGATTGATTTGTGTATTGTTGAAGGTCAGGGGATAGTTATGTGGAAGATTGTGACGAGTAGATAGATGGAGGAACTGAGTTTTTGAGGCATTTAAGGTCACAATGTTTTCTCTGCCCCAATCAGATATAGCAGAAAGATCACAGGTCAGATGCTCCAGAGTCGTCCTACGCAAATCATGTAATGACTATTGAGAGGGACGCTTTGGGAAGCGGGTGGAGAAGTGAAGAGTGGAATAATCGGCATAGGAGTGAATAGGACAGGAAGTACGAATTAAGATCATTAATAAATAACAGGAAGTGAGTGGGTGACAGGACAGAGCCCTGAGGAACACCACTGTTGATAGTTTCAGGAGAACAGTGGCCATCTACAACCACAGCTATAGATCGGTCAGAAAGGAAATTAGAGATGAAGGCACAGTTAGAAAGATAGAAACCGAAGGAGGGCAGTTTGGAAATTAAAGATTTGTGCAGACTCTATCAAAAGCTTTCGATATGTCTAGCGGAATAGCAAAAGTTTCACCAAAATCCCAAAAGAAGAATGACCAAGAGTCAGAGAGATATGCAGAAAGATCGCATAGAGCGTCCCTTACGGAACCCATACTGACGATCTGAAAGAAGATTGTGAGAAGAGAGGTGTTTAAAAATCTTCCTATTAAGGATAGATTCAAGAACTTTGGAAAGGCAAAAAATCAAAGTAATTGGAGGATAGTTGGAGGGTTGAGAACGGTCACCCTTCTTTGGGACAGGCTGAATGAAAGCGAACTTTCAGCAGGAAGGGAAAGTACCAGATGAGAGACAAAGACGAAAGAGTTTGCTTAGGCAGGGTGTCAGCACTGAAGCACAGTTCTTAAGAACAACAGGAGGAACACCATCAGGACCGTATGCCTTCCATGAGTTGAGCCCAGATAGGGAAGAAAGAACGTCTTTGGAAGAGATTCTGATTTGAAGTATAATAAAGTCAGAGGGAGGAGGAGATAAAGAAACAGAACCGGAATAATCCAGAGTTGAGTTGGAAGCGAAAGTTTGAGCGAAGAGTTCAGCTGTGTCCGGAGAAGAGACGGGAACTGAGCCGTCGAAATGGAAAAGAGGAGGGAAAGAAGAGGAAGTAAAGTTGTTGAAGAGGTTCTTAGCTAGATGCCAGAAAGAATGAGAAGAATTAGAATTGGATAGATTTTCACATTTTTGTCGGATGAAGGAAGTTTTGGCGAGTCGAAGAACAGATTTTGCACGATTCCGGGCAGAAATATAAGCTGAGTGAGAGTCAGTAGTTGGATAGCGACGGTACCTTCTGAAAGCCTCCTCTCTGTTGCCGATAGCATTAGAACAAGTAAAGTCAAACCAGGGTATTTTTGCATTAGTAGTAGGAATAGCATATGGAATGTACGCCTCCATGCCCGAGAGAATCACCTCCGTGATGCACTCAGCACACCCGGAATGGCCCCTTCCACGGAAGTAGTAATCATTCATTCCGAGGGAAATCATAGAAGTACTGCCTAAAGGCCTCCCAATCACCGGCGACAAAATGTCAAAGGCGTCTCCTCTTGGGAGGATCGAAAGGCCAAATTGGATCAATAAGACAGGAAACAGATATAAGATTGTGGTCGAAGTTGCCGAACGGAGAAAAAAGTTTGACAGAATAAGAAGAAGGATGAGAAGTAAGAAATAAATGTTGGGCCTATCTCCATATCTCCATAGGACATCATAGTTTCCTTTATAATAACTAAACAGTGTAACGGTTAGCAGTTGAAAGTTCTGTAACCCTTTCGCGGAGGATAACGGCACGAGTTCTAAATTATTTGTGTTGTTTTTTTGAAGTATTAATTTCGTTGCGGCGTAATTGTAGTCTGCCAGAAATGTGATGTGCGACTTACGTTATTATCGAAGGATTAAAACTTCGCACTCTGGAAACCTCGACGCTCCGACGGAAGTAGAGTAAATCATCGCATAGGCGCTCATATCTGAAAGAATCGTTGAACTTTATCAAGTTCAAAACCAAATATTCATTAATATTTTAAGAATATCGAGAAGTAAGTAAGGTAATGAATGATCGCCATTGTTCATTGCTCGCTTTGACGGTATTACTCGCATTAACTACTACAATGAAGCGCGGCCCACAAATTCTATCAAAGTTTATGAAATTTTGAAATTGGTTGTAAAATCGTACAGTCTCGAACATAAAACTAAAATGTTTAACTTTAGAATTGGTTTATTATTTTATTTGGATTATTTTTAATTTAATTTGGTATTTTCTTTTGAGAATCGGCGTTTCCTTCCGAGGTGAATCGTTTCAAATTACATTAACTCTCATATTCTTTTATTTGATTTTTGTCTTTTCATTCGAGTTCATCTTTCGTGCTCAAGTAAAGTAATGAAATCTGGTTTATGTGGCATTTTATGCATTTTATTGTCCCTCCACTTGGACATTTTAAGACTCATCTTTTCTGATTATATACGTATATAATGCATATACTCGTATATACTTGTATAAACTCGTATATACCGCAACACGATAAAATCTTTCATATATATATATATATATATATATATATATATATATATTAAGGTGGTCATTCATGAAAAAAAGTTTAGAAAATTCAAGGTTTCACGTTGTCATTTAATGACACCTTACTGTGCGCAAAATTTCAGCCCGATCAAATGATGTTTAGGGGCCTTATAATGCATGATGATGATATAAATCGTTCACACTTCACAATCACTATTATGCCCAAGATTTGGGGTCAATCACTTATACTTGCCTAGTAGTTTTAGGGGTCGAGATCATACTCGAAGAACTGGCGTCAATGATATTCAATCATTTGAAACAAGAACTGCTTCTGTCCTTCATTATTAGGCAGGATGCTGTTGTAATCCTGCGTGAGAGCTACTCCTCTCTCCGCGAAAACGTTGATGACAAAATTCCCGAACGTAGTCCCGACTTCGGATGAACTCCGGGGGAGATTCCCAGATTTTTGAATCCTAGTCCAGGAATTGAGAGGCGAGGTTGAGGACGGAGAAAAATTTCCTCGTGTTGTTGGAAAGAAGATAATTTTCTTGTTCATTGATTACTTAGAAGTTCACCTGGACTCGTTTAATTCGATCTACGAGTTCCTCATTCTTTAACGGTGACACCATATCTTTCTTTTCAACCAAGCTGATCTTCGGATCAAAAACATGTTAATGCGACCATTTCTCCTAAATACCGGAGATACCGCGCAAATGCATTTGAAGTAGTTCTGGGAATGGAAGGACTGATAATCTTATACCTAGTCAGATCCTTAAGGAATGAAATGTCAGCTCATGAAGAGGAGAGAGAGAGAGAGAGAGAGAGAGAGAGAGAGAGAGAGAGAGAGAGAGAGAGAGAGAGAGAGAGAGAGAGAGAGAGAAGAGAGAGAGAGAGAGAGAGAGAGAGAGAGAGAGAGAGAGAGAGAGAGAGAGAGAGAGAGCCATTCTCTCACGTAAAGGCGGACGGTAAATACTGTATGATAAAAGCTCTCATTGTTGTGACTTCTTGTTTAATCAGTTTGAACTAGGAAAGAAACATCCACATTTTCATTGTATAAATTATTTTGACCATCTATCTGGCTCGATGAAAGGCACCATGTGCCAAAAAGTGTACACCTCTAGGAACTGTGTGTCTAAGGATGGTGATTGTGATCCCAATGAGCTCTCTGGCTTGGATTTGGTTAAGGACTTCAAAACAAACTTCAGGATGCCGTCCCTCGAGTCATGGAGCATGTTTGAAGCTTTCTCATCGTTAGAAAATGTTCCATACTGTGACTTCTCAATACAGTTCCACTGCTGTTGGAACATTTTGAATATCTGAATACCAGCACTACTCGAAGGTTCAAAGGAACATTGAAACACCTTCTCTGCTACGATTTCAAACACATGATGTCAACAAGCAAGATGGAGCAGATCCTTGCCTAGTTTTTGCTTGCTCGAGAAAAATGCAAGCACTAATACGATGACCGGTGCTGCTGGAAGTTGTCAAAACTCATGGCTACAACTTTGTCCATGATGGTCCAGTTCCACTCGTCCAGTGAAGCGGCTACAGTTGATGCCACTGCCTCTCCAATTCCTTAGGGGTTACGCGACGGGGTCCTAAAAATATAACCCTTTTAATTTTATATACGATTAAGAAACGGCCACAAGTCACACGGTCGTAAAGAAAGTAAACATCCTCTATGCCTCTCGAAAATCCAGAAATCCCTTGGAAGAGTTCAAGGGGTACGGAAGAAGAAAAAGGTTCAGAACCGCTGATCTAGAGCAAAGTTGGCTTTTGCTTTCACAGCAGTAGTTTTGCGTTAATGCATTCTGGAAGACCGGATTGATTCCTCGACTAGTAGCCAGTTCGTCAACTTTGTGCCCCAACCAGCTAGCCATAACAGTGAGCACGTAGGTAACATTTGTCGCTGATCTTTGCCTAGTTTTTGCTTGCTCGAGGAAAATGGTTTGATTTTGTCGTTTGGGCCTATATAGTCACGTCGTCCTTTCTTCCTCTGAGCGAACAAAAACGCCTCGTCCTTGGGTATTTTGATCATCGACATCGTATCTGCGTGAGCAGTGTCAAACAGGTCATGAAGTGAATCCATAAATTATTGTTCCTTTTGAACTTCAGACGTTGATCGTCGCGTTCCACCTTTTTTTAGTAATTGCCATGATTTGAATAAATTTTCCAACTTTTACCATCATATGGTACACTCGCCTGTGGCAATACGAGCTTCAGCCCAAAAAGTTATGGTCTCCCTGATCACTAAGGTTGCACTTTACCTGATGTTTATTTTTGAGGTATAATAATCCATGGATTTTAGGGCTTCTCTTTCTCCGTACCGTAACAGCTGAAATATACCCTACCAACTATGATAGATGTTTTTTTTCTCGTACTTACAGCACTAAGTGCCATCGCACTGCTTAGCTGGATCTTGTTTGTTTAGTTTGCAACAATTCAAACAAATACGAGTGTAACAAAGTTTAAAGATAACCACTTATTATTGGTTTCAGTTAATAATGAATAAAATACATTTGATGAAGCAGAAATCGGAGTAGTGCTAATACGCTATAAATGCCTGTCACTCCTTTCACTGATTTCTGGTCAACCGCAACTAAGATATAAACATTGCAAAGAGTCTAGACACGAAAGATAATTTACTTGGCACCCATTGATTTAGTTATTTAAACTGCTAGACGTTCAGTAATCAGATATCCAAAATTAACTGATAAATTTGAGTCGACACTATATATATATATATAAGCTATAAACTGGGAAGATGTTGCATCCAACATGGAAGTAATAGACTGGAAAACCATTTTCGAGGCCAAGACAATGGAAGAGATGCTAGTGACCTTAGAGGAGAAGACGCTGGAAATTGTAAAAAGACACGTCCCAAAAATACAACAAAGAGGAAAGAGAAGCAGGTTCGAGAGACAAAAGAGGTCATTGTTCCGAAAGAGAAAAAGAGTGACTGCAAAATTAAATAACTGTAAAGATAACAACATCAGAAAAATATTAAATGATAAACTGCAGAGTATCGATGGCGTCATACAGGAACTAATTGAGAAGCGTACAGAAAAAGAAGACGACGACGCTATAGAAGCGATACAGGTTAACTCAAAGTACTTCTGTAATTTTGCAAAAAAGAAGTCGAAAAACCATGCGACTATCGGACCTTTAAAAAACGAGAACAGTGCTTTATCTGATGATCTAACAGAAGTATCTGAAATATTAAGAGCTCAGTACGAATCATCTTTCAGTATCCCAAAAACTGACAAACTGATATGCGATAGAAACGCGTCTTTGAAGAAGAAATACAAGGGGAACGTATAACGGACTTCGACTTTACGACAGATGATATTACACAAGCTACAGGGAAACTAAAAGCACACTCAGCGGCAGGACCGGATAAATGGAATGCCACACTGATCAAAAACTGCAAGAATGCAATCGCTGAGCATATATTGGATATAGAGATGATCACTAGACACGGGAGACATACCGAGCATCCTGAAGAGCGCGAACATAGTCCTAATATATAAAGGAGGAGATCGATTCGAGGCCAAAAACTATAGGCCAGTGTCGCTTATATCGCATCTCACTAAAATATTTGAAAGAATAGTTAGACAGAAAATCTATGACATTTTGGAAACTCAGAAAAAATTAAGTGATAACCAACATCGGTTTCGGTCAGGCAGATCATGCCTATCACAACTAATGGAACACTACAACAACATTATTGATGGAATGGAAAGTAATGAAAACTATGATGTAATATACACAGACTTTGCCGAAGCGTTCGACAAGTGTGACCATGGAATCATAATACATAAACTGAAATGTATGGGAATAAGAGGAAAAGTAGGGAAATGGATATATAATTTCTTTAGTGAGCAGCGGCAAGTCGTTACAGTACAAGGAGTATCTTCATCAGAATCAGAGGTCCTCAGCTCTGCACCACAAGGAACAGTATTAGCTCCACTACTCTTCATAATCATGCTAACTGACATAGATGAGGACGCTACCAGAGACAGCACAGTAACATCCTTTGTCGATGACACAAAGATCAGTAGAAAAATAAAAAACCAGAAGATATATGATCTCTACAAATCGACATGAACAGAATCTACAAATGGACGGAAGACAACAATATGAAGTTTTAACACTGAGAAATTTCAGCTGTTACGGTATGGAAAAAGAGAAGACCTAAAATCCATGGAATATTATACCCCAAATGGACAGGAAATTCAGAGAAATTCTAAAGCAAAAGATTAAGGGGTTGTAATGACTGATGATGCGAAATTTGAAGCACAAATTAAGATAGCAGTAAACAGAGCAAAGAGAATAACGGGGCATCTACTGAGAAACTTTAAAGGAAGGGATAGGAATATAATGATTCTTCTGTTGAAAACACTGATCATACCCAAATTGGAATACTGCTCGGTCCTAACATGCCCATATAAAAAAGGAGACATTAGATAACTAGAAGGGATTCAGAGAAGCTTCACAGCCAAGATCAGTGGGTGCAAAGAACTAAATATGCTGGGAAAGGTTACGCGAACTAGACCAATATTCACTGGAAAGGAGAAAACACACACACACCATTATTTACACTTGGAAAATGATGGAGAAAGTAGTCCCTAATCTTACTTTGAACCCTGTAACTCCCCAAACAACAGTGGAAAGTAGAAAAGGAAGACTGTGTCGTGTTCCCAAATTAAAGGCGAGACAGGGAGCATCCTTAACCCTGAAAGAAAATAATTTTGTTGTGAGAGGACCAAAACTGTTTAATCAGCTGCCCAAAGACCTAAGGAACACGAGTGGTGTTGCGGTGGACATCTTCCAAAGATGATTAGACGCCTGGCTCAGAACAATTTCCGATGAGCCGGGCGTACCTGGCTATGTGAGGTGGAGCGTACAAGAAACCAACTCACTACTTCACCAGGCCAACTCGAGAGGAGGGGCCGACAAGCTTGACTGAAATGAGGAATCATCGCATGGAACATTTGAAAGGTTGAAAGGTATATGCTGAAATAGTTCACGCAGAAAAATGAAAGCAGGAGTAGCGACGTTTCGCTCTAATCACTGGAGGTTTTCAAGCTTTAAAGCTACTCCTGCTTTCATTTTCCTGCGTGAAGTATCTCAACACTGAACCAAAACCATGGATGTCGCCGCATATATATATATATATATATATATATATATATATATGCAAACCCACGTGTTTAATTGTGAAATTCATCCAATATATAAAGCACCGCGATGGTGTAGTGGTTAGCGTCGCTGACTACGAATCCATCGGCCCCGGGATCGAGACCCGGTGACGGCAGGCGGCGCGCAGCAAAACCCAGGTGTTCATCCTTTCACACAATAAAGAAAGTTGTTGGTAGATAAATGGGTACCCTGGGTGGCCTAGTGGTTTAGACGCTGGCTGCTGGTGGGGCGTCGTTCGGATTCCACGTTAAACTGTAGGTTTAAGGTGGAGTGAAAAGCTTGATCTTCGTCAGAATGAACAATTCGGCCGGAAGCTAACCAAAGTTTCTAATATATATATATATATATATATATATTAGGGTGATTCAAGAACGGGATAAAAAAAATTTCTTTCTTTTTTGTGTTCAACCCTTAGTTTGGTTCATTTTGCATAAAAAACGATCTCTGAATTTTTAGATCATTATTTCAAGTTTTAGGGGTTGCTACCTTACCGATCGTCAAAATTTATGAATTTGCACAGATTTCACTCTTATGCTCTACTGCCAATCTTACACTGTTTCCACACCACCCCTGAGGTACAGTATGCGGCGCGTTGTCTTTTTTTATAGTGGAAGCTCCCCTGTAGGCCTATCATAACCACTGATAGAAGTAGAGTTTAGAATTTTGACATATTTATTACTTGTTTAGTGTTTCTTTCCTTCTATCAGGATAAGCAACCCTGTGGTTTTTGACCACTTGTAGCAGAAATTGTTTCTGCTCTTCATTGTTTGTTAAGAGCTTGTTTTATTCATCCATCAATTTAACTCCCCTTTCAGCTATGTCATTAACAACTTTCATTTGGTGGATAGATTTCTTTACATTATTGTACAGTTCATATTTGTGCCATTCATCAGCAATTTTGCTGAAAAAATTTGATACAAGTCCCGTAATTTCGAAGAACCTTCGAGTATTTGATGTCACCGAGTCTTCTAGTTCTTTTACTTGAATGAGTTTAGGGTTTAAAGTAGCCCGGTTTGCTGGATGTGTTTCCCCAGGGTTTTGCAAAGCCATTACCATTTTGTTCTTTGTTTCAGCAGGCACCTCGTCATCGAAGAAGGCGAAAGCAACAAGTCCCTCAGATAGATACCAAAAATGACCCCATATCTTTTTCAGAGCAACAGATGAAATAGACTTGTCATTCTGTTTGTACAGATCAAGGTTCTTTAATAGCTCTAGATCTTGACGAGGAGCAAGAGATGTTGCAGGAGCTGTAAACCAAGCTTTTACATACAACCGAACAGCAAACAGTCAGATATCTCTTATTCCTTTTTCTTCCCCAGGCGTAATCATAAACTGGGATTTGAACATCCATATTTTCAAAGAATATATTACTTTGGTCATCCATCTAGCTCGGTGAAACCCTGCTAGACTTTTAAACGAGATTCCACATTTTAGTTCTCCTCCCAGGAAAATAATTGTGAGTTGTAGTAGTTCACTGTAGTCATCGCGGGGCTCGTATTTATCAAGTTGGTTTGATGCAAATGCAATCATATCAGCTTTAATATCAGTTACATTTTCACCTGTTTCCGGCTCGGATAAAGCTGTTAGATAATGTTGCTTGTTGAAACTAGGCCATTTTGTCCTGAATCGTTTGAAAATCGCAATTTCTGGACCTGATGATGGTGGTAATAACTTTGCAACCACTGCTTCCTGCATAATTTCGAATATGTGATGGCGACAGGCTAATCGCAACATATCCTTATCCATTTTTTGTTCAAGAAAAATACAGGTACCCTTTCTAGGACCAGTATTGGCTGCTGTTGTGTCGAAACACATGCATTTAATTTGTTCACAGATACTCCATTCAAGGGATGCCTCATATACAGCAATTGCTGTTAACTGGCCAGTGCCCGAATCAATTTTAGGTACACCAAGGAGTTAATCCACTTCTTCTCCAGAAGCCAATATAGGTAGTCGGTCAACAACTTCCCTGCGAATAGATAAATAACTAATGTATTCTTCTGGTTTTTTCCAAGACTTTGAATTGTTGGTGTCAGAACAAGCGAGGCCTTTCGGTCACTTAGTTTAGCAACATCAAGACTAGCGAGCAATTTTCTGTCAAGCACTTTTCTTCGTTTAGTTAGTATTTTTCTTGAAGTAGATGGTCCAGGTGTAGCATCTATGTTAATGGGATCATCTGTAGTTGTCATATCTAACATTTCTGGTTCTGATTCAGGGGACTGCATCAATTTAGCGAATACATATTGAGCGAGTGCACTTTGAGCGAAGGAAATTGAACGACTTGACGTATTGAGCGATTAGGCTAACTGAGCGAGTGCAAACTGAACGCAAACTGACGCAAAAATAAACATTCACCTTGTAAAAAATATTTATTTAAAACAGATATATTTAATTAAAATGTATATTTATTAAAAACAGATTTAAAAATATAATAAGTTAAGTAGTAAATTATATATGTAATTCCAAATTGCAGGAAACATTACGCAGAAAGTCGAGAATTTTTTCATCATTATCACCTTCGATCAGACTTTGCAAGCGAACGTTTACGTGTTCATATTAATTTTCTTATAGGGTTAATTCCTATTTAACCGTCAGAAACTCAGTCCGAGTGGGACGTCATCTAGGCCTAGGTTAGGTTAGGGGTACTACTTACCTTTCCAGGTCCCGAATTCATTATGGGGTATCCATGCCCGGTTAGGTTAATTGATTGCCCAATTAGGTCAACTGTATGCCATTGACGGTTAGGTTTGCGCTCAGTTTGCACTCGCTCTATTTGTACTCGCTCAGTTAGCCTAATCGCTCAATTTCCCTCGCTCAAAGTGCACTCGCTCAAATGTCGCACAATCCTGATTCAGATGATATACTGCTGAGAACTACAGTCTCTTCAAGCCTTTTTCTTTTGTCCTCTTCTCGTAACCTCCTTTTTTGATAGTGTTGTTGTCTTTCTATTGTTATCTGTTCTTTTTTAGCTAAAGCCTTATCAATGTTGCCCATTCTGCCTCGCTGTGCTTTTAGAAAAATTTTGTCTTCTTTTATATGAATAAGATTCATAGCATTTGCATGAGTTATGTCAAATAAGTTTTCTAGTTCCTCTTTCCATTTCTCCTCTTTATCAATTAAGGTTTGCGATCGCTTGGGTTTGTTTTCTTTGTTTTTCTTCAACATTTGCCATTCCTTCAAGATTTCTTGAATTTTATCAACTACATGTATTTTTTCTTTAGTTGGTATCCGTACTTTTTCTCAAACTGTCAAAACATCACTTGCAGTAGAGAAGCATGATTCTCTGACAGTTTGATGTTCATTATTTCTGTAGTGCATGAACAGTGCCATAGTTTCCTTCCTTGATGGCAATACTGATGCTTTCAGTGTGGCTGAAGGATGTCCAATAAGCCAAACATCTGCCTCCTTCCTTGTAGAACACCGGGAAGAAGGAGTACTTGATGATGTACAGTTGCCCGCATATATAATGTTCCTCGCCTCACAGGCGACTCCGTACATGTGGCAACGCCGCAGTGATAGTCAAGGTACCCCAACTGGGAGAAGGTGGGGTAGAGGGGGGACAATCGAGTCCAACAACATATAACACAGACATATATATCTAAAGGACAATTGAATGTGCATTCATTGACATACAGGTAATTATATTGTAATTGCTGTGTTTATAAAGATAAACAATTAATATGATCGTATACAGCGTTGAACTCGATGTAGTTTACTAGTCCTATACAGTAATAAGGTTCCAGTATGATTACTGTAAGTCTATATGAACAGCTACGACAATACAACTTTTGGATCACCTGAAGATCAGGGTTCCCAGCCTAACTAACGAAAATATCACGACCTAACTTAACCAATCGTCAAGGGCGTGCAGTTGACCTAACGATTGGTTAGGTTAAGTCGTGATATTTTCGTCAGTTAGCCTTATAAGGCTAACTAACGAAGGCTGGGGGGCCCTGATCTTCAGGTGATCCCAACTTTTTATATACGGATCACCTGAAGATCATGGCCCCCAACCTCCTTTAGTTAGCCTTATAAGGCTAACGAACGAAAATATCACGACCTAACCAATCTTAGGTCAACTGTACGCCCTTGACGATTGGTTAGGTTAGGTCGTGATATTTTCGTTAGTTAGCCTTATAAGGCTAACTAAAGAAGGCTGGGGCCCTGATCTTCAGGTGATCCTTATATACTAGTGAATTTGAACCAAAAATAAACATTACACAACCAATTACAATTACATTACAATAGTTTATAATATTTAGATATTAGCTAGTCGAGAAAATGTAAATTTATGGACAACTTAACTTATTATGCTTTGCCATTTTTGTGAATGTGAAATATTTTTATATAATTACACTTTGAAATGAGTATAAATTATCATAGTGTTTTTTGGTGTTCAGTTTTCTGTAAATATTGATTTTGTTTTGTGATGAAAATTTTAAAATTTCACATAATAGAATCGGCTAAATTTGGCTGATGCCAATGTCCAAAAAATGGCCGATTGTGCCAATGCTGATGAATCAGTACACCACTAGTTTTTATTGATTTTGCAAATTTTGAGGGCCAGGTTCTTTACTGGCAAATATTCTATTCAATTTGATGTAATAACATGTTTTATAGATTTAATGACTCACGCATGTTGTTTATACCCTCATGTAATAGCAAGTTTCTTTACAAATATCATCTTATTTGCTAAACTTTAATACAAAAAAAATGTCTAATTTTCTAATTTTTTTTTACAAATAAGATAGTATAATGGCTCCAAATAAAGAAATTTCATAGAAGAATAGGTTGAAAATTATTGTTCTCCATAAAGAAGGCAACACTCAAAGACAAATAGCTGCTAAAGCTGGAATATTATTGTCTACTTGTCTACTGTTTCCAAAACACTTTCTCACCACTCACAAACTGAGGATGTGAAGAACAAAACAGGTTGAGGATGGGAGCGAAAAACATCTAAAAAGGATAATGAGTATATAATGATGGATGAGCAAACGTAATAGAAAGAAGACTGGTGGGTGGGGAAGGGGAATGAGGGAGTGTGGAGGTTGGTTGTGTAATGTTTATTTTTGGTTCAAATTCACTTGTATATGAAAAGTTGCATTGTGGTATCTGTTCATATAGACTTGCAGTAATCATAATGGAACCTAATTTATACTAATAATTGTGACGGTCGAACTGCCTGCGAACTTTCTTTATTTGCTTCTGATGGCCGGCCAAACCACTGGCTAGATTTGGATGAGACTTGGGGGATAGGGGTAACTGAGGCCGGGGAAGAACATAGGCTATGTGGCGTCGGCCTCCGAGGTCATCTGAGGCAGCTGGAGGCAGGTCTCTGTATTCCGGATTGGTTGAGAGATAGTGACATCATAGACAGGTCATAAAAGATAGTGACAAAATTGGCGGAGCTTTAGCATATATATATATATATATATATATATATATATATAATATATATATAATAACATAGGCTATGTGGCGTCGGCCTCCGAGGTCATATATACAGTATATATGATACACAGACCGTGCATGGAACAAGGAACTCTTCTGGGAAAACTAAATCCACTATAGTCCGAATACAATAGTTACCGCTTTTTCTTTGATGTATTCAGTCCGATGCGAATGCAACGAGTCTTTTGCTTATTGAGGTTCTTGATATAGTACGCTAGGTGAAGTTGTAACCCCTAGATCCTGTCCCAAAGCTGGATCCTATCTGCTTTGCAGAGAGCTGGTGATGGAAGCTATATTTTTTGGGCCTCTTTGCGAGTGGCCCGTTGCCCACGTCTGGCTAATATCATGAAAAAGAAAAAACTATAGTGTTTTTCATTTACCATTACTTATTCGGACTATAGTGGATTTAATTTCCCCAGAAGAGTTCCTTGTTTCATGTACGGTCTGTGTGTATCATGAAAGAACCTCAGGGAACCATTCTGAGTTTAATCCCATATATATATATATATATATATATATATATATCGAAACCTACGGTAAAATTATTGAATGCCCGGTTAGGTCAACTGTACGCCCTTGACGATTGGTTAGGTTAAATCGTGATATTTTCGTTAAAAATAACGAAAACATCACGACTTAACCTAACCAGTCGTCAAGGCGTACAATTAACCTAACCGGGCATTCAGTTACTCTAACCGGGCATTCAGTTGATCTAACCGGACACTCAATTAACTAACTGGGCATATATATATATATATATATATATAATGAATAGGAACACCAGAGAAAAAATAAACATCCTTCAAGGTTTAATCAGTACCAACGTTTCGGAATGCACTAATTCCATCTTCAGGGCTAAAACAATAAAAAGCCAATTCACATACAAAATACAAATTGCAATTGTAAGTTGCTTAATAACACTTTAAGATGTATTGATGACACTTTTCTCCTGTTCAAATCACCAGACCATACCCCTTTGTTTCGTAATTATGTTAATAATTAATTAGCACCCTAATATTGAATTTACTTTGGAAACTGAATGTAATAGCTCTTTGTCCTTTTTGGACATTAGGATAATAAAAACTAATTCTTCTTTTGAAACTTCCGTTTACCGAAAGCCGACATTCACTAGTCTTACTACGAACTTTTCTTCCTTTATCCCTTTAAGTTCCAAACGAATTTTAATTTCGACTCTGACTAATAGAGCTTTCAGTATCTGTTCAGATTACTTTAAACTACACGAAGAACTAGATTTCATCCGAAAACTCCTTACCAAGAATAATTTCCCTTCTAGATTGGTGGAGACTACAATAGGCAGAACCCTAAATAGACTAATAAGCTCCACAACTAGAGACATAATTACAGTTCTCAAACCTCAAGTTTTAACATTAGAAACAAACTTTTAAAATTGCTCAAGGAATTCTACTCACAACTATGTATAAAAATTATATTCACCCCGTCTAAATCGATTTATCACTTATTTAAAATACAAGGATGTTATTCCTACATTTCTTAAGTCATCCATTGTTTACCAATACAAGTGTGACCACTGACTGTATGGGGTCATATATAGGTAAAACTAAAAGACACCTAAAATATCGTATTTAAGAACATCTTGGTAAATCGGTCCGCACAAATTTACCTCCTGGCAAACCACCTAATTCTCTCATACGTAACAATTCACACAACAATAACCACCCAATTTCATAGTCTAGTTTCGTCGTACTTGCTGCTGGAAGCTCTGACCTTAAGTTTAAATTTATGGAATCTTTGTTCATTTATAAATTAAAACCAGGTCTCAATTCGGATTTTTTCCGTTTGACTGCCGCCATTGAAACATAAGAGGTGAGTGCCCCCAGCCTTCTTTACTTAGCCTTATAAGGCTAACTAACGAAAATATCACGACCTAACCTAACCAATCGATAGGTCAACTGTACGACCTTGACGATTGGTTAGGTTAGGTCGTGAAATTTTTGTTAGCCTTATAAAGCTAACTAAAGAAGGCTGGAGGCCCTGATCTTCAGGTGATCCCCTTATTTTTCTGAGTACACGATTAAAACTTAAAAATTAAGCATGGATCTTGAAAGTAATTAAAATTGTTTATAAGAAACAAAATTTGAAGGGGAAATTAAGAAAAGCTTTTTTATAAAGTAACTTATTTTGTATCATCAAGACATTTCGGTTAAAATACAAAAAGTTTAATTATGTTTCCATGGCGGCAGTCAAACGGAAAAGATCCCTCAATTCTGATTAATCATTGGTAGATCTGCTGTGTTTTAGTTAAGGTACTTGTTTATTTTATTTATTTACCTTTTAGTTTTAATATATTTTTTCCTAGCTACGTTTTATAATTTTAACTATTTTAATTTCATTTATTATTTAAGTTTTAGTTTTAATGCTTTTACTTTTTCTTAGCTACTCTTTATAATTTTAACTTTGTTACTTTAAATTGTTATTAAGCAACTTACAATTGCAATTTGTATTTTGTATGTGAATTGGCCTTTTATTGTTTTAGCCCTGAAAATGGAATTAGTGCATTCCGAAACGTTGGTACCATACTGATTAAACCTTGAAGGATGTTTATTTTTTCTTTGGTGTTCCTGTTCATTATTTATTAAACCTCGTTTTCCACGCCATCAATCAATAGCCAAGATGTAACCTTTGGTTAGCTTCCGGCCCAATTGCTCATTCTGACGTTCATGCTTTTCACTCCATCTTAGACCTAAGTTTAACGTGGAATCCGAACCACGCCCCACCAACAGCTCGGCGTCTTAACCACTTGGCCACCCAGGGTACCTATTTATCTACCAACACTTTCTTTATTGTGTGGAAGGATGAACAGCTGGGGTTTGCTGCGCACCGGCTGACGTCAGTGGGTCTCGATCCCGGCCGATGGATTCGTAGTCAGCGACGCTAACCACTACACCACCGAAGCGGGCATATATATATATATATATATATATATATATATATATTATTTATTAATATATATATCGTTCAACTTCCACCCGTTCATCGCCGGGTCGCTCAGCTAGTAGTTACTGTGTAAGATTAGTAAACTACATGCAGTTTAACACTGTTCACGATCATATTGTTTCTTTATCAACACAGACATCACATTATGATTACCTGTATGTCAATGACTGCACATTCGTCCTTTAGATATACAGTATATGTCTGTGTTATATGTTGTTGGACTCGGTTGTCCACCCCCTCTCCACCCAACCTTTCCCCCAGTTGCGGTACCTTGACTATCACTGCGGCGTTGCCACTTGTTCGGAGTCGTCTGAGAGGCTAGGAACATTACATATGCGGGCAACTGTACTTTCCATGTTAGATAGACGTATGCGTTAACTCTAATAAAGTACAATTGATATTGAATGCTGTGGCCAGTAAATGGCTGTCATGGACCCTGCAAGAGAAGAAGGGAAGGGGGTCAGAGGGGAAAGTGAGTGAAGTAAACTGATACATGAATAGGCCTACTCCTTTATTTAAGTTAAAGGAGGACATACCATATAAATAGGAAAATAATGAAATTTTGCATGTTTGGTAGCAACCCCTAAATATCATTTAAAATTTCTGAAAATTATAGTGTCTTCACTAAATGGAACCTAATGACGGGTTGAACACATAAAAATCAAAAGTTAATTTTTTACATCACCCTAAAATATATAGGATTAATTTCACAAACGCGTGAAAATGAATGATGTACACTTACAGGGAACAATAAAAAGCGATTCCAAGGCTTTTCGTTATTCAACACTTTATCAGGGAATGAAGGGAGAAGCCAAGGTAAGTATAAGCTATATGCAGTATACTGTATCGGTACAGCGTAGACCAGAGAGAGAATAACCTGCTAATAGTAACCCGTATGATCACTTTTATTCTGGCTATCAAAAGATCATCCGTATCCATATTCAATTTATTGTAATTTTCGTTAGTTTGTATTGCTGACGCCCTCGGTTATCAGTCCTGGTGCATGCTTCTTCAGGAGCAAGATGCACCGCAAGTTTGTGTTTCCTCCCAAGGCAGTACGAGTTTACTTCTATCAGTCAGTCCTATTCGTACTACCTCAAGCTTGCTCTACTCAAACTGGACCAAAACCCACACTATTCCCAATTGCAAACCATCCGTATACAGACATGTATAGTGTATACACACACACACATGTCAGTTGACAACTTGACATTATAATAAATGTTAATTAAATTATTTAAATAAATGATTTCGGTCAAATAAATGGTCAAAAATAGAGAAAGTTTCTTTAGGTTTTCCTTTAATTAAAAAGAAAAAAGCTTATGAATTGAAGTGCATTGAATGAATTATTTATGGATATGAGGGGTCCCGCGTCTTAAGGTACCTAAGCGCCCAAATTAAAATTCGTCAGAAATCGCCTCCAAAGTTCAGCAATATTCTGGCAATAGTATCTGTTATTAATTGAGCTAGAACGTTCAGTTTTGGCTAAAGTAGAGTTCTAAGTATGCTAATGAAGATGTTGATGAGTTTTTGGATTAGATTTTCATATTTTATATATATTTTTTTAAATTTTTTGATTTTCTTATGCCGAACTTTGGGTGAACTTTTGGCTGATGATAGAGGTGAAAAAAGTAGTTCGCTTCATAATGTTTTCAACCACACTTTAGTGTCGTAAGGTCATTATAACCCAAACGACGCGATAGAGGAAGGGTGAAAATAGTGATATCCATCAAAAACACGTTTTCGCCCGTGGTGACGCTTAGGTACCGTAAGACACGCGACCCCTCATATGTAAGCATCACAGAAATTGAAATTTTGGTATATACGTCAAAGTTTTATCATTAGGTTGGGTAGTGTGTTTTCAGTGTGTTTTAGTTCCTTATGCGGAGTTAGACGAGGCTCCCTGGTCTCTCCTCTACTGTTTCATGCGTGTATTAATGGCTTAATTAGTTCTCTTAATGATACGAAAGTGGGATGTTGTTTAGATAACATGACGATTAATAACGGTCTATGCCGATGGTATGGTATTAATAAGCCCTTCAGTTAAACGTCTGGATCACTTTACAAAAGTTGTCGAATTATATTTGCAGAACCAAGATATTAGTTTTAATGTTACAAAATCTAAGGTTATGCAATTCCATCCCCAAAACACAAATCAGACCGTTATTATTATTATTTTCAAATTGAGAGACGAACCAGTAGAGCAACTGCATGAATTTAAGTATATGAGTCAAATTATCACAAGCTCATTGAAAGACGAAAAGAAACTTTTATATTGGCAGGTCAACTGTAAACAAGGATTACAAGAAAGGTATTGTCCTTCCCAATAACAAAAACTTGAAAGGGCTTAAGAAAACTTGTCAAAGAATAGGCACTAATGTGGCATTCAAATATAACTGCATAAATGACATATTAATAAGGAACACACCTAAGGACGAAAAAGAAACGGGTGTATATTACAATGTAAAGAATGTCCTGATAATGTATATGTGGGAGAAAAGGGTGGGAGAAAAGGGAAGGGAACTTGGTAAAAGAGTTTATGAACATAAGAGCGATGTGTCGGTGGGGAATTAAAAAAAGTGCTGTATTCTGTCATGTCAGAGACTATAACCATGTAATAGATTTCAATAATTGCAACTTTGTTTTCAAATCTAATAATTATGTTAAGCGTAGAATTGTTGAATCTAGTCTTATAGGCTCTATACAAAATTTTAATCCATCAGATGACCAATTCTCTTTTAACAAAATTATATGTAATAAAATTAAGAATTTTGTAACATTATCATCCAAAAATCCCCAGGCAATACGGGTACATACATACTCGTACATCCATCAGGTCAAAGCTGGGTCGGAAGGGTCACTTAACTATCCCCTGGTAAGCGGATACTGTAGTTAATCCCTGATAATTAACTTCTAGGTGTATATAAACTCAATTCTCTGTTTATACGGTCATTACCAATTGACAAGGGCTCGCGAGGAGCCGAAACTGTATTGGTGTTAAAGAAATTAAAAATTAAGTATTCCTGAAGAGTAGTTCCATTCTTCATACTTCGCCGCGACAGTGCGTTATATATATATATATATTTTTTTTTTAACTGCAAACAACACAGTATAATTAATATAAAGAACGACGCTTGTGTAGAAGAAACGTCCGCACAAGATGGGGAGAGAGAACGAGCAAATGAAAAATGAGGCACCTCCCAGGAATGCAGTGGTTAGCATATCCGACCGGCAATTGGATGATCCCGGATTCGATTCCTGGGAGGTGCCTTATTTTTCATTTGCTCATTCTCTCTCCCGATCTTGTGCGGACGTTTCTTCTACACAAGCATCGTTCTTTACATTATATATATATATATATATTAGTGGTGGGCCGGATGTCAGTTTTTCAACATCTGCGGGTGCGGATCTTTAATTTGAATATCTGCGGATGCGGATATTTAGTTAATCTATCAATATAATATAGAATTATGAATATATGACATAATTTTTCAAATTTCGTGATATTACTATTATGGCAGGCAATGCATAAGAATTAAAATTAATATTAATGTTTTTATTATGATAAAAATAATAACTTTCTCAAGAGTTTCAGCCACAGAAAATTGAATGAAACAAGTTTCATTCAATTTTCTGTGTTACGACGTATTTATATTTTGAGGTTTATATATTTGTTTGTTCATTAATAATTAATACTTTACATGAAATGTGCATGACTGGGCCTTATAAGCTACTTTATAAGCTAATTTAATTGTAAATTGCATAATTTATTAGAGGTAATATCCGCATAACATCCGCAGTCAGAAATGCGGATGTTAAAAATGATGTGGATATCCAGTCCACCACATATATATATATATATATATATATAATATATATATATATATATATAGAGAGAGAGAGAGAAATTTAGGCTTGTATTACACACATTTCACGCCTGCCGATAGTGCCAGCGTGGCACTCTTGTGATTAATGAAACGCATTTTATCAAATTCATTAAGGTTCTTTCGGCTGTCAATTTATTTGGCTTTTTAAAAACAAATTCTCGGCTTTTACAGTAATTGTTGGTGAATTTGTGGAACTAGGCCCTGTATTATTCAATTCCAGGTATCAATGTTGCAGTAGGATTACCTTTACATCTATTAATTACGAAACTTTTAAAAAGCAGTGAACTACTATTAAGCATTATTCGAAAGATGGGCATAAATAACCTTATATCAAAGTAGGGCTCGGCATTTTATGCAAAGGACACCAAACAACAACAGGTATGATAAATGCAAAACCACTTTTTTTACGTGGAGGTCGAAATATGACGATAAAACCCACACTAATAGACGGAGTTTATTTCCACAACAGTTTCGATGCCCATTGGCATCCTCTTCGGGTGGATACAGAAAAACGAATGAACAAAAGTGAATTAGGAAACAATCCAGGAAGGGTAAGGAACATTCTAGAAGGCCAGAGACCATTAAGAAATTCACACCTAGGTTAGATCCCATTCACCCGACACAGGAAGGGATTTTTTGACCAAGAATCTCATTAAAGGGTTCAGCTTATAAGTACCTTCACACAAATTAAAATTATCTTCTCGTTCTATACATACAGATTCTATTATTTTTCTTTTGACATAATTATTACATTTATAAAGTAACTTACTTTATTCCCAATCTATGGCATGATTATTTTGGCTGGCGTGATAAAAAATTGCATTAGTGTTACAACATCTGAAGGCATATTTATGTTCTTTAATACGAGTTTCAATATTCCTTCCAGTTTCTCCTACATATATTAAATCACAATTTTTACAGGGAATGCTGTAGACACCCGCTTTCTCCTGTTTTGCAAAGTTATTCATAACCAATTTACTTTTTACAGTAGACGAATATTTGAACGCCAAATCAAACCTAAAATCTTTCGTCAAAGGTTTTACACTTTCTAAGCCGGAAATGTAAGGCAAAGTCAAATATTGTTTTTGGTTAACTAAATTTTCCCGACGAGCATAAAAAGATTTCCTGGCTTTAAAATACGCCTTTCTGATAAACCACTCAGGATATTTTAAATCCTTAAAAATGTTTCAAATCTTTGAATTTTCTGAGTCCAGGGAACAAGATTATTTAATGACTGAAAGAACGTATCAAAGTTGTTCCATTTGTCATGCCAAAATGAGAAAATATCATCTACATAACGAAACCAAATTAAATTACTGGGACATATTGTTTGTAACAATTCCGACTCATAATATTCCATGTATAATGCACTCAGTATTGGGGATAAAGCGAGATTGACCATACGTATTTCAAACTAAGAAATTGTCTACGCGTCCTTAAATCGCATGTGTCGTGTGAACTACTTGTAACGCACATCATAAGTGCGATGTGGAGACTAGACGCAACGAACAACGACTTAACAGAAAGCTATCCAGTTTATGTGATGAAAGTGCTTGGTCAAAGTGTGCGGTGGAAGGTTACATTTTAAATTTATCGACATATGTCTTATCCAAATCTGAAAGAGAAGTTCTTAATTTAGGGCTGTCTTTTGCCCTTAAACCTGATAAAAACATTGTTTTGGATTTTGTGTCTTCCATAGTTAATTCCAAGTTGGATGTTCCATGTTTAAATGGTTTGATTCTAAGCAAGTTTCTGGAACATTTCAACTCAATGGACTCGATTCCCAAAAGATTTCGGTTAGCTTTAGACAAGCTCACGAAGAATGAAGCAATATTTGTTACTAAAGCGGACAAAAGTAACACTGTGGTTATTTAGGACAAGTGCGATTATAAACAGACGGTGGAAGCATTACTTAGTGATGAATTCACCTACACCAAATTGAGATCGTCCCCCCTAAAGCGTCTTTCTGCTGAATTCAACAAAACTATCAAGAACTTATTAAAAGATGTCCCGGCGATTGACCCTAAAAGATTTCTACAGATTAACCCCAAACTCCCCACATTGACGGCTTACCCAAAACCCATAAGAATAATATACCGCTCCGTCCTATTATTTCACACAGGGGTTCCTTTAGTTACAGGTAAATTGCAGAATTGCAGATAAATTATCCCCATTAGTTGGTAAATTTTTTGGCTCGCACATCACTAATTCCTATGATTTTATTAATAAAGTTATGTCCTTAAATTTAAAGCGTGGAAGAATGATCAGTTTTTATGTTGATTCATTGTTTTATTAAAGTTCCCATTGATGATGTACTTAGTTTTTTAGGTAGAAAATTGGCAACATGTAACGTAGAACTTGGCATTCCCACACTCGTGAGCAATTTTATTTACAACGTTTTGGTAAGGGAATGGGGTCCCCTTTATCCCCAATACTGAGTGCATTACACATGGAATATTATGAGTCGGAATTGTTACAAACAATATGTCCCAGTAATTTAATTCGGTTTCGTTATGTAGATGATATTTTCTCATTTTGGCCTGACAACTGGAACAACTTTGATACTTTCTTTCAGTCATTAAATAATCTTGTTCCCTCTATTAAATTTAAATATGAATAGAAGGACGAACAATTACCTTTTTTAGATGTTTTGGTCATTAACAAAAATGGAAAGCCCAATTTCACTGTCTATAGAAAACCCACTCACTGCAATTTGTATATTCATTATTTTTCATATCATGATGATGGTGTTAAAAGCTCAATTATTTCTTCCATGTTTCTGAGAGCAATCAAGATTTGTAGCCCACATTGCTGCGACTCAGAAAATTCAAAGATTTGGAACATTTTTAAGGATTTAAAATATCCTGAGTGGTTTATCAGAAAGGCGTATTTTAAAGCCAGGAAATCTTTTTATGCTCGTCGGGAACCTTTAGTTAACCAAAAACAATATTTGACTTTGCCTTACATTTCCGGCTTAGAAAGTGTAAAACCTTTGACGAAAGATTTTAGGTTTGATTTGGCGTTCACATATTCGTCTACTGTAAAAAGTAAATTGGTTATGAATAACTTTGCAAAACAGGAGAAAGCGGGTGTCTACAGCATTCCCTGTAAAACTTGTGATTTAGTATATGTAGGAAAAACTGGAAGGAATATTGAAACTCGTATTAAAGAACATAAATATGCCTTCAGATCAGGGGCGTACCTAAAGTATTTGGCACCCGGGGCGGATCCTTCCTTTGGCACCCCCCATAAATAATTTTAAAATTTAAACACAGAAAAATATATTATGTTTGCAAGTAGATTTTTAAACTGTACAGTACTGTCATAAGCAAATTGGAAATAAGAAAAATGTAGGACATTAAAAATTCAGTGAACAGGTAATACTGCATTTTATTTTATACAAAAAACACAGGAAATCCAGTCTCAACGCTCAGCCTATTCTTCAAAGGTAAATAGAGAGGATTCACAGTCTCTGCTTTCGAGCCTTAATTTCTGCAAATTGATCAATGACCTCATCAAAATTCACCTTCTTTGCATATTCATGTTCAATTGAAAGTAAAGCCAGATTTGTCAATCTTGTCTGACTCATGGTCGAGCGAAAGAAATTTTTTATCAATTTCAATTTGGAAAAAATTCTTTCACATGGAGAGAGATGGAGAGTAAACCATCCATGTTCTGAAAACTTTCTCGCTATTTGGCAGAGCCTTATAGAACCATGCAGTGGTCAGCTGGCGACTCTTCCCTTTGGATTTCTCTCCTTGTCTTTGAACTGCACTGAAAGGTCCATCCCTATTTTGGAAGAGTTCACTTCCCCTCTTAATAAGATCAACTCTCAAGTCATATTATTATTATTACTATTATTATTTTGGGGGGGGGGGGGGGGGGGTTAAGTGCAAACACGACTCCTAAAAAAGCAGAAAACTATGAGCATTATTCACAAATAACTAGACCACTGACAAAATGAAAATTAACAGTATATCCAGTAAATAAAGAAGTAAAAAAAAATTATTACAACAGAAAAGCTTCAAACAAGTGGTTCTCAAACTTTTTCCAACCAGATACCCATTGAGTTATCAGATTATCAACCCAGACAAGCAGAGACAATTAATTAGCATTATTGTTATCATTATTAATTATCATTAATTATCATTTATAAACACTTAAACATCACTATGATACCACATTGTCAAAAATTACTGGGCACTGGTATAAGTACCATGATATTGTTATAAACACCAGCACTTTATGCTTTATCATAATTATTTAATGAAACATACCTCATGTATGTGGAGTCAGAGTGTCAAGTGATCAACAAACTGATGACTAAAACGTCAACAAACGTTCGCCTTTCGATGTAATTTTTATCAAATATTTAATTTTTCGTTTGTAAATTTTGTATTGCCAATAAAAATAAAAATTTATTTTATACTGGAAATTAACATTAAGCTGTTGTAATAGTTTGAACATTTTTAAATTTTTTTTCTTACTTTGGCGAATTTTTCATTTGGTTTGAAAACTTGTACTGGTATTTCAACTCTCCCGATGGCACCCCCCTCCTGGCTGTCACCCGGGGCGGACCGCCCCCCTCGCACCCCCCTTAGTACGCCACTGCTTCAGATGTTGTAACACTAATAATGCAATTTTTTATCACGCCAGCCAAAATAATCATGCCATAGATTGGGAATCAAGTAAGTTACTTTATAAATGTAATAATTATGTCAAAAGAAAAATAATAGAATCTGTATGTATATACCAAGAAGATAATTTTAATTTGTGTGAAGGTACTTATAAGCTGGACCCTTTAATGAGATTCTTGGTCAAAAAATCCCTTCCTGTGTCGGGTGAACGGGATCTATTTATTTATTTATTTAGATTTTAAAAAGGTGTTCGATACAGTTCCGCATAGAAGATTAATTGCGAAGGTTAAGCGCACGGTACAGTATACGCGGTCAGGTAGCTAACTGGTTAGAGGAATGGCTTCGTGCTAGGAGACAGAGGGTCGTAGTTAATGGTAGTGAATCCGGGTGGTTAGATGTAGGTAGCGGTGTCCCACAGGGTTCAGTGTTAGGCCCATTGCTATTCGTAATTTACATTAACGACATAGATGTAGGATTGACTAGTAACGTGGCAAAATTCGCTGACGATACTAAAATAGGCGGTAAGGTTGTTAACGAGGACGATAGAAATAGGCTCCAAGACGATGTAAATAGGATTATGGAGTGGACGGATAAGTGGCAGATGCAATTTAACGTAGACAAGTGTAATGTTTTGCATATAGGTTCTCGTAACAATAATTACACGTACACGATGGATGATAGAGAGTTAGCGAGCGTTGACGAGGAAGCAGATTTAGGCGTACGCGTATCTAAGGATTTAAAAGTTAGGAACCAGTGCCTGGAGTCTTGCGCAAAAGTTAATAGGATGTTAGGCTTCATAGCGCGTAATTTCGAATTTAAATCGAAGGATATTATATTGCCCCTTTACAAGTCCCTAGTCAGGCCTTATTTAGAATATGCCGTTCAGTTTTGGTGCCCATATTTGCGTGAGGATATTGATAGGTTAGAAAGGGTTCAGCGTCGTGCCACGAAACTAATTCCGTCATTGCGCAACAAGCCTTACGAAGATAGGATTAAAGAGTTAGACTTGTATTCATTCGAGTCTAGGAGATTAAGGGGGGAGCTTATTGGAGTTTTCAAAATCGTTAATAAAATCAATAACGTAAATTTTGACATTGTTCATTTTCGATAATAGCAATAGTCGTAGTAACGGATTTAAATTACGTGGTTGACGTTTCATTACTAACCTCGCTAAAAATTTTTACGTTTAAAGTAATTGATAAGTGGAATAATCTTTCGCATCCGTCGTGAACTCTACCAGCGTTAATATGTTTAAAAACCGTTTAGAGAGGCATTTTAAAAATATTAACGTCGTTTAAAATAAAACAATTAGCAACAGGAGCTCTGGGGGTGATAGTCGAGGTTTGAGTCTGTTAACGATTGATGCCAGCTTGTGACATGTCAGTGTGAGATATGCCAGCGATAAATTTATATTAAAAAAAATGCTAACAAACTTAGATGTAGCTCGTAGCGTAAACTAACCCACTTTGTCATACTCTTCATACTTTTTTTTCTTTTCTCATCCTCTCTTTACTTGCATGTCCGTAATTTGCATGTTATGACAGTGTTTCTTTGAGTTAAGACTGTGTTTGCATGTTTGTAAGTGTCCTTATTTTACTTCTTTTCGTCTTTCACCCCCTTCCTATTCTCTTCGACTATTTTTCCGACGTCGGCAGTGGCCGGCGGATGATGATGGTGAGTTTTTCTCTCTCTTTCTGAATAAATATTAACACACGAATGATAGGTTTTGCTACTTACTTAACCCCTTATTCTCTTCTTTTATCTCCATTTTCTTCTTTTAACCCCCTACTCTCTTCTTTCTCTCGGGCTAACCTTAGAGTAGATCTTAGGCCTTTGTTAGCCTGAGCTTCTGTAGGTCTGTAGATTCATCATCATCGTTCATCATTATCATAATTCATCATCAGTCATCATTCTCGTCATTAATAATAATAATCGGTCTGTAGCTCAGTACCACAAGGAACTGTATTAGCTCCATTACTCTTCATTAATCATGCTAACTGATATAGACGATGAAGTTACCAGTGATAGCACAGTAAAATCTTTTGCTAATAATTCAAAACTTAGGAGAAAAATAAGAAACTCAGATGATATAGATAGGACTTCTGCAAACGGACACGAACAGAATTTACAGATGGTCAGAAAGCAACAATATTAAAGTTAACACCGAGAAATTTCAACTATTAAGATACGGAAGAAGCGAGGAATTAAAATTCATGGAATACTTTGCCACAAATAGACAGGAAATTCAGAGAAACTCTAAAGCGAAATATTTAGGAATTTTATTGACTGATGACGCGAAATCTTAAATACCAAATAAGATAGCAGTAAACAAAGGAAAAATAACTGGACAGATACCGAGAACATTTAAAAGAAGGGACGGAAATATAGCGATTCCTCCGTTGAAAGTACTGCTCATACACTCGGTCTTAACGTCCCCATATAAAAAAAAGACTAGTCAAACTAGAGGAATTCTGATAAGCTTCGCAGCCAAGATCAATGGATGCAAAGAACTAAGTTGCTGGGAAAGATTACATAAATTAAATCTATACTAGCTGGAAAGAAGGAGAGAGGTGTACACCATAATTTACATAAGGAAAATAAAAGAAATTATTCGGAACCTCAAACGGAACCTTATAACCAGTGAAACAATAGTGGAAAATATGAAAAGAAGAATGTGTCGCGTTCCCAAACTAAAGGTTATACAAGAAACGTCCTCATTCCTGAAGAAAAATAGCTTTGTCAGAGGACCAAGATAAATTAACCTGCCCAAAAAACTTCGGAACACGAATGGTGTCTCTGTGGAGACCAGACACGTGGCTCAGGACAATCCCAAATGAGCTGGGTGTACCTAGCTATGTGAAATGGAGAGCTCGAGGCACCAATCGTCCTTCATCAGGCCAACTCGAGAGGCGGGTCTCTAATTCGCAGTATTTGGCTCGTTTTGGACGAAATTACATACAATTTAATCTTTTTTATGTACTCTATTTAGAGAGAGAAACAAGTTTTTCGAAGTTGATATTACTTTATGAGGCTTTGAACGACGGCTCAGGATCGACCTGCGGTCCACCCGTTTGTAGCATCCCACCTCATTTGCGGGATTTGGTGAAGGAGGGAATTGCTTTCCGATCTCCCTCTGTCCTCGTAGACAGCCACGCATGGCTGTTGAGGGACTTCCCACAGCAATCTGTCCAACTGGTTCTTGAAATTATTCAGGTCAGTGTGCTGGAGGTTCCTCACTTCTTTTGGCAGGACATTAAAAAGCTTTGTGCCTCGTATTCTGAGGGTATTTTCCATCTTCGTTTTCCTGCACCCGTCTCACCGCAGCTGGGACTGTACAAAAACTGCCTCTTCTCTCATTCCAATTTGTTTCTATTCAATTTCTAAGGTTAGGGACGAAACCCCCGAGTATTTTCCATGTGTATATTATTGTGAACCGCTCGCGTCTTCTTTCCAGAGAGTAGAGTTTCTTGGATTGAAAGCATTTTTATCGTTTCGTTAACGACTCTCTAAACAAGTATAGTGACAAAACTTTGATTTCTATTTTAACTTTGCTCTGTAAAAATCTAATCTCTTGAGAAGTGAACTATCTTGTGAAATAAAACCGTGAGAAGGCTGACGCGTCGTTTTTATCCTTTCCACGTCGAAATTTATAAACATTCCATTCTCTCAACGGATCGAGGGAGAAAGACGGCAATCGACGAGGGCAAATTGTTCGCAACACGCAATCAGATCAAGTTTAAAAGAAGAATCTGGACGTAAGCGGTATACACTTCGTTGTCAAAGCAACGACGCCATATACGGGTTACCTAAAAAAGGGAATGGTGTAACGTCATATACTACAGACAGAAGCACACATACAACTCGACAGTGACGACCTTGTGTGACTAATATATATATATATATATATATATATATATATATATATATATATATATATAGTACAAAATTAACCCGACGGAAACTCATTGGCTATCCGACAGTGGGATTCTTCTGCCAGGTATATATATATATATATATATATATATATATATATATATATATATATAAGGAAAAAAACCCCATCTCGACCTATATATTAGTGGTGTACCGATTAATTGGCATCGGCACTGGCAGAATCGGCCTTTTTTTTTTGCATCGGCATCGGCCAAATTTAGCCGATACCCTCACTGATTCTTTGAAATTTTAAAATTTTCATTACAAAGCAAAATCTATATTTATAGAAAAGTGAACAGACAAAAAACCAATATTTATGGTCATTTATATTCATTTCAAAGTGTAATAATATAAAAATATTTTACAGTCACGAAAAAGGCAAAGCTTAATAAGTTAACTTCCCCATATATTTACATTTTCTCTAACTAGCTAGTTTTAAATCTATATTAAGTTTTACAACACACAACTCACTCCTTCCGCTTCTCTTAACATTCTTGGCGGTTCCTTTTCTCGTGATCTTTCCTGGAAACATCACATATACTCTCTTTCTAAAACATCTTCGAAGAAGTTAAGTGTGCTGTACCGCCCCCGCGATTTCTTCACTTCCACTCAGTTGCTGTCTCTGTACAGGGGTCTTGTTCGCCCCTGTAGAGAGTATGCTTCTCGTGTGTGGCGTGGCTCAACCCCTACAACCGTACTTGACCGGATGGAATCAAAGGCTTTTCGTCTCACCAATTCCCCGCCTCTTACTGACTGTCTTCAATCTCTTTCTCTTCGCCGCAATGTTGCCGCACTCTCTCTTTACTATCGCTATTATAACGGACACTGCTCTTCTGAACACTCTAACTGCATGCCTCCTCCTTTAAGGAGAGCAGGCAACACGAGACTTTCTACACTTTCTTACTCCTTTTCTCTCCAACTCTCTAACACAAGGGTTAATCGGTATTTTCAATCTTTATCTACTTAACCGGTCAACTCTGGAACAATCTTCCTCAGTCCATCTTTCCTCCTGTCTATGACCTCCCATTTTTCAAACGCAGAGTGTCTGGGCATCTCGAAAACCCCCGGCCTTGATTTTGGCTCTCTTCTTCTTCTATGAGGTGGCGCTTTTGCGGGCATTCGCCCTTGGCCCATCCTTCCTGCATAAAAAAAAATTAACCCATCTTATTATGAGTTTACTTTAAGTATTTTAATAATTTTATAAACCCCCCCAAATTATATATAAATTTTTTTTTATTCAAATTGGCCACCAGGGACTTGAAATTTTAATGAAAAATGTTTTTGTTGTTCACATTGCTGAAAAAAGAAAATACGTTCAAGATAAAGAAATCAATTACTTTAAATATTGGTATTCAATTCGTGAAACTAAAATAAAATTATTTATTAATTTTACTGAGTAATAAAACTTTTTAACAACATTTTAGCTACGGTATATGAATAACAAATTCTGGTGCTGAATATTCTCTCGAGTGAACTAAGGAAAAGAATTTAAATTGGAAATGTAAAAATAGGAAAATTGCAAGTTTTCACATTAAATTAGTAGAATTTATGAAGGGAATTGATTTGTTTTAAATATAAGCAAAGAATCGGCATCGGAATTGCTATCAGCAGTTTTTCATGGAATCGGCATCGGGATTGGTACATCACTAGTATATATATATATATATATATAACGTAAAGAACGACGCTTTGTATAGGAGACTTATCCGCGCAAGATGAGAGCGAAAGAACGAAACAATTGAAAAAATGAGGTACCCACCCGGGAATCGAACCCGGGATCTTCCGATTGCCGGTCAGACATGATAACCACTACACCATAGGCCTCACCCAAACAAATGCTCGTAATTCCTCTACATACGCGCAGAAACCAATGCCCCAAAGGGGCACCTCCCGCATGCCGTAACATTTATACATTATAACTGCAAACACGCAATATAATTAACGTAAAGAACGACGCTTTGTATAGGAGACTTACCCGCGCAAGATGAGAGCGAAAGAACGAAACAATTGAAAAAATGAGGTACCCACCCGGGAATCGAACCCGGGATCTTCCGATTGCCGGTCAGACATGATAACCACTACACCATAGGCCTCACCCAAACAAATGCTCGTAATTCCTCTACATACGCGCAGAAACCAATGCCCCAAAGGGGCACCTCCCGCATGCCGTAACATTTATACATTATAACTGCAAACACGCAATATAATTAACGTAAAGAACGACGCTTTGTATAGTGGTTATCATGTCTGACCGGCACTCGGAAGATCCCGGGTTCGATTCCCGGGTGGGTACCTCATTTTTTCAATTGTTTCGTTCTTTCGCTCTCATCTTGAGCGGATAAGTCTCCTATACAAAGCGTCGTTCTTTACGTTAATTATATTGCGTGTTTGCAGTTATAATGTGTATATATATATATATATATATATATATATGTGCGCGCGCGGGAAGTTTTATTTTGTTTCCTTCGACCCATGGTTCAGGGTCGACCTCATTTGCGAAGTTTATAATTAAAAAAATAAAATATTTATTAATGTAATTATTTAAAAAAAAAAAAGGTTTATCTCGTCTTAGCCGTATTTGTTTGAAAATATTCATCCTACATACCAACAGCTGTGTATATATAAACACATTATATAATTTGAAAACATTTCCATTGGTGAGTGTATGTTTGAGTACACATGTGCGCGTGTGTACGTCTTTGTTTGCTGCTTTTTTTTAAACGTGAGATATTGGAACGTTTATCGGAGAGCGCGTTTTGCCTTGGTATATATTTCTCCGGTAGAAAATAAAACCTTTTGTAGTTTAGCCTTGTTCATGCATATGCACGGGGTGAGAGAGGCATCTATCCCTTATAGCGAGCCGAGATGCTGTTGCTAAAAAACATCTAGTGCGCAATGCAAGTTTATGTATTGCTTTTATATCGTTTGCAGTCGTACATGAATTTAAATACTACATTTATTTTGTCTGAAGAAGGAGAAGCGTTTTCTTTTCATTTTAGTTTCCTGCATCGTGTGTACGGGCCGTTGCACCTTAATGGGACACCGCATGTCGGAATATATATATATATATATATATATTACTCGGTTATTCGTGGTTGAAGGACGGTCCATGATCATGGTTAACTCGGTATATCCCGTCCGTGGGTGGGTGGTGCAGCCGCAGCTGCCCGCCACCACTGACTGGCCTCCCACCTTGCGTGCCATTACACACAGTATTATTCTATTATGGTGTAATATACAGTGAAGTAGTTTGTACTCACCACAAGACGTGAAAATCATCCGCTCCCAAAGATTGTAACCCTTCCCTCTGCTAACATTGTGCGGAGAGAGACTGACTGAGGAACGTTGTGGTGCCAGATAATGGTTAACGCGGTGTCATTATAACGCGGTGTTTATAAATTGTCCATATTTACTTCGATTATAAGGGATTGTGGGTTGGGAGCATAATTTTCTTTTTGGGGGGGGGGGGATGTGTCCGGGTTTACTGAAATGAAAAGGTGGCAACACTAGACGTTAGTTAGGAGACAGAGAGTTCTGGAACTCCCGTTTCTCCTGCCATTGTCTTTTTTTGCTCTCAAACGCGTTTCTCTCCCTATTCCTCACTACATATACAGTTATACAGCATCTTACGCACTACACATTCATTTCAGAATTAAAAAGAAAATTATTAGGAATAATATTTGTATTTTGGCTTTCTTCTTCTCTTTTTATGAGGGGGGGGGGAGGGCGTTCGTCCTTGGCCCATCCTTCCCGCATTAAAAAAGGAAAAAAAAATCAATGAAATAACTGTTCATAAAAGCTTCAATATCTGTGGTTTAACGGTTTATATCTGAACCAGGAATCCTAACGAACAACCTCGCCTAATTATGTCAAAAATATATTTGCAAAGACAAGAAGAAATTTTCGTGTGCAATAAAAATTCAAAATTTAAATGGAGAACATTTCTCTTATTTGGTTTGTCGTCTCTGATTAATCTTCGCCGTAATTACTCTCTTGATTCCACATTTTGTAATCGCAATTATTTCATCAACCAACGTTCTCACATTTCAGGCTAGTTTAAGAGGAAGGAGCCCAGCTCGTACAATCATTTCCTAGTGTGTGTGTATATATATATATATATATATATATATATATATATTAACATAATATGCAAGGCAGTTTTTTTTAACTGTACATCGAATTCACTTGTCACAACATAATTTTAGTATCTCACTAAAGGTCAAATTATAAAAAAATAAGTAATCATTAAACCTGATTTTAATTTGATACACTAGTAGAAAGTTACTCTTTGGTGTAGTATATATATATATCTCGTAACCTCGTAGCAGTTCCGTGCGTTGGTCTCTCTTCACACGAAGGTGTATATATATATATATATTAAAGTATTGTTATTAATTAAAAGCAAACACATTCACTTAAAATTCGTATTAAATTAACTTAGTGAAATTTTATTTGAAATAAAAATTTATTTCCTAATTGGTTAACAAACAGATAGATAAATAGATAGAGCGTTGTGCTGCATAGTGAATCGGAAATAGAATTTCGTCATGCGTTTTTTTCAAACCTCCCATTAATCCCAAATTAAAAATTTGAAAAAGTATAAAAATTGCAGGTTTGAGCGCTCTCGATTTAAAAATTCTTTAGCACTGTAGTTGGACTAGCCATATTGCTCTTTTAAACACACATATACTTAGAGAGAATACGCGTGCATGGTGAACCGCTGTATATTTATATACACTTTTTTTTTCCCCCACTCGTGCCATTGTGTTTAGGACTTTGGTTACCATGGCGATTCATTCCTCCATTTCAGATCACCAAATTTTATTTGATTCGCGGCATTTCTGTCGCTGAGGTAATATAATCGGTGAAAACAATGGGGTATTTTTGTTCAATTAATTCCTTTGTGTATCCTGATATTTTTTTTTTTTGTTTCGCTCCCATATACACGCCACAGTCGGGGGCTAATAATAGTGAGGCTAATTAATTCAGGCTAATTAATGTGGTCCATTGCTCTAACCTCCTGGCTTATTATCAGTAACATCGGGGTTCGAACCTCCGACCTCAGTGTCTTCACTTCGCTTATAGGGAAAACTGTGTTATCCACTGAGCTACGGACGCTAGCCATAGTCAGGCTAACGTTAATTCTTTCGACGTTACAATTAATCGACGAGTTATTTGGGGTTAGATGAGGTTAAGTTATCGTGTAGCTTAGATTTAAGTTGGGTTAGTTTGTGTTGATAGAATGTCACGTTGACGAAATAGGTGAAGGCTCTTTATAATGGTATACTTGAAGTGTGTGTGTGTGTGTGTGTGTGATGAATAAAGTGTACTTTCGTAAAGTCCCTTCGACTTTCTGCAGAGCAAACCTCATGCCATGCCAGTATTGATTTTTCAATTTCCACTTTTTGTTAAAATTTTGTGCAAATGGTAAACTCTGATATTGTAGTTGGCAACATCGTATACTTTTCATATTAACTTAACCTATAACTTAGCTGACCGAACCTATAACTTAACCTGTGTATAACTTAACTAACCTAATCTATAACTTAACTAACTTAATCAAGCATTGATGATAATAATAATAATAATAATGATGATACTTACCCACTGAGCTCCCGGTAGCGCAGCGTCTCGGTGTCAGACCATATCTGGGCGGTGAGGCCCCGGGTTCGTTCCCGGCTACTGGGACCTGGGTTGGTTTGGAACTGCGGTCGCCCCGTTAATATGCTGGTTCAGATGACCTTTGATGTGACACACTTCCGGATTTCCCCACGCTGTGAGGAAATGAATTCCGGATGTTGTTTGTGATATTAATAAGGATTTATTAAAAACTATTTTAGGGGAATTCAGTCCCATCTTAAATAATTTTTGTTGCGTTTCAAAGCTAAAATCTGCTTCACACATTTTATATTAATAATTCGCATTAAAATTACATTTTATACGAATTCATTTCAGAACCACATTTCACCTTTGTTATAATCTTTATACAAAGTGGCTAATATGTATTCCTATGTAAAAATTAATTCTAAGATGGGTTTATTATTGGCAACTTTTCCGAAAAATCTAATTTTCATGGTCAAAATCGCGATTTTCTAATTTGAAGGCTGCCCAACGCAGCCTCAGGGCACCCAAACCAAAGCGAGCAGCTGGTCTGCATATGATTTAGTCTAAAAGCTGCTTTTCTGATATCCTTGCTTTCTTGCGTGCTTCAACACCTCTGGGTGCTGAAAAAATGTTTAGATTTCACGTAAAACTTGAGAATTTTAATTTTTTCTTCAAAAAATAGGCGCGGCTCACCAGCTCTACTCTGATCGAGTAGCGGGAGACTTGCCACCTCCACGTGTAGGTTTACACGCCTGTTCTTCCTGGATCTCTGAAAAGCGTGGCCTCATAAAATCTTATATTATGATCGTATGAGGACTTTCAGCTCTTATGAGCATTAACGATGGCTTCAGCCTCTTCATCAGCCACTTGAACCTGAAAAGCTCTTAAGTATGTCCTGCTTCGATCTAAACACTGGGAGCATTTCTCGATGGTCTATCCTGGCTCTCACCCACCCATCTCTCCTCTCGTGACCGTACACAGCTTGGGAAGCAGTTGAGACTTCCTGTACAGCTCTCTCGCAGGACTGAGTATGAACAGAGAAAGCGTCCACTTTGAGTGGAGTTTTCCTGAGATCCTCGAGCTCAGTCAAGGTCATCTTGCAGGTGAAAATAGGCTCGTAAATATTCTCTGATTCCCAGTTGATGAGATCCTCAGGTGAAGTGGCTTGCAGATTGACTTTGGGATTTTTATGGGGCCTCACTGTCGTATCACCAAAGTCTCTTCCTTCTCTGATCTTCTCTATCTGGCTCACAGCAAAAGCTCTCTGATGCTCATCCTCACTGCACAGGAATGAAGCCAGGATGTTCTCAGGATGTGCGTGGTAAGCTCCTCTTATCACTGCAGCAGAGATGATGTTCCTGACTTCGGTAGTCTGGTTCTTCAGCAACCTCAAAATGTCGTAGTACATTTTGAGGTAGAAGTTAAGGCAGAACTTCACGAGGACCTCGAGCCTCCTCAACACCTCCCCCTTCAGTCCATGCTTCCTCATCCACAACAGCAAGATGGCCTGTGCAGTAGTGAGCCACCTGGATTGGTTCAGAGGTCCGCACTTGACCAGCCAACTGTGGACTGAGACTTCCAGACTTGATGGCTTTGATCAGAAGATAGCAGTTGTGCTGGTCTGTGGAGAGAGATTTGACTATCTCTACTGGCAGCTCTGTGATAGCTTCAGTTCCTTCCACTGGTTTGAAGTTGAAGTTGACCTCAAGTTCATTCACTTTCTCAAGAAGTTTTCTAATAGGCCCACTGAAGCCTGACCGGGGAGTTACAGGGCCGTCCAGCTTCATGATTAAGTGCCTCAGGGGGAGCTCGTTCACATGGAGCTGACAGATCATCCAGTGGCACTTGCGACCCAGCATCTTCTCCAATAGGGCTATGGCGCCTCCAGACCACCCCGTGTTGGTAGAGTCTCCTCCAATCATTACAAGGCTCTCGTCAGCTCCGTGATCCAGAAGCCACTCATGCAGGCCCTGAGCGATCTTATGAGCAGGCTTTTCTCCTTCCTCAGGTTCCTCGGGAGTGAAATGGAAGAGGTACTTTCCTTGAGGCTCCCACGTGATAGTGTAATGCTCCTCGATCACTTTTCCAGGGTGAAATCTCCCTGTCACTTCGTCATATTTCAACACCTTTGTGTTCCTATCCTGCTTGCCATCAAAGAATATCCCAGAGATCTCCTCCTCTCTGCGTGAGATCTTCAACTGATGAGGCCATTACTTCCTCCTTGGCCCTCCAGACTTTCATGCCATCTATGGCCAAGTAAGCCTTGTCTTTAGAAAGATGACCGGCCCTACCGAAAAAAATGGCGTCCATTCACTTCTACTTCACAATTATAACTGGCGTAATTGCTCAGAGCCATCTATTGAGAGAATGTTGAACTTCGCCTTCTGCGTCCAAATGGTTACAAAGATTGAAATGGAGTAGATTTTTTTCTTATGTATGTATGTATTAAACCTGTGTAAGAGTTAAGCAAGGTTAATGTGTCTAAATGGCAACAAATTACGACAAAGGGTTAAAAATATGAGGTTGTGTTCAATTGAATATTTGGTATTTCAACATAGAACAGAAAACCACAATTTTGAACATGATAACGCGATTTTTGGGAAAAATTGCAGCAAAGAAACCCCTCTTAGAATTAAATTTTACATAAAAATACATATTAGCCAGAGTGAAATTTGGACTCGGAAAAGTATGATATGCCCTAATGGAGTGTGTTAACACGTTGTTACATGGTGAGATCTCTCGTGTCACTGGAGTTCTTCGGAGGAGAGAAATCGAGATGCGATTGAGGCATCGTTGCCCGGGAATCCCTTATAACGAAGTCGAGGTGTGACGTTCGAGGCAGAGGGAAAGCCTTGTGTGAATCTCGCGATGTGACGTCATCTTGGTCGTGGTTAGGTCGATGGAACAGCAGGTTTATTGTAAAGTGGAAATCGCGAAAGTATTTGAAGGCGTCTCTGTCGCCATGTTTCAATGATGGTATTAATTCACCTTTCAGAATAGTTGTCGGCCTTTCGTGTATTCAGCAGAACACCTCGTCGAGGTACACCTGACGAGGTGTACTGCTGAATACACGAAAGAACTTCGAATCATTTTTTCTTTTTCCTTGTGGGTTTGCATCATTCACTCTTTTCATGTGTTTGTGAAATTCATCCAATATATATATATATATGGTGTCCAAAAATTATCTAGTAAACTTTTATATGTCTGTGGATGAGTAGTGGAAAGTTATGAAGAATGTGTTGAGGTTGAAGGAAGCCACTTTGAACATCTAAAATGAACAATTATTTTGCTTTTCTTATTGTTGCTCTATTTCAAATAAAATTGTTAAATATCGCACAATTTTGGTTGACATATTGCGTTTATATAAAAGTTTACTACGTAATTTTAGAAGAACACACTGTGTAATGGGTGTATATATATATATATATATATATATATATATATATATATATATATATATATATAAAGTCCTATAGGATTTTATATTCAAAATGACTTTAAAGGTGAAAGTTTCGTTAGTGGTATTTCAACTTTTATAAAAAATTTTAGTTATTTTTGCGTACGTACGTAAAGGATGATAGAAATGATAAATAAAATGGAGTTAAATTGTTTATTTATTTATTTATTTGTTTATGTAATAAATCTTTGAAAACTGAAACAAATTGACTAATTTCTTTTCCTTTATTTTTTTTCTTTTTTTTTCTGTTTTGACGACGGCTGAAAACAGGACACGTGATTAAATATCACGATAAAATTTCCTTAATTTAAAAACAGAATGTTTTACGCCTTTTTAACTTAGAGTTTAATTAAATTTTAAATTTAAAACGTTAAAAGGTGTCATTTTTTCCAATAGTTTTATCGCCTCGTGTAAAATATTGCCTTTATTATTATTATTATTATTATTATTTATGTGCACAGGTGACGTGGGTTGAACAGCAGGTGGAGAAACGACGAGTGAAGCGTGACGAATTCACTTCGCAAGAAACCACTGAGGATGACGTGAGTGACGAGGACTCGACATCTAGGTTTCGTCGTCAATTTTTTCCGAGTCCTTTCACCAACGGCTTCGGGAGATTCTCCTTCTTCAAACCTTCCATCAGTGTCCAACCCATCAGGAGGGGATCCAGGTGCGCATAGTTGAGTTACCTCTTTAAACCCCGTTCGGTCCTTAAGTACTTACAGTAGCTAGAACATCGTATAGTCATACGGCTCCGGACCAAAACTTTGAGTCTACATTACCAACAAAGTGGGTGGACGAAGGAATGAATTTTGTGTCCTTTTGAAGTTCTATTTTTTTAAGTTCGTAATTAACGAGTGACTTTCGTTTTCGAATATATGTTAGTTAAAGGTCTTATTTTATTCTGTTGAATATAACATTTTAATTTAGTTCAAGTGTACCAACGAGACGGCTCGAACTGTTGGGTGGTTTTGACGTTTAGAAAAATTTTGTTTTTGTTGTTTCCTAGCTATAATATTCATTTCTTATCATAGTCGCGGACAAAATGTTTTTCCTTAAATTTTCTCTCAATTGACATCCATTACAAATTTCTACGTAAATTCCTTCAAATAATAGAGCTCGTCATACTTTGGACTACGATAGCTCAGTCTCACTCCAAAGGTAATTTCTCTCCGGGAAGTCAGCAGCAGCACGCTGTGTCGAAAAGAACGCGAGTGGTCATTAGATACACATCGTCTTGTCACTCTAAGTAAACGTATTATACAACTGCGAAAAAAACAGCTTAGTTACGCAGTTCTAATTCAGGAAATTCTATAACCGACTAACTAATAATAATTACACTGTTCAACAATGATTTTGTCTCAGGAAAAGTTTTATGTCATTATTAGAGAGTTTTTAACGCTGGTTACAAAAATGGTCTTATTATTTTCCTATCACGTATAGTGTTTGAGAAATTTCCATTTTTTGTTTTGGAAAAAAATATTCAGTTTTTGTAGTAAAAGCGGTTCATTTATTTTATTATCTCGCAACTCTAACCACACGTGATTTTGTCTTATTACGTCGTGTGTATTGCTACTCTTATACTTAGTATGTGTGATGTTAATATTTTTTTAATATTTTGTATAATATTTCATTAATTATATCCAATATACAGTAATTGTATAATATTTTTTAAGATTTCATGGAAACTATGCGTGATATACCAAAATTAATAACATTTTCGGAATCGGCAGCGTCGACTTCATATAGACCAGCTTTGCTTGTTGCTGAGACAGAATAAAAGTAAATATTTGTTGTAAAATTTCTGGGAATATAGTTGTGGGAAATATTCCCGAGAATGTTCCCAGGAACATTCCCGATACGGGAATTTAACCTATATTTTACAGGGACAGGAATCAATAGAAGTAAGCCTTACTACTAGAAGTAAGACCCCCAGAAGCTGAGGCCTTTTAGTAAATTTTAAATAATTTTAGCTGGAAAATTTTAATATTTCCCATGATTGAACATTTCGTGGAAAGAAGAGGAGGGGAGAGGGGAGGGGGGCGGAAGCTATTACACACTATTATTACGCTATTACACACAAACAAGCGCTAACTTTAGCAGCATGTTGCCAGGTTTAACCAAAACGCACTAAGTAAGGCTTAGCCTTGTAATTATACCCAAATTATACTATGTAATTATACACGAGACAAGAGGTGACAAGGCACCACAATTTACAGGAAGAGACTAATTTTAATGAGCCATTCAAATAGAATCAATTTGTTTAGTTTCTGATACAAAGCTGATCCGTCTTGTATGTATGTACGCTACGAGTTTAAACAATTAAGGTTAAAGTATGCATTACATATTTCTAACTAGTAATGTATGTGTTTGGTTAATATTTTTAAATTAGAATATAAATACTTCTATAATTATATAATTTGTTTCTTGAATAACTCTCCATTTTTTAGTTTTCCCACTCAAAAAGCGTTAAAAATGACTTAATTTCTCGTTAAAAATATAAAAAAAATTCTCACGCTTATATCTAGTAGTTTACGCATGCGATCCACATATAGTACAATAAACATGCATTTGTCATTTCCACGCTCAAATGTACTCTGCTAACCGAATGTGCAAACTCACTGTGTGTACACGGCTTTAAGGGTCAAAAGTCTATACAAAACATAAGGACAAATGACAAATAATTTTGATAAAATTGGGGTACATCGGAGCCAATGTCGAAACACCGCAGTAGCATGGGCGCAAAATGGACGAGTGCAATACAATGTTGCAATGTCGATCAATGTTGCAAAGGGGGAGGGGGATGGTACAAGAGGTTATGCAACAAAGGGGGAGGGGTTATCCCCCAGCTGCAATGAAGAGGGGAGGGGGTTATGCAACAAGTCAATGCTGCAAAGGGGGCTATGCAACAAGGGGGAGGGAGCTTTGGGGGGGAGAAGGGAGGATGACCTCCCCCAAAAAGGGTAACCTTAACCGAAGAGAGGGAAAGGAGAAGGATGAGGGTCTTTGGGGGAAAAGGTGGGATGTCCTCACCCCCGAAAGGGAAACCTAACCTAAGCCTTAACCTAAGAAGGAGAGAGGGGTGTTCGCCTGGCTCCAGCCAGACGCATAATGAGAGTTCAGCCGAGCGGCCGCTGTCTTATAAGGTCCTAATCAGCCAGTCGGCTTAGAAGGCTTAATCCGGCCTAGAAGGCGTAAATGGTTTGTTCAGGTGTACATTATTAGGGTTGAGTTGCCAGATTACGCTATTTATTTAATTAATGCATATATTCTTGACAGTTGGCTTAGAAATCCGTCAGTCGGTTTAGAAGGCGTAACCAGCCATTTGGTGTATATATATATATATAATTAATAATAATATCGTTTATATATACAACCAAAAGAATTAAATAAAACACCATTACATCATTCTGTTTATTTAGACGAATTATTGGAATCAATTTCAAGAAATATATAGAAAATAAATATACAATTCTATACAAACGAGGAATATATGCAGTAAAAATTAATAATAGTATAAGAAATACGAACGAGGAATATATATATATATATATAATCAAAAAATAAAATAAAAGATAATATAAATACAAAGCGATGGAGTATAATAAAATAATAGTACAGGAAAAAAAATATATATATATATGGGAATGAACTCAGAATGGTCCCCTGAGGTTTTTTATGGTACACACTGACCGTGCATGGAACAAGGAACTCTGGGATAATTAAATCCACTATAGTCCGAATAAGTAATGGTAAATGACAAATACCATAGTTTTTCTTTTTCATGATGCTAGCCCGACGTGGGCAACGGGTCACTCGCAAAGAGGTCCCATAAATATAGCTTCCCTCACCAGCTATCTGCAAAGCAGACAGGATCCAGCTTTGGGACATGGATCTAGGGTTTAAAGCAGCCTAGCCCTGCTACATTTAGAACCTCAATATAAGCAAAAGACTCGCTGCCTTCACGTCTAAATGTAGCAGGGCTAGGCTGCTTTAAACCCTAGATCCATGTTCCAAAGCTGGATCCTGTCTGCTTTGCAGATAGCTGGTGAGGGAAGCTAAATTTATGGGACCTCTTTGCGAGTGACCCGTTGCCCACGTCGGGCTAGCATCATGAAAAAGAAAAACTATGGTATTTGTCATTTACCATTACTTATTCGGACTATAGTGGATTTAATTATCCCAGAAGAGTTCCTTGTTCCATGCACGGTCTGTGTATCATAAAAAACCTCAGGGGACCATTCTGAGTTCATTCCCATCTTGAAACGGACATGTTATGTGCCTTGAAAAGTGAACGCTCAATTCTGCCAGTTGAGGTTCAAGTTTTGGTTTTTGGCTAAAAATATAATAGTTAACCCTTTTTCTTTGATGTATTCAATCTGACGTGAAGACAGCGAGTCTTTTGCTTATATTGAGGTTCTAAATGTAGCATTGTAGCAGGGCTAGGCTGCTTTAAACCGTAGATCCATGTCCCAAAGCTGGATCCTGTCTGTTTTGCAGATAGCTGGTGAGGGAAGCTATATTTATGGGACCTCTTGCGAGTGACCTGTTGCCCACGTCGGGCTAGCATCATGAAAAAGAAAAACTACGGTATTTGTCATTTACCATTACTTATTCGGACCATAGTGGATTTAATTATCCCAGAAGAGTTCCTTGTTCCATGCACGGTCTGTGTGTATCATATATATATATATATATATATATATATATATATATATATATATATATACAGTGTGTCCGTAAAGTCATGGTGGGATTTTAAATAGCTATATTATTGCAACGAAACATGATAATTAGATAAAAAAAAGGCAAATTGAAGAACAACTCTAAAAGAATAACTTTATTTAACGTAGTTCGATATGGGCTCCTCTGGTAGCCCTGCAGACATCTAGGCGGTGATTCAATTCCAGCCACACACGCCCAAGAACATCAGGAGTGACGGATGCGATAGCTTCCGTGATTCGCTCGTGCAAGTGATGAATATCCCTAATGGGTACACTGTACACCCTTTGCTTGACGTAACCCCACAAATAAAAGTCCAAAGGTTCAGGTCCGGAGAGCGTGGAGGCCATGGCTTCCATCCTCCTCTTCCTATCCATCTCTGTGGAAATTTTTCATTAAGGAATTCTCGAATAACGTTGGCATAGTGCGGAGGAGCACCATCTTGCTGAAAGATGACATTATTGTCAATAAATTAGGGTACTGCAAAATGTTCCAACATAGCGAGGTAGTTGTGTGACGTCACAGTGGGTTCCGCGAAGAAAAATGGGCCAATCATTCGATCTCGTGCTAGAGCACACCACACATTAACTTTCGGGCTATTACGCTCATGTTCAACATAGGCATGTGGACAGCCTAGACTAACTACGAGATAAAGGTTAAGCTTAGCCTAGACTAACTACAAGATACAACTTTGAGCGTTGTTCTTAAATTTGGCATTGTTTCATCTCATTATCATGTTTCGTTGCAATAATATAGCTATTTAAAATCCCACCATGACTTTACGGACACACTGTATATATATATATATATATATATACACACATATATATATATATATATATATATACACGCAATTATATTAAATAATTAAATATATTGAAAATAAATATACATCAATATACACACGCAATTATATTAAATAATTAAATATATTGAAAATAAATATACATCAAAATACACACACTTTATCTTCTACTACGCTTAACTAAAACACTAAACTCGCACGTGATCGAGTCTACAGTCACATCATTATTGTTTTGCACTACGCAGTAAATACGTTTTAACAAAATTTCACCGCTCAAGTTATAGGGATACCTATACTCGATGTAAATGGCCTTCATATCGTTCAATACTATTTTTGTGCCCACTTTACATTCGGTTGGTAAGTTATCTTTAAACACGGCTAGAATACATTCAAAAGCACGCACAAAGAGGTCATCGTTAGCCACAACATCATTATTAAATACAAGTTTATAAACATTCCTTTCCGATCGATGGTTTATTCTTACCGATCCGAGCTCTTCAATCGTGAACTCATCTTCACAATGCATAGCGGCAGTTGAAATAATTCTAAGTCGTAACGACAGCTGCTCATTATATAAAGAAATAGTTCTTAAGGGTGAACGGTGTAGGTGAGCTCAGCCCTGTACCGCTCAAGTGCTTTGTACCAAAGTTCATGATATTTCAAAGAGTCTAAAGCTTTTAAATAAGCATCCAGCTCTAGACCATTCTCGCCTTGTTCAGTCCTACACTCGGTAAACCCGTCGAGCAGAGCGGTGTATGCGTATTCAAGAACCGTATCAAAATAAAGCATATCCGTAACACGCGCGTCTAATATAGGCTTCAGCTTGCGGAAACCGACTATTTCAAACATTCTGTCGAGGATGAAACGGTTTCGCGTAGGGACAAGAACGTTATTATCAGAAGCATTCTTCCACATCAGTCGTATATCAATGCAGGCTGAGCATTATTTATACACAACGTACAAACAATGGTATTTGAGTGGGTATCACTAATCTACTCTCTTGTACCTACACCTGCAGGAATTTTATAACGATCCTCACTCCACTTCTCAACTACCACGAAGACTCTATTCATCTCCTCAACACTTAAATAAACAACATTCCGTTCACCAGAGTTTGTCTAGAAGTCGTTTCCAGTACAGTTAATGACACCGGTTTTACGCCTGAACACGCGCAATGACTTCGTCACGGACACATCTTACACGGCATTGAGAATGCTGCTCAAAGGAAGTTCCATCGTATTCGAGGAGTGCACGTCCACTCGGTTCAAGCTCTGAGATGACTTTCAGCCACAGGCGAGCGGATCGGCTCGACGGGAGGAGTGAGTCACACCATAAGCTGATGAAACGTGTACTTGTAACCCATTATACTGGGTAGGCGTTTTGTGTTTTGAGAAATTTTCCGATACATGAAGCAATATCGGTTTTAATGTTTTATCACTCCCACTCCGATAAATAAACATATCGTTAACAATAGACATATATAACAATCAAAGATTATGGTATCCAAAGGGTACGGTATCTTAGGTACCAGGCACCTGGTAACGTTTCATATTGGTGTTACGGCACACCTTTGTACCTCTAAGTTCCTAAGTCACGCCCCCCAGGTTCTGCGCCCGAAAATTGTGGGTCCCTACAGTTAGTTGGGATGGCTGGTCGCCCTCATCATCATCCAAGCACACGATCCTTCAACGAATCATAGTTAACGACCCGCCGATTCGCTGGTTGAGCGTGATACCCTTAGCCTTCACGATATATTTCATATCCTCCCCCACCCTCACCCGTACACCATAAGGTTTTGGCCCTGTTCAGACAAAAGAGTCGGCGTATGCGATGTCTCCATACACATCCTTGATCTCATCTGTATCCGCGTGCAGAACCCTCCGACCAAGAGACCCCAATATTTGATGCGTGCGTAGGCCGTTGTGAAACTGGCTACAGGTATGTTTGTAACCCGTGAGGTGTCTGGCCAATTCGGTATTGTACTTTATTATGTAAGTATTACCTACGTTCACGATCTCCATGACCTTTATCGGGAGCGTTGGCATAATCCCAGACCACTATAATTTTGTGCCAAATGAACGTTCCCTTTGCCAGTATTCTGTGCAAATTTTCCCTAAAGACTGTTTAGACACAACTTTGCACTAAAGCGCTTGCCTGGGTTCTTAACAATTTAAGAACGGTCAAGCTGTATACCTTCACGGTCACGGTAACGTTGAATATAAGCCGATTTTTCATCTTCGGTATCAACTCCTCGCGGATACCCTGATGCTTCTACCTTATCCTTCAAAAAAGCGTTTATATATGGCGTGAAAAGGTTGGGTAGCTTCTGAAACCTCCACATCTCATGTATCTTCAATATTCTGTAGCCGTGACGAACGGCAGGTCCAGCTCAGGGCTAGTATACACACACCTCTGATCTTATGCTGGTTGGTTGTATGATTACAATCCCCATTGTTCTCCTCTGCGCACTTCACGCACAGGGGAAACATGAGCTTGTGATCTATAACGACGGGTAAGATCGGCATCCATAAATCGCGTGGGGGGAGCACATCTACGAAAGAAAGGCCGAAATAGTACCCGTTCAAATTTGTGGAGAGCACCTCGATGGGAGGCAGGTCAGGTCCTACCAGATTTTCAGATGCACCTACGGGGTACGGAGTGTGCTTCATCACGTAGGGATATAAAGAACAGAAGTTGTAGTAATGGAGTTTCACGCCCTCCGTAGGTGGAAAGTAGAGCTTGAAGGGATTTGTACGCCCTCCGAACAAGCTATCACCGCATTTGAAAGGATCCAGCACCATTGAACGCTTGATCGTGTTTATTTCTTCATGGTACTGTCCATCTGTTTCTATCTATGCATCATACTCATGCTCCCACAAGACTTTTTGAGTGAACTGGGAGCCTATAAGTTGATCGCGGTTGCGGGTCCACGCAAGACTGTCGGCAGGAGATCTACCGTGGATATCTCCTATGATTCCACACTCAGGACGGGGGCATCCGTGCCACCAGCAACCGTTAAAGGAGTACACAGTCTTCTCACCAGTGGCACGGTTTTCGCTTAGACCATCAACCCAAAAACCACGACCATTAACCTTAATGGGTACTTCCTCTGTGTTGCGTGCATGCTTTATGTATACATCTGTCTGCTGCTGGATGTGTATGAGCCGCTAAATAGCCCAAAACTGCGGGGCTGTTTCTGTGAATAACGGCTAAGGCGAATTTACGCATGAAGTTATTCTTGAATACCGTAAAACATAATGAGGCGATCGTGGTTGCGACTTGCAATGGATCGCAATTGAAACGGTCTATGTAAATCCTTCTAAAGTCCTGGAAACATACGCTAAGCACGCGCACATCATTCACGCAATAACGCTCACATTCATCAGCTATATTATAAGGATGAGATTCATCAAAACTGTTGTAGTGGCGGTCAAAATCTTCACGTTCATCTGCACTCATACATTCATAGTTAAAGTAACGTTTGGGTGGAGGTAGTCCTACGTAATTTATGTTTCGCTAGTGAGGAATGTGTAAGGGAAATATCCTTTTGAAACTTCAGCGGCTACACCCATGACCTTGGGTAGCTTTGCTAATTTACAAGGTGTGAATAATAAGGTGTCTTTAAACTGTACATTACCTCTAATTTGCATCTGTATAAGTTTGTTGCCTCTTTTCAAGGGATCACCTGTAAACATCTGAGATGACTCGTGTTCAAGCAACTCCTTATAAAGGAACTGTTTCAAATTTTGCATCGTTATGGGCAAGAATATACACAAGTCATTTTTTTTAACTTATCCGCTAACTTGACCATGTAGGACGCAAAGAGTTTCACGGGACTGTCGTGTGCAATCGTTTTAAAAACGTTTGTCCGTTTACCACATTTGTGACACTCATCACACTCGACCTCCATGCACTCATCACAGATAGTCTGGCTTACAAGTAGATGTGGAATGACCTCTTTGGTTTCAACATTCGTATATGTTTCTATATCGTAGTACACAGTTATACAAGGTCTATTTTTAGGCTTAGCCTCTTTCATATAACATACATGCTTTACTCCAACCGCCTTATATTTCTAATAGCATGTAGAACAGTGAATTTCATCACATGCTTGAAATTCCCCCAATTATCCATCATATGAAACATACCACATTCACACATTCTCATTTTTCTGCACGTGCCAATTGACCTATGGAGCTCAAAACATTTATTATTGAAAAATGTGCGTCTGCATACATCACAGTTCCTCTTCTCAGCTTCAACCACACGGCTTTCACATTTAGAACTTTTACACTGCGCACATACCATGTGGCGATCCTTACAATGTTTCACTATATCTTTCGCAAACTCGAGACACCCCTTACACAAATTATGATGCCGTCCATATTTTCGACTTTTATCATAACTCGCGTAAAGGTCCCTTATATTACGGATGGGGAGATACGTTGTTCCTGACAGTCCTAAAATAAGGAGACGTCTTGTACGATCTCTCACACTGCTTTTAAAACCATACACAGTCCTACGACGATCATCCATTCCAAATACAACTATACGAACATTCATTTCCTGTTCTACCCTTCTCAGCTCTTCAGAACCCATATTACATTCAAACTGAAGTTTACAGTCTACAGCTAGTTTATGGGCACGCTCCACTACCACAGGCAACCAAATGTTTTTGACTCGTGTATTTAGTACAGTAAACATACGGACCAAGACTAGTGCTATAAAGCCGTAACCACGATCGGCGTTTATATGACGTCTATAAATAGCCTGAGAATTGAAGTTAAGAGTATAAGTGTGGCACTATGACCCGCAACACGGAATACACAGTCAATATTTACCGTGAAGTTGTCCATATTGAAGGCTATACTACTTTGAGAGGCCTGCAATATACGGCCTAATATATATTCTACATCTACAGCTGCCAAGCGTCTGAATGGTATTACTACCCAAAAATCATCTACATCCCCGTCATCTGACCCGAACCCGAAGGACAGCCTCGTCCTGACTTCACGTTCGTCGCGGTTCTGAAGGGCAAACTCCACAATACGTTCAACTACGCGCCGTAGTTCGTGTTCAACACCATTGCTATACATGGATCTAGGATCAACCCTGACTATATACCGATTTCTAGCCATTGGGTGGGGGTAGCGGTGCGCACCAACTCGAATCTTATATCATCCACTACAGAAGGAGAAGCTGCTGCTGCTGTGGAGGATGTACCCGGAATTGAACATGAATAAGGGGGTATATTTGAGGAAGGTACTATTGTGGGGGTTGTGCCGTCAGACGTAGAGGGTTGGGGCTCTATTACTGAGGGTCTAACAACTGGCGCAATCCTGGTACGCTTTATACCTGACGTGGAGGGCTCTTCATCATGCCTCCGCTTTGAATTGTCGCGTGCTGCAGGTATTGCTTGTGTGGACTCGGCAGTGGGAATGGAGTCTGTGATCACAACTACACTGTCGTCGGGGTCATCTGTAATATTGATGATAGGGTGCTGTAGATCGTCGTCATTTACGGTTCTGTGGAAGAGGAAAAACAAGACTATAGAATATAAGGATCACCACTTAACCCTTTAAGCCCTGAATTTTTTGTAGGGTTAAGTTATGAATGCGTGTATTTGAAACTTTAGCAATTTGTACCTTTCGTCCTTAAAGGGTTAAATTTTATTATATTTTGTAAATAACCCACTTAGGAGTGTGACGTGTTAGAGATGGAGTCTGTAGAAAAATTCAGGCTCACGAGCCCATCCACATGTATTATATCTGGCCCTACAGGATGTGGTAAAACTATGTTTATGCTTAAAATCATTAAAGAAAAGGGAGAGATGTTCTCAAAATTTGTGCTTAAAATTATATGGTGCTATTCAACGTATCAAACAGTGTTCAACGAGTACCAAGATGATATTTTGTTCCACAAAGGTGTATTTGACATTAATTCGTTAAAGGGAAATCAGCATACAGTCATTGTAATTGACGATCTCATGTTGGAGAGGGATAAAACGTTTGCCGAGACATTTACAGTATTCTCCCACCATCTTAACATAAGTGTGTTCTTTATCAATCAGAATCTATTAAAAAAATAGATACATACGCGATGTGTCGTTAAATACACAATATCTAGTCTTATTCGCACAACGTAGAGATGTATCCCAAACTGGGGTATTAGCCAAACAAATGTTCCCGAATCAGCGTAAGGAGTTTTTGGAAGTTTATAAAGAAGCTACAAGTCAGCTTTACGGATATATGCTTTGTGACCTTCATCCGCGAAACACGTTTAGGATGCTTCTAAGAACGAATATATTTCCAAACGAGCCTGAAACGGTGTATATTCCAGAATGACAAAGAGGTTAAAGAAATACCATGAATTAATAAAAATCTATCATCGATTGCCACGGGCAATGCAACAGTTGTTTGTTAAAAATATGGACTCCGACTTTTTAAAATGCATCTGTAAAATCTGTCTTAACGTTATAAATTGTAATGTATCAATGAAACCCCCTCAGAAGGCTCGCCTACGCCGTTACAAGAACATAATACGTGCACTCGCTCGTAAAAGTCAATCTGTGGGGAGAAAAAACGAATTATTGTACAAAGAGGAGGGTCATTCCTCCCCATCTTATTTTTAGTTTTGGGTCCTTTACTGACTAGATTAATATAATGAAGAAAGTGGTAGTGATTCCACACGAGATGTATGCTTCACTGCAAAGTTCAAAGAATCCAGACACGGTTCTAGAATCCCGTAAAAGCAGGCTTAAAAGAATTGAAAGCGAATTGTTAGCCCTGTTAAACAGTGAAAAAACACGATGAGAAAAGAATCTTATTCCAAGAAGCTCTGCAGAAATTTCTTCACGAATACGAAAATTATAAGAATCCGACAGAGATCCCCGTGGTTATTAGGCACAGCACGAATAACGATGGGCATGGTGACAGGGCCTGTGTCCGACGATAGAGCTGACCAACCAAAGGTTAACGGTTCGGCTCCACAACATATCGAGCCTGTATTAAAAAGAAAGCACCCTCCCACATACATTGAGGAATAAAGGTTTAAGTCTTTATAATCTATTGAAAGAGGATCCCAACATACAATGGACCGATACAGGTGAGATCATTGTGGAAGGAGCAAAGGTACAGGGATCGAATGTCGCAGACATCGTCCATGATCTGATGAGAAAGTGGGATAGGCCCTCACCATCAGGATGGAAGCATATTAAAGTAAGACTACAACAGATAAATATCCCCAAAGCAATGATGGGAAATCTGAACAGGTTAAAAGACTTGGAACATGCATCGCACGTGTCACAATTGAAAACGCCATCACCCCCTGTCGGTAATACCTCTGAAGAGAAGAAAAAAGAGGTTAAACAATGGTCAACCCTACCTACGTGCCTCTAAAATACGCAAATGGCTAACATATTAAGAAGACGCTATTATGACATTCCTAGCCAAGCCTCCTACGCAGGCGTAGATAAACTGTACAGAAGTGTTTACAATGATGGAGTAGGGAAAAAGATGAGGTTTTTGCGGGAGCATGACGCTTATACACTTCATAAGCCTGTGAGAAAAAGGTTTAAAACAGCCAAGACAACAGTTGCATTGATTGATTCTATTTGGCAAGCAGATTTAACAGACATGCAAAGATATTCAGTGTATAACGATGGTTACCGCTACATCCTATTCATAATAGATGTATTCTCTAGATATCTGTGGCTAATTCTTCTGAAAAATAAATCGCCTGAAACAGTTGCTAAAGCCACCAAAACGTTGATGTTGAAAGAAAATAGGGTTTCTGGCTATTTTTGTACGGACATGGGAAAAGAATTTATAGGCCTAGCTTTTCAGAACATGTTGACAGAGTTTAATATCAGCTACTACACTACCAATTCTATACATAAGGCCTCTTTAGCTGAAAGAGTTCAACGTACCATAAAGGAACGCATGCACCGCTATTTTACACATAAAAGCACATACAGATATATAGACATTCTAGACTCATTGGCCTCATCATACAACCGCTCACACCATCGCACGATTGGGACAACACCTAACGAGATTTTAGAAAGAGGTACGCGCACAGAGCCTGATGTGAGAAGAGATGGAACATCATCACCACACTGCGCATTTCAAAATCAATGAGTATGTAAGGCTGTCGCGTTCGGGAAATAAATTCGCGAAGGGATTTGAGCAAGGATGGACACGTAAGATTTTTAAAGTTAGGGCTATGAACTCTAAAGGCAAGATAATGTATTACGTTGAAGATTTGAATGGGGAAGAAATCGCAGGAGGCTTTTACCGCGAGGAGTTGCAGAAAGTGACATTTAATTTAGGAAAAAATATGTTTAAAATTTAAAAAATATAAAAGTTGATGCAATAATGAAGCTTAAATAGTATGCAACATGGCGCCTAACCATTTCTACGTCACACTCCCGTCCTCATCATCTCTGTCTGTACACCCTAACAACACACTAACCAACTTTGTAACAGAACTCCACATACCCATTGAATTGGGTCGTGATACGTATGAGGTGGGTATATGCGAAATTCATCTGAATACCCTTTTTTTACGTATTGATTATAAAGAACCCATTTTTATGGTTCTTTGAGACCGTAATGAGTATGAAAAAGCCGGGGTATCTCGGGATGAAACCATGCGTACCGCCCTGACTGGGGATGCACGGTATTACAGTACAGAAGTAACACTAGGACCGGGCCACTATGGTGTGGTCGAGGATGTTGTGAGAGACTTAAACGTAAGTTTAAAAAGCTCAAATCTTACGGACGATTTAGGATACGAAATCGTAAACAATGATTCCCATGCATGTACTTTGGCTCTAAAATCGCAGGCTAACCGAAATATTAGAGACCAAAGAGTGTTCAAAATTATGACCGATGGACGATATCGATTAGTCAACCAAAGAGATACATTTCACGAGGCACAACACGACTTGTCCAGCCTAATGTATCAGTTGAAATTTGAGAAAATGGTTGATGGCTATAAACCCCCAGACATGTGCTATATTTACAGCAATATAGTGGAGCACCAGTTTGTTAGGGATACCCAGGCACGCCTGCTGCGCATAGCGCACATCCCCAACCATAGAGGGAGTTTGAGTATTACATATGACAGGCCCCATTATGTGAATGTCGCAGCTAATCTAATAACCAATATCTCAACATACGAGAGTAATTCAATAAGTATCCGCACTTTTTATTGTCAATTTTATTTCCACATCTGATAGATTATAAACACATCACTTCTCAACATAGTCTCCCTGTTTCTCAATACACTTAGTCCAGCGATCTACAAGCTTCCTAATGCCATCACAAAAGAATGTTTTTGGCTGTGTGCGTAGCCAGTCACGCACCGCCTCCTTCAGGTCATCATCGCCTTGGAATCGCTGACCTCTCAAAGCGTCTTTTAGTGGTTCAAACAGGTAAAAATCCGAAGGTGCCAGGTCTGGACTGCAGGCTGGATGGTCGAGAACTTCAAATTTAAGTTCTTGAAGGCATTTTCTAGTCTGTGCAGCGGTATGAGGGCGCGCATTGTCGTGTAACAGAATAACACCTTCCGACAATCTCCCTCTCCGTTTTGTGCGAATTGCTTGCTTTAACTCATTCCGAAGCATGTCAGAATACGATGCACTTGTTACTGTAGTTCCACGTTCTAGATAATGTTCAAGGATAGGGCCTCGTGTATCCCAAAACAGTGTCAGCATAACTTTACCTGCTGACGGCTGCGCTTTGAACTTCCTTGCAACGGGAGATGTTGGATGCTTCCATTGTATGCTCTGTCGTTTGCTTTCTGGTTCATAGTGATGGATCCAGGTTTCATCTCCAGTGATAATGTGCTCCAAAAAGCCTATAGATCTGTTTGGCTCGTTATTACGAGTATATATTATATATATACTATATTATCACTAAAATAAAAAGTGCGGATACTTATTGAAGTACCCTCGTATATAAGAACGATTAAGGGAAAACATTTCCCATTCGGTAATGGGAGTTTAACAGTGAAGCTGCACTTTCGACGCACTGAGTTATAATGGACAGAGAACCTTTCACAGTCTATCGAGGTGTGAGGTACCAGCGTGGTAGTGAACTTGGATCCATTTTTTGAACCATACTACGTACGGCTGTCCCCTTGCTGAAGAGGGGTGCCAGATACCTTGGGAGCAAAGCATTACAATCAGGTCTTAACACAGCAGAAGACGTATTGGCTGGGGTTAAATCTTAAGAATCTCTAAAAAAACAAAGCGTACAAGGGACGAAATCGTCAAAGATGCAAAGAGAAATGCGTGCTGGTGGGAAGAAGAGGGCTGTCCGGAAGAAGGGATTACCACCCCGTGGCATTAAACCTAAAAGGATATAAAAAAAGAAGTGTTCTAAGCGAATGAAACCTATGGTTGACCATTTTTTTGACTGATAAAGCTAAGGACATTGATCTCATGAATCAGTTTGTTTACTACTTGTCGAGAGAGGAGGCACTATTTCTAACTCGCCATAGCACACTTCATCCATCCGTGTAGTTCACAATGTTGTAAATCAGAGCTGTCCCTCTTTGACATGCCTCCAACTCAAGTTTCTTTTGAACACAGTGACTTTATTACAATTAACCCTTTAAACGCAATTAGTTCCCCGAGTGCCCCTGTAGAATTCGTGATACCCAGCTCAGGCCCTTACTTTTTTTACCCAAGCTGTGTGCACATGTACGCTAAACTACGTATAGCCCATTCTGATGGAACGAACTGCGATGACAAATATGCTGTAAACCGTGAAACAAACTTTCTGCACTCCTTATTTAACCAGTTTGACGTATATTTAAATCAGGTCAACATATCGGCTGGAACGGGGTACTACCACCTACGAGCCTATCTGGAAAATATGCAGAACTTTTCCAAAGAAGCGAAGGATACCTTTTTAAGTGCTGAGGGCTATTATCAAGCTAAAGACTAAAGTAGTATAAAGGACAAATTTTAAAATTCTAAAAGGAAGATATATGAGTGTTTTGGACGCCTGCATACAGACCACATTCCAGAAGTTGCTTGTGAATAGGGTGGATATGAAAATAAAGCTTACCCACACGAATCCTGAGATCTGTTTAAATCTGGATGCTGATCAAGTAAAACACCCAATTAGCAGAGTACAGATCAAACTATACACGGTGCCAGCAGGGTTGGCATCGAAACAGATAGAAAACATCGCCCTGGGAAATCTACCTAAAAGGATATTAATTGGAATGCAAGAACACAATTCGGTGAATGGAAAATATAAGAATGCCTTTAAATTCGAGAATTTCGGCGTTAAAAATATAACTATACGTCAGTGACGTTGCGTTGGGGGAAACATTGAATACAGATTATTCAACAGACGCTGTGTTCCCACTTTGCGCGAGAGCATATAGTAATCTGGCCCATATTGCACGTGATTGTGATGAGCTCGGGAGTGGGGTAACGCAGAAAGAATTCATCGATCAATTTAGCCTTTATCCGTTTGAGGTCACATCTGACTTATCTGCTAGTGTAAATACACACTTAAGTTCACAACAGAGTGCAAACATCTCAGTCAGGTTGGAATTCGCCAAGCCTATAGACCCGCCTATTAGTGTACTAGTATACCGAGTCAAGCCCTAATAGAAGTAGACAGATTTAGGGGCGTTGTCACTAACTTTTATAATGGACGTGAATACACTTCAGAGAGTAATGAATAGTGAACGAATCACACGTTCCAAATTTATTCGAGTGTTTGCGAAGAATGAAACATTGAAATTGCCAACTACGAGAGTGCGGTAGTCTTATTATGAACACATGTTATTGCTAGTGAAGGGATTCATTGGTTTGCAATCTTTAAAAAATAAGGACCGCATGTACTATTTTGATTCACTCGGCGTTCAACCCTGGAGTGACCCTGTTATTGTAAAATTTCTCGAGCAGATGCATATCCCCGAAGTTGTATGGAATCCTTTCGGCTACAAGGATATTTTAGTAATAGTGGGATGTACTGCCTTTTATTTCTCATGCATATGACACGTGGTGAGGAATTTATAATTTTTTTAAAATTATTCGACCCGTCACACAACGAAACGACGAAATAGTATGCAGACAGATAAAAAGCCGTTTTCTGATTGTGCGCACTCGTTGTAGAGTATGATGTTTTGTTCGTATATATATATATGTGTATATATATATATATTTGTGGCCAATAATGTTAGTTTGTGTATTCTGTAGCTTATTTAGGATGGTTATTGTACTAAAAACATGATTTCTTTCATTTAATAAATTGATGAAAATACATTGTCTTCTTACCCGAAAAAAGATCGAAACATAAGAAACATTTCGTTAATGATATTAAAATCGCTGGGTTGACTGCTCGGTAAATTTTCTACCTCCGTATTCAGGTCCACGACATGCGTTTCTTCAAAACGAAAAGATTGTATAACACGAGTCAAATCCTCATCGGACCTTAAAGGAGAAAGAATAATTAGTTCATACTGAATCTTTTTTAATAAAAACCCAATTGCTTAAAACATATGCAGAGTATACATATAGTAAGAGTATTACAATGTGAAGATATCTTGGAACCGCTCAGAGAAGTTCCTTTAAGAGAAAATGCCGAATAACATTTATTAAGGAATTTATAAAATTATTTAAAACTTACAAATGATTGCTATAAAAAAATTCAACGAATCAAAACAGGACTTTAGCATAATATTAATTGCAAACTAATCAATATTTGCGGATACCTACTATTTAAATGAAGCATTTTAAGTGTGATGAGATAAATTACTACAACCCTCAATATATATGATGAAATAATCCAAAACAGTGCTCTTTCTCCTAATGACAGGCACACTAAATAAATAACAAGTTCGCGATTAGCTATAAAAAATAAAATTACAGGCACATAATTACTTACATTTCTACGGCAGTCCCTTGCGTCGGATCGTAAGGAGCGTCATTGCAACTATCATCAATGGTTTGTGTTGGGAATAATCCGTCCCGTCGGCTGCGTTAAAAAGGTTAATTGTAGACACCGCTGCAGTGTCTCCAACTTGATATAAATCCGGTAAACTGTAAAGTTCTTGATTCATGACGGAGGGAATGTTTATTCGCTGGTGAAAATAACCACTGTGAATCTCAGCTGAAAATATTTCCTTGTATATGCATGATCCCCAAGCACCACCCCAAAAGACTAATAGGCGGTTCGTAAGTTTGCTGATTGGTTGTCACTGTAACTGGGTGGGGCTATGTTAAATTTGTGTACCAATCGTAACACCGATATAACGGACCCGCGCTTCGGACGTCCTGATTGGTCGACAAATCGTGTTTTTATCTTCTCAAAGTGTATAAGTGAATTGCCACTTGCAATCTCTACCACGATGGTTTCAAATATTTGCAATATTATTTGCACCCATACTATTCTCGGTTTTCCCATTTTGGAACCCACCCCTTCATGCAATATCCCTCACCCTTTTGCAACATTGTATTCTCTATCACGACAATATTTTGCATTATTATTATTTGCGGTCATACTATTCGATCCTCAACTTTTCACATTTTGGATAGGGAGATGGGCAATTTGAGCGGCGGCAAGTCGTTACAGGAATATCTTCATCAGAGCCCCTCAGCTCAGTACCACAGGAAACAGAATTAGCGCCGCTACTCTTCTCTTCATAATCTTGACATAGATCATTACCAGAGACAGCACAGTAACATCCGATGACACAAAGATCATTAGAAAAATAAGAAATCTAGAAGATCTCTACAAGCAGAATGTTTTTGTAGAGATACAACAGGATTTAGTCATTTTTGTACAAAATGAAGTATAATAAAAATAATAGTTTCAGAGTTCATCCGGGCTCGAGACCCGGTGACTGCCGCCAGGCGCGCGGTAAACGATCATCCTTCCACGCAATTGGTTGGTATATAAATGGGTACCTTGGGTGACCTAGTGGTTAAGACGCTGTGTTGCTGGTGTTTCGGATTCCACGTTAAACTGTGGGTCTAAGGCGGAGTGAAAAGCTTGACCTTCGTCAGAATGAACGATTCGGGGGGATGTTAATCGATGGTTACCAATAAAGTAAGTAGAACTGTTTTAATACATGAAGGATGGGACAGGGGGTAATAATGTAGTGAGTTTTAGAAGTCGCTTGGTTTTTATATGAAGTTTAACAGAAATTTCAACTGTTACGGTACAGAAAAAAATAGGAACTAAAATCCATGGAGTGCAAAAGAAGATTAGTCGCTTGGTACATACAATTCCCGATTAGCCGGGTGTACCAATTTGAGGTGGAGAGTAAAAGAAGCCAACTCACTACTTCTTCAGGCCAACTCGAGAGGAGGGGCAATAAGCTTGATCTTCGTGAAGTGAGGAATCATCGTACGGAACATTTGAAAGGTTGAAAGGTGTATATATATATATATATATATATATATATATATATATATCCCCGCAAGGGGGTTCTAAGCTCGTGCTCTTGAGTGCTCTTTGTGCTCGTTTGTACGTGCTTGTTCCTGGAGGTTTCACGTGCGCCCTCCCGGCCCTAGCACCCAAGGATGATGGGGCTCGACCCTGCAGTCCTTGTCATCCTTGGTCTTTTTCCACTTCGACTGTCCCCTCCACCCTTTCTTTTTCCTCTGTCTTTCCTCTCACTTTTTCTTTGTTTTTCCGCTGAGATATGCCCTTTAAATAGAGGCGAATCGGTTCTTCCCGAACTAAAAAAAAAAAAAAAAAATATATATATATATATGCTGGAAAGATGGGCCAAGGCAGAACGCCCGCAAAAGTGCCCACCATCATAGAAAAAAATAAATCCGAAATTAAGGTACAGAAAAATGATGCCTTTTTCTTTTCACAAAATTGTGCAAATGCCTGTATAATTATAATATAATAATAATAATAATAAACCTTTTCACTTTTCATTTTCATTCATTTTCATTTAATTTTCATTTCATTTTCATTTCAATAACAGAGACAAGGTAAAGGATTAACAGGACTATGAAGTAGATCCACACAAATTACACGCAAAGAAAAATAAGACAAAATAAATTTAATGCGAACTGAGATGACAAACAAAATTTGGAGTCAGTGGAAGTTCATCGTGGGTGGTCTAGCCGAGCTGCGGTTTTGGAATGACCTTGGGTAAAACAGGGGCTGTGTAACGAGTTTATACCGTTAGATTCTTGTCTTTCTTGGAATAAAAAAAAAAGTTATTTTCAAAGAAAGGATTGGCAAAATAAATAGACACTTTCAGAGAAGTGAGTTAAAATGTTATATATATATATATATATATATATATATATATATTATATATATATAATATATATATATATAAAGTGTGTAATGTTATTTTTGCTTGAAGTTAGTTTGAAAACAAATGAATAAAGGATTCTTCTTTGATTTCGCGGAATTTTCTTTATAAAAAAATAATTAATTTGGGGTTAAAATCAATAATCTATGTTTGTCACTCCACCTTAGATCTACAGTATACACAATAGGCACACGGGGGGGTCTTATGTTTGAATGTAATCTATGTTTTCACGCCACCTTAGACCTACAGTATAACATGAAAACATGGTAGGGAATCCACCACAGTTGGTAATTTAATATATATATATATAATGTGTACTTGTTATATTTATGTTTGTTATTAATTTAATATTCCTCTTGATTTCGCGGAATTTTGTTTATAAAAAATATAGAATAATATAAAAGTATATATATATATATATATATATATATAAAGTTTGTACTGTTATTTTCGCTTGCATTGTTAATTAAATAAATAATGTGTTTTAGTTCAAGCAAATTAAGGAGAACGTCTCCCTCTCTCTTGCCTTTAATAAATAAATAAATAATATAAATGGGGCAGCCTGGTAACCCTGCATATAGTTAAATTATGTAGGAGTCCCTGGAAACCCATCTAAATAATTAAAGTGGTGGTATCTGGTAACCCTCCTTATATAAATAAATAAATATATAGTGCTCTCTGGTAACCAATCCATATAATTAAAAGTGGTATCTGGCAACTCACGACCCTCTATATAACAGCTGCGGATCCCCTGGACGTTCATTATGCGTCTGGCTGGAGCCAGGCGAACACCCCTCTCCTTCTTAGGTTAAGGCTTAGGTTATGTTTCCCTTTGGGGGATGAGGACATCCCACCTTCTTCCCCAAAGCTCCCTCCCCCCTTCATTGCAGCTTGGGGGATAACCCCTCCCCCTTTTCAACATTGAATTGTTGCATAACCCACTCCCCCCTTCATTGCAGCTTGGGGGATAACCCCTCCCCCTTGTTGCATAACCCCTCCCCCTTTGTTGCATAACCCCTCCCCCTTTGTTGCATAACCTCTTGTAACATTCTCCCTTCCCCATTTGCAACTGCATGCACTCGCCCATTTTTCGCCCATACTACTCACCGCTTCCCGTTGATCGACAAAGTTAAACGACATTGGGTCGGATAGTAGTTGCATTTGAGACCGTCCTCCGCGTCCTGACTATGTAGCGACCCGTTGTTCGGATCTCACGCAAAGCTGTAGGTCCCCTCCATCATATGACCTAGGTGTTGCGAACGAGGTTAAACAACTCCATCATTACCTTAGTAAAAGTGTAAAAAGAAACGATATTGGGGAAATACTGTAGTATATAAAAAAGGTACAAACATACTATAGACATTTTAAATGAAAAATAAATTGCATTAGCATGGTGAGAGTTGACTTAGTGTGGAATTATTGTCTCGCACTTGGTGATAAAAAGAAGAGCCAGATATAACGTCTGCAGAGAGGAACTTGTACAATGTGACCGAGGTACTGGAACTTTAATTTTTCGAGAACATTCCTGGGAACAATGGCGCTGGAATATTCCTGATCTTACAATTCTAATTGCGTTAGAACTCGCATATACTTTTTTAAATATAAGGCCCCAACTTTTTTTGTGAAAAATAAGCTTTGAAGAGGGCCTAACCTATCGTAAGCGTGAGTTTGACAAGCTCCGTAAATGGAAGTAATTTACATAATAGGTATCAATCGTCAGGAAATTTAATGTGGAAAACATTTTTTATGGACTTGAGAATAATAAATGAGTTGTTTAGCTAGGATGCAGCGAAAATTAAGAATTTTTAAAATGCCAAACCCCAAGCACTCCATTATTCGAGTCTCATCGGCACACTTAAACTTAAGTAATTTGGTGGTTCGGAACCCAGGTAAAATTGGAAGAACGCAATTACAAACACACAATTACACAATTACAAACATGGTTAGATAGACCAGCCATGAGTGGATCCTAGGGTCTTTGTTAGTCTGAAACATTATAACATTATAATTGAAATATATTCAGTAACATGACATAAAGCCTTTAACTAACATATATTTTTAAAAACCAAAGTCGTTTCTTAATTACGAAACTAAAAATCGAACTTTAAAAATACACAAAGTTCACTGTTTCGTCCACTTTTGTTGGTAAGTAGCTGAAGATTGATGACGTAATTGGTCTGGAGCCGTATAATCTCATAAAAACGGTAGCTGATGCGGTTTTCATACTATAGTTTAACCCTAGAAAGCCAGTGTGGTCTACTAAAGTAGGAAATGGTCTTTTATTGTACGCAAGTTAATTTTTATTATTGTTTAGTAACAATAAATTCTTTAATTCAACCTATAAATGTAATTTTCATTAAGGGGTTACGTAGATCAGACACTAGTCGCTGTGTGTGTGTGTGTGTGTGTGTGTGTGTGTGTGTGTGTGTGTGTGTGTGCGCGCGCGCGCGCGCGGTTCCACACTGGCCTTCTAGGGTTAAGTAAAGGTGTTCAGAAGGATCTATGCTTAGAAACTGTAAGTCTGTTCCAAACAGAACTCATTTTGAAACTTTGAATTCAAGCAATTTTGTGCATCTTTATTTCTCTCTCTTTAAAATGTATTGATTCATTCATGTGCGCCTCTCTCCATGTTGGCCTCAGGAGGTTCCCCGACCCTTTCTATGTGCACCAGTGGTACCTGTCGGAGGGTGCGATCGGTGGGTACGACATGAATGTGACGGCGGCGTGGGCCAATGGCTACACTGGCAAGGGTGTTGTCATTTCTATTCTAGACGACGGCATTCAACACAACCACCCAGACCTCGCTCAGAATTACGTAAGAGAAAACATGTATGTTCTTGCGGTGCTTTCGGGTCGTCAACTGGGAATTGTACGGGACGGTCGTCATCTATTCCTCCTTTCAGGAAATGGATGTCTCGATAGAATAGCGGAAATATGTGACGATGCTCTCATCTTTTGGTAAACTCTCGCACACCAATTTATTTAGGGACTTTCATAATAATGCGGCAAGGCGAAGGACGACCAGTAACGAAGGGTCATTTAAGAATTCTTTCAGCTCTTATTTGTCTGTTATCGTTTCTGTTTGACGGCACTGTGGGCAGAAAGCTGAGAAAAAGACTAAGAGATAAATTTCACCGCAAAGAACTTAAATATGCAGCATAAGTCATCATGACGTACGAACATATTGTATATTAAATTGCTCTAAGAATGAATTCACGCATATTAATCGCATTAAGTCCCATTCAGTTTTGTATGTTTGTTGGATGAAATTGTCTTCTACATAAATGATTTATATTTGTGTTTCTGTATTTAAAGGACCCGCGGGCATCAACGGATATCAACGACAATGATCCAGACCCGATGCCACGAGACAATGGAGATAATAAACATGGCACTCGATGCGCGGGAGAAGTGGCATCCGTGGCCTTCAACGACTACTGTGGCGTTGGCATCGCCTATAATGCCAGTATTGGTGGTGAGTTCAAAGTATTATAATTATTAATGTGGAGGAAATGCCTTGACGTTAGATTTTTATTGTTAACTACCGAGATACTCTTTCTTCATATGAGCTAAGTTTTCTGTCTCATTCAGTTAAAATTCACTAAACTTCATTAATGATGTGTTTGATAACACTGCAGAGCTTGTTCACTTTTTCTAGTTCGTACTTATTATCTGCTTAAGAGATTTTCTTCACTCTGTCTTGGCAATAAATTTAATTTCTTTTTGTTGAGAGGTCCACCCTCCATTGTTCAAGGAAATTGGTTTGCATACACAGTGAAAATGTTATTCATCTTTAAATGGTTTACTTTACATATTAAAGCATTTTAGAAACAAAGTTCAGTATAAACCAGTACGTTGGTGGCAATTGAGCTTCTTATTTGTAGAAGGTTTAAAATTTTATATAAAAACAAGCCATCTTGGAAAATAGTTTGACAAGCATGATTGGTGTAAAACGGGTTAATTACATGAAAAATTAGGATGTTTGAGAAAAGCATGGAATGAAAATCAGTGGAGATAAAAATAGCTAGTATTTTTTTTATTTTTTTAATGAAGGAAGAAGGGGCCAACGACGAATGCCCGCAAAACGTCCCCCCCCCCCCAAATAGAAAAAGAAGAGAGCCAAAGTCAAAGTACAGGGTTTTGAAGATGTCTAGACACTGCGTTTGAAAGATTGGAGGTCATAGACAGGGGAAAAGATGGATTGAGGAAGATTGTTCCAGAGTTGACCGGTTGAGTAGAAGAAAGATTGAAAATACCGATTAACCTTTGCGTGAGAGAGGGACAGAAAAGGAATGAGAATGTGTTGAAAGTCTGATACTGCGTGTTCTTCTTAAAGGAGAGTAAAGAGAGATTGAGTCAACATTGCGGCGAAGAGAGAGGGATTGAATATAGGTAGTAAGAAGCGAGAATTAATCAGACGTAAAACCTTTGATTCCACCCGGTCAAGTAGAGCTGTATAGGTTGAGCCACCTCACACATGAAGCGTACTCCATACAGGGGCGGGCAAGACCCCTACATAGAGAGAGCAACTGAGCAGGGGTGAAGAAACTGTGGAGACGGTACAGCACACCTAACCTCCGAGAAGCTGTTTTGGAAAGAAAGTATTTGTGATCTTTCCAGGAAAGATCATGTGAAAAGGAAACGCCAACAATGTTAAAAGAAGAGGAAGGATTGAGTTGTGGGTTGTTGAATGTGAGGAGACAGTCGTGTGGAAGATTGTGACGAGTAGACAAATGGAGGAACTGAATGTTTCAGGCATTGAAAGCCACTAGGTTTTCTCTACCCTAATCAGAGATGGCAGAAAGATCAGAGGTCAGGTGTACCATAGCCGTCCTACGTGAATCATGGAGCGACTGTTGAGAGGGGCGCTTTGCGAAGCGGGTGGAGAAGTGAAGAGTGGAATCATCGGCATAGGAATCGATAGGACAGGAAATGCGACTTTATAGGTCATTGATAGCTAAAAGGAAAAGAGTTAGTGACAAGACAGAACCCTAATGAACACCACTGTTAATAGCTTTAGGAAAAGAACAGTGGCCATCTACAACCGCAGCTGTAGATCGGCCAGAAAGGAAATCGGAGATAAACGCACAGATTGAAGGATAGAATTGAAGAAGGGCAGTTTCGAAATTAAAGATTTGTGCCAGACTCTCTCAAAACCTTTTGCTATGTCTAGCGCAATAGCAAACATTTCACCGAAATCCCGAAAGGAGGAGGATTAACAGTCAAGGAGATATGCAAGAAGATCGTCAGTAGAGCGTCCCTTACGGAACCCTTACTGACGATCTGAAAGAAGATTGTGAGAAGAGAGGTGTTTAAGAATCTTCCTATTAAGGATAGATTTAAAAACTTCAGGAAGGCAAGAAATTAAAGCAGTTGGACGATAGTTGGAGAGTTGAGAGCGGTTACCCTTCTTCGGGAAAATCTGAATGAAAGCAAACTTCTAGCAGGAAGAAGAACACTGAAGCACAGTTCTTAAGAACAGCAGGAGGAACACCATCAGGACCGTACGCCTTCCTAGAGTTGAGCCCAGATAGGACAGGAAGAACATCTTTGAAAGAGATTCTAATTTCAGACATAATAAACTCAGAGGGACATAATATACAGTAGTCAGAGGGAGGAGAAGATGGAGGAACAGCGCCAGAATCGTCGAAAGTTGAGTTAGAGGCGAAAGTTTGAGCGAAGAATTCAGCTTTGTCAGGAGAAGAGACGGCAAATGAACCGTCAGAATGGAAAAGAGGAGGGAAAGAAGAGGAAGTAAAGTTGTTGGAGAGGTTCTTAGCTAAATGGCAGAAAGAGCGAAAAGAATTAGAATTGGAGAGGTTTTCACATTTTTGCCGGATGAAGGAATTTTCGGCGAATCGAAAAATAGATTTTGCACGATTCCTGGCTGAGAGTCAGAAGTTGGATAGTGACGGTACCGTCTGAAAGCCTCCTCTCTGTTGCGGAGAGCATTAGAACAAGTAAAGTTAAAGGAAGGATTTTTTTGCATTATTAGTAGGAATAGAATATGGAATGTACGCTCCCATGCCTGAGAGAATCATCTCCGTGATGCTCTCAGCACATCCGGAAGCCCCCAGCAACGGAAGCAGTAATCATTCCAAGGGAAATCACAGAAGTACTACCTGAGGACCTCTCAATTGGGGAGGTGATCGGGGATACGATTAGAGTGCTGTATAATGTTCTCTAGGTCATTTAGGATAGAAAAGTTGTAAGATAGTTCACCAGGGATGTTAGTGAAATGAGAGGAAAGCCAAAGCTGATGGTGAACATTGAAATCTACTTTGGGAGTGAGTTAGTCAAAGAATTTTGGAAGTCAGTAGAATTAGGGGAAAGGTAGACAGCGCAGATGTATTTTGTTTGAGATTGGCATGTAAGCCCTAGCCAGAGAGTATAGAATTCGGAAGATTCGAGTTCGGGAATACTAGGACAAGTTAGGTCATTGCGTACATATACGCAACATCCACCTTTGGAGTGAAATTGAGTATAGAGAAAGTAAAAGGATACAGAAAAGGGGTTACTGTCAGTCGCCCCAAACACCTGAGTTTCAGTGAGGGAAAGTAGATGAGGTTTAGAGGAGGAGAGGTAGTGTTCAACAGATTGAAAATTTGAGAAAAGGCCACGAATGTTAAGAAGAGTGAATCAGACAGAGGTCCTGAACATTTGGAATGGGCGGTAGCAGATCCAGCCCCGCTGCCCAGGTCTGCGTTCCCGGTATCGGCAGCGGGGCAGCCAGAAGTGGGGACATTTATGGTTCCCTCCCGAGGGGACTCCGAGGCTCTTGAAGTTGATGCCATTTTTTTTTTTTTTTAAATTTTGAAAAGATTATGTAGCGTGTAAGATGCATGTATATGTAGTGAGGAATAGGAAGAGAAGTGTGTAATTGAGAGCATGCTGGATTGCTCACAGGGTAGATGAGACACGGAAAAAGATCAGCTAAGAAGGACAGTAACAGGAGAAACGGGAGTTTCAGCACTCCCTATCTTCTCTCTGACGACAGCCCAGCTAACAATTTTAGTAGATACGACGTTGTCACAAAGTTGTATTTTAGCACTGTGACGTAGATACAACGTCAATTTGTGTGGGGGGCTCAGTTACGTCTTCACAACGTTGTGATATTACGTAAACGTTACGTAGATACAACGTTGTCTCATCTCAAGGATAGAATTTGGTCCAACAAAGGCGCCCTATTTGAAATAGTAGTATGCCGTATGTAACTCCGTTACAATTTTGTAACAAAGAATAATGTACTACGAAACTATATGCTACAACGTCTATGCTCCGTACAAAAAAAAATGACGTCAGAAGTTTACTTGTTCTTCAAGTGTGTACAGCGTTATTATGCAACGTTGTATATCAACGTTGCAATATAACGTTTAAATTTTACGTTGTGACTACGTCAGTACACATCAATTTCTGACTTGACAAAGATTCAACCAGGATACAACGTTGTATTTACGTAGTGGGTTTGCTGGGAGTGTTGTTCGTTGGTTTGGTTATCTGAAAAAGAATGAATAACAGAATGAATTGTGAATAGCTGTATAATTGCGAGATTTGTAGGTGTGAGAAGTAGAGGAAGACCACGAAAGAGATTTCAGGCTGTAATTAGTAAATACGTGAATAAATCTGAAATCGAAACTGCTTGTCAGGTGTATAAATGGAGACCTAAAGTGGCGCTTATAAGTATTCGCACATATAAATATTTCAGTTATATTCGTCCTTATCTTTTGTACCATGTATAGGATAGTTAAGAAAAGTTTACCGTTTGTTTGGAAAAATTTAACAAAAAAAATTAGTTTAACTCCAGCATATAATGTAAAACATCAAAGAATTTGAGAAAAATAGAAAAGTTAAACTGCGAATGTTTTCGTCCACTTATTTACAAAATTATTTTATAATGTTTTGCGTGTCCACCTTAGGCTTAAGTGACTTCAGTGATTCATTTTGGATATTTTTCTACAACGTTTCAACATCTCTCAGTCAAAATTTTAGCCTATTCTTCTAAAGAAAATTGCTACAGTTCATTCACATTCGAAGATTTTCTCTTGCTTTTTTCAAATGAAACCATAAATTCTCGATTAAATTGAGATATGAGCTTTGACTGGGCCACTCGAAAAGTTTGAAATTCTTTTGTTGAAGCCATTTCATAGTGCTCTTACTTTTATGTTTTGGAACGTTATCTTGGTGCAGTACCCAATTGCGACCCATTCGCAACTCCAGAACTGAAATTTCTAAAATTTCTTTATATTTCTTTGAATTCAAGTTTCTATTGATGACAACAAGCTTTCCTGGACCAGAAGCACTAACGTATTCCCAAAGAAGCAAACTACTACTACCATGTTTTTAACCTTCGGAAGAATGTTTTTTCCTTGAATGCAGTATTTAATTTTCGCCGAACATACCGTTGCTCGTTGTTTCCGAATAATTCAATTATGGTCTTGACTGTCCAGAGAACTTTCTTCCAGAATGAAATCCATCATTTGGATGATCCTTGGCGTACTTTAAACGAGCTTCTTTGTGCGCTTTTCGTAGCACAGATTTTATTCGTGCAACTCTTCCATGCAAACCATTCTTTCTCAATGTACGACGTACAGTAGAGGGATGGGCATCGATCTTAGACAGTCTTAATATTTGGCAAATATCACCTGCAGTCACTCGTGGATTCGCAGCAACCATTCTTTCAATCCATCCAGTTGTACGTTCTGAAATCTTGCAAGGTCGTCCAACCTTAGTAGAGTTTTGATTGTCCCAAAGCCTTTCTATTTCTTTATAACTGCAGCAACCATCGTAAATAAAATTTGAAGTTCTATCTTCCTATAACCCTTTCGAGACTCGTGCGCAGCAATAACAGCTCACTTAAGATCTGTAAATAGCTCTTTACCACGCCGACCCATTGTTTACTAATGGCTTGTACAGTCATCCGTCTTCCATAACGATTCAAAGAGAAAATTCTAGAATTCAGAATTGCCATCATTCTCTAATCAATGCACAGCCAACTACTGATAAAAATTTTAAATTCTTGAAGCCAAAGGTGGACACACAAAGTATTAACCCTTTAAGGCCGGAATGTTTTGTAGGGTTAAGTTATGAATGCGTGTATTTGAAACGCTACTAATTTGTACGCTACTGTACATGGATGACCTTACCAATAAACTTAAATCTGCATGTACCATGTGTCATTCGAAAGGAGAAGATTAATCATTTAATGTATACTGATGACATTGTTCTGCTGTCACCCACTCCTCATACGAGGAGTACTGTTGGAGATATGTGATCAATATGGTAGAGAAAATATGGTATTGCCTCTATAATGGGGCAGAGAGCTATGTTCTGATTTTTAAGTGTTATCTACTGTCAAGGACACTTGTAAAATACTTAGGCCATGTAATTACTCGTGAGCTACCAGATGAGCTTGATATTGAGAGAAAACGTTAGAAGCTATATGCACAGGATAACATGCTTGTAAGGAACTTTGATATGTGTTCAGAATAATTCAGAACTTATTTTTTTAGAACTTCTGTACAGTATTGTGTTATATACATACCATCTGTGGTGGAACTATGCAAAAATTGCGATGAATGAACTATCTGTTGTTTATAGTAACATTTTTCGGATGCTATGTAGGGAACCAAAATGGCGCACTGCCAGTTTTATGCTTACTGCGCGTAACCTACCTACCAGCCAAATGTTAATCTGAAAGAATATATATATATAATTTCATCGTTAGGGTCAAAACAGCTCTAATGTGTTACTGTGCAATGTCCTCAGATACTGTGTACCTTTCACCTATGTGGTAGTCTTGGTTCAGAGAACTGTTGGTGTATAATGCCTTATTTCTGTAATGTGCAAAGATTGTACTTGTATATTAGGTTAAGTGTATAATAAAATTGTATTTGTATGTTAGGTTAAGTGCTATGGATTGTGAATGATCCGCAATAAAGATGTTTTGTTTGTTTGTTTATGCCTGTAATTCAGAATCAGGGTAGATGCTTCATCTTATCTTATAATTTGTTACGTATCCATTGTTTGTGAAAGCCATTAATTATTATATATGTCATATTGAAGATCATAGTTTCGACAGTGAAACAGAAAAAGAAAACTAGCGTGGCAAACAGAGATTTCGTTACATTAGTACTTGTTAGGTACGACGATGTATTGTATAGTAAGTCACTACTAGTGTACCAGTATAAACCTTCCCTACAGTATTTAAGTAGCGTTGTGTGTGGTAGTAATAGCTATCCATAAAAGTAATCTAATAACACTGTTTTACCTCCAAAGGTGTTCGAATGTTGGATGGAACCGTGAATGATGCGGTGGAAGCACGAGCGATCAGCCTGAACCCAGACCACGTTGACGTTTATTCTGCCTCATGGGGCCCCGAAGATGATGGGAAGACGGTTGATGGACCAGGACCCCTCGCTAAAAGGGCTTTCATTAACGGTGTCATTAGAGTAAGATTGTAATAGATCACTATTCCACATGGGTACACTTGTACAACCTTCGTCATTTCACACTACAATAGCTTGAGTACGCTTTTAATGTATTTTATGCATTTTTTAATTCAAGAGAAAGTCAGTCTAATCTTGAAAACTTAACGTATGTTTCAGTATTTACTACTGCATAATTTCAAAGTCGTCCATTGTGAAAATGTTTGACATTCTGCTCTGAAATACTGATTTTTATGTCCCTCACCAAAAAATTTGGAGGGGCCATACTGGATTGCGTTGCACTTTGTCTATTTGTCTGTTTGTTCGTCACACTTTCGTGTCAGGGCTATAAACTTTTGAAGCACTCAATAGAAATGAACGATCACAAGACGAAGTGTCATGAGCAAGAATCGGGTTCCTGCCTCAAAGGTCAGGGTCACAAATAAAGGTCAGAGGTCACGTGGACGACCATGCCATAACTTTCGAACAACTCGACATAAATTGGTGAAACTTCACACACACAATCATCACAGAGTGTATCGCGAGCAATATTTAGGTCATTGTATTGAAGGTCAAGGTCAAAAGTGGATGTTAGAGGTGAATGGAGGTCTGCATCATGACTTTTGTACCACTCACCATAAATTCATGAAACTTCAGACACATAGATGATCGTAAGACGTTGTTTTTGAGTAAAATTCAGGTCCCTGCATCAAAAGTCAGGGTCACAAATAGAGGTCAAAGGTCAAAGAACCATGCCATAACTTTTGAACTACTCAATATAAATTGTGACGCTTCACACACACACACACACACACACACACACACACAGATCATCACAAGACGATGTATGGCGAACAAGAATTATTTCGTTGCATCGAAGGTTAAGGTTACAAATAAAGGTCAAAGGTCAAATGGTGGTTCATGCCATAATTTTTTAGCCACTCAGCATAAATGGGTGAAACTTCACGCGCATTTGGATGATCATAAGATCATGTGTCTTGAGCAAGAATCAGGTTCTTGCACCAAAGGTCAAGGTCAAGGAGGGAACATTGATGTCATTCCGATATAGTTCTTGTTGCTCAGATTTTTATAAGGAAAGTTTGAAGTGCAATTTATTTTTACTCTGATCATTAAAAACGAAACCACCGCTTAATTCCGATATATTTCTATTTCTATCTCTCGTGTTAGATCCTCTTAGCTTTTAGTTGCTGGTGTCACCCTGTTTGCACTTCTTTATGACAAAAATCGTTGTACTTCATCCACTTTGTTGTCCTACGTACCAGCCAAGAATGCCTTCTTGGGGCATTGCAGGATAAATGGACCAGCTAAAAGGCCATTTAAGACCCTCCCCCGTTGATTTTGATGAAATTTGGTATCTTGAGTAATTTTTTACCAAAATCCTGATTTTTCGAGTCTTGATTCTTACGTGTGGAAACTGCTCTGGCAAAGAGGGAATCAATACCTTTCGTGAACAGTTGGAGAATGTGGATTCCAGTGCTGGTGAAATTCGGTACAAAAAGTGGGTGATTGTTGATCAGGGGTGTATGAGGGAGTAGGGTAGGTTGATTTTGGAACTGTGATCTTGGACTAGTCTAGATAGAAAGGTATTAATGTATAAAAAACGTTGCACCAACTCATATTTGTGAAAATGATTGTATTTTTTGAGGATTGTTAATTATTTTTAAGTTGTAAAATTGCCAAATTTTACGCGTAAAATCGCGCGCGCGGCATTCGCGCAATGTAAACAAACAAAATATCGGACCTTATTTCATCAAAATAATCAATTAAAATTCGGCTTTTTTAACAAAACGATGCTTGAAACTTATTGTAAATGCATTATAGATGTTTATTAGTGTATTATTTTGTATTTTTTAATGATATTTACCTATAAAATGTGTATTAAATTAAGTTATTTTATGATGCGTTCATTTAATTGTGTTTATTTTCAGATATTTCATAAAAATGGGTAAAAAACGGAAGTCTGCAGTGTTAACTCGAAGTGATAGTGCCAAAAAATTCAGTGGCCAGCCTTCCCCTTTGGATAAAACAGAGCCTCCTACCCTCCGCCAAGTTATTCAGTACAGTTATTTCCTCCAAAACAGCCACCCGGACTTGAAAGACTATGATATTGCTAAAATGATAGCAAAGGATGTGATTGAGATCTGGCAGGCAGTGAACCCGCGGCTGCCCCTGTATGAGGAATATTATGTAGTGAAATTGGTGGATAAAGTGTGCTTCAAGAAAGCAAAAGAGATAAACAGGAAATCTCTTTCTACAGTCCAGGAGCAGAATCTGGAGGAAAAGCTGGATAAACTTTTTGACATTTCTGCTTGCACCTGTAAGCTACCTGTTCGTCCCTGTGATGACAATGCTGTGAAGTGCAAGAAAGAAAATTGTCAAACACAGCACATAATCTGCACTTGTCCTCCCAGTAAGAAGGTAATGCTATTATTTTTTTAACTTTTAACTGGCCTAACTTAGTGCGATTAGGTGCCTTTTAAATGGAAGGAAATTCAATGCTTGTAATTGAAAAATATCCGCATTTTCCTCCTGTAATCTTCCTTTCCCCCCCTGGTAATAGAAATTAATAATCAATTTTTTTTCAGGATTTTATCTCTTATTTTAGATCCGCTATTTAATATACTTTAATATTTCAGGTTCCAGTAGAGGAGAGGGAATACTTGAGAGATCAGAGGGCCAAAATAGGACCCAAGGGCTCTTTCCAGCTGGGATCTGTGGATAAAGCTGCTGTGAAGAGAGACCAGAGGGCTGCAGCTGAAGCAGAAAGATTACAGAGCCAGATTCAACAGCAGCAGGAAGTGGATTTGGCCACTTTTGCCTCCACACCTTCACAAGATATTTCTTTTGAATCCAGCTCAGGAGAATCAGGAGAGGTAATATATTTTTTTCTTATATCTTATCCCATTTTTACCCAAATTTATCCCTACTTTTTGTCCCTATTTCCCCCCTTTTTCCCCCATTTTCGCTTTAGTAATTTATTCTTTTTTTCGCCCATTTTCGCCGACTTTTTACCTGAATTTTTACCCATTTTTCCCCTATTTTCCCACTTTTTCCCCCATTTTCGTTTAAGTAATTTATTCTTATTTCCGCCCATTTTCGTCGATTTTTACCCATATTTTTCCCTACTTTTTCCCCTATTTTCCCCCATTTTCGCTTTAGTAATTTATTTTTTATTTTCATTTCAGCCATCTGGTGGTGAAGCTGAAGAGTTCAAGCCAAGGAGGCACCCAAGTGTAGGTTACAGCTTTTTGAAAACCCCCAGATATGCCATGGAACTGATCAGGGGTGATGTTTCTTCCAATCTTGGGGCAAGTCTTGCTAATGCCTTCCTCCTGGACTTACAAGCTATGGACCTGCTTAAGCCTGGCCTTGATGTGAAACAGATAATAGTTGATAAATCGAAAATGGACAGGGAAAAAGCTAGAATGAAAGTGAAAAGTGATGAAAAGCACAATGAGGGTCTGGAAAAGTTAGTCTGTATTGGGGTTGATGGGAAAGTTGACAAGGACACTTTGCTGTACAGAGAAGTTAAGGATGAAAATGGGGAGACTAAGCTGAAGAAAGGAAAGGGACAAGAGCACCATTTGACTTTCACAAAGGAGCCGGGAACTGAAAGTGGAACATATCTTACTCACAGAGTCATCCCAATTAAAGGTGCGACTGGAGTTCTTCTTGGTGAAGAAGTTGCTAGTGTCTTGGAGGAGTTTAACAGTGTTCATACCCTGAAAGCTGTCCTCCTTGACAACACAAATACAAACACTGGCTGGGAGGGAGGCCTTGTAACAGCTCTGGAAAATAAAATTGAGCGGAAATTGCACACCATTGGCTGTTCACTCCATCAGAATGAGCTTCCTTTCAGAGCTGTTTTCAAGCATCTTGATGGCAGTACCAAAAGTCCCACTGCTTTCACTGGTCCGCTGGGAAAACTCTGTGAAATTGACTACCAAGATCTGCCACAAGTGGAATTCACCAAACTCAGTGGCCCCCTGGATGACATGGAATTTGCTGAGGAGACACTGAATGATCTCAGTAGCGACCAGAGGCTTCTTTTGGAGTATGTGCTTGGAATTTCCAGGGGCAAAGTCAACCCAAGATTTGCTGCCTGGAAAATTGGACCATTAAACCATGCAAGATGGTTGACTTTGGCAATTAGATTGATGTGTCTGTGGACCAGAGGTGCTTACCCTCCAGAACTACAGGATAAGCTTTACCAGGCCATCAAGTTCATTGTGGAAGTGTATGCAGTCAGTTGGTTTGAGATCAAAAGGGACAGCAAGTTCCACAATCAGCAGCTGTACATCTTCAACATGATCCAGAGGATCAAGCAGCAGTCTGAAGAAATCCAGGGTGTTGCTTTCAAGAACCTGAAGTACAATGCTTTTGCCTTGCTGCCCGAGAATGTGCTGTACTCCATGATGAAGTCTGATGACTTGGAAGTGAGAGAAGCTGCTCTCAAGAAAATTCTGTCCATCAGGTAAGCATTTATTAATTTAAAAAAATGTGAAAAAAAAATTTGATTATGGGGATTTATTTAATAAAAAAAAGGCCCGAGTTCTATAAATCCCCATAATCGAATTTTTTTTCACATTTTCTTATCCCAATTTCCCCCCTTCCCCTCTGATAATGGAAATAATCTTACCTTCTTTCTGAAAAAAAAATTCGATTATGGGGATTTATAGAACTCGGGTTTTTTTTTTTTAATTTAAGTTTAATTTAAATCAGCAATTCTGAGACTAATAGGGATTAAATCTTAAACTGGAATAAAAAATAAATTAATTATTATTCTTTCAGAAGTGGGAAGCCAGCCAAGAAGAGGCTGAAGAAGATCACAGCCATCAACATTGAAGCTACCCACTGGTCAGAACTAATCAACCTTTCTCAAAGTGGCATCTGTGAACCTGCTCTCACAGAAGACTTTTCTGACCAGGAGCTTCAAGAAGCATTGCTGAACGGCACCAAGCTGGAGCTACCTGATCTGCCTTCACATTCTCAGGGTGTTGAAAGGGCCGTGAAGCTGATATCTGAAGCTTCCCATACTGTTTATGGACTCGAATCAAGGCACAAACACATTCTGGCCAAAGCCCTAAGCCGCCAGATGAAGCCTTCCTTTGCTTCTAAGGGCTCTTACAGTGAAAATTATGATGATTTTGGGATCTAAATGTCTATTTGACTCTGTACATGTTTTTTTTTAGTTTTTTCAATAAAATTGTAACTTTTTTCAGGATTTTTTTTTATGAAAATAGCATGTTTTTTTCGGCCGAAAATTGCGAAAATGCGGTATTTTTCGGTACGATTTTTTGACGATTTTTGAAACGGTTTCCTCAAAAAACGGTTAAAGCTAGGGATCTGAAATTTTTTGTCAGTTATTATCATATTAAGCCCTGACTATCTCGACTAGTCCAAAGTCGATATCTAAACAAATGCGGAAAATCAACCTACCTTAATGAGGGAGGAGAAAGTGAAATCCTTAGATGACTTCTGAAATCATTGAACAGAAGTGTTTAGAAGCTAACAAGGCACCACTATATTGCCGAAGAGCAATCAGTGTAAAATTTTATTAGCCAGACACTGTTCAGAGACACGGCTCATGGGTTCCTAATTACTAATCTTATCTAACCTAACGAATCCTAATCAACCTAGCCTAATCTAACCCAATTTAATATATTATCAAGCTGTTATGGACTCTGTCTCTGAACAGTGTCTAGATAGTAAAGTTTTGCCGCCATCAGAATTCTTCAAGAAACTCAATGAGTCTCTAATAGTAGGTGAGTTCTGAAAACTACTCATTCAATGTTGAAATTGCTGCCCAGGAGTTCCACTGGGTTAATAGCCAGTTCAATTTACACCCTTTTGTATGATAATTCACGGGAAACCCAATGCCACTGAAAAGAAGGGCCACAAAAGCTTTTCTTCTTTTGGATTCTATTAAGCTCACTAGAGTCGTAGTATGTACTTTATCCCGGTTCTTTTTTCATTTGAAATCAGTCCATCCCAACATGATAAAAAAAAAATCCATTACTTTTCTGATGGTTGTTCAGGTTGATATGAGAATAGCTTTAACTTCGCAAATCTGTGCCACGATAAAAAAGACTTTGGCTTGAAAGCTGCAATGGCATTTCTTTGCTACATCCCATGGCAAAAATGCTTGCGATGGTATCACTGATACCATAAAATTTACTGTTACATGAGCAAGCCTTCAAAAAATCTCTGACAAACCAGATCCTAACCTCTCTTTATATGTTTGAATTTTGTCAACAGCATTTGAGTGACAGCATCAAGTCCTTCTGTGTGACATATGGAGAGGTTGAAGTTAGAGATCGACTGAAGAATAGATTTGATCCTGCACGCACTATCGAAGGAACACATAAGTGTCACAGTTTTGTCCTTGAAACAAGACTACATAAAAGTGCGTAAGATTTCTGCGGGAGAAGTCAATCGTACCAAACGAGTGACTAGGATGAATGAATAACCTGAAACTGACTGGACTGTTGATTTTAACGAAGTCACAATCAGGACGTACATTACTTGTAGTATGCTGTTGATCCGTAGTTTGGCATCGTTGAAGGCTATTCTGAAGAGTACAATGATTACCTTGTCAACTTCCTACAACCGTCTTCCAATGCGCTAAGCCACAGTTTTCCAAAGAAAGACAACTCATCTCCAGTACCTTGGGATCACATTGTGAGTGTCATAACTACTCCCGTAAAAGGTGGAACCTGAGTCGGATATTTTTTTCAGAAAAAAAAAGAGGAAGCCGAGTGTGCTTGTTGTCTATTTCCTTTTAAAAAGAAAAATAACAAAAACAGTCGTTCCAGCCGAAAATAATTTTGCATTTGTACGAGGGGTGTTCAATAAATAAGGTAACGAAGTAATGGAATTTCAATAATATAATCCATGTTGCCTTATTTACTGAACACTCCTCTTGTAAAAGTAGCACAACACGGCTTTACAAGTTGTTGTTTTTTTGTGCATCTATTTTTTAGTGTTTTGGGGGTCAGAGAATTTGGATCTCCTTCCTATACTCGTGATTTGCTTCCATTTAAGGTCAAATATACAATGTTTTTACAATTGCTCCAAATAGGAAAAAGATCAATTTTCATTTTTTGTTCTGTAAAATATTGGCAAATGGATCCACCAAACGTCATTCGCTGACCTTTGACTCTGGTCAGAGTGATTCTTTTACATACCTACTTTCAAGAAACTTGCCTATTCGGAATTCTCAGTGTGATAACTTGGGGTTAGATACCCCCGTTAGGTTATTTAGGTTCTAGCAAACAAACAAAGGCACTTACCCGGTGCGTTGAATTAGATATTCTTTGGGTCTACCATAGATTCCTGCGTCCCACAAACAGCCTACCTACTCTCTCTTACTTTACTAATTTAGAAGCTATAGACATTACCCCTAACTATACTTAAGTACTGAGAACTTCCTACCCCATATTGTCACCTTAGAAACACCACCCAATAAACACTTAGCACCAACGATTAGGTTAGATACGAAACACCATGCTCTAGGCCAGCCAAAACAATATGAACAGCCGCGTTGCTGCGTTTATCCCTTCGTGTTGCCATTCAGCTTAGATTTAGTGATATGTCCCTTTTAGTGACTTTAGACTATATACATATATATATATACACACACGTCACCTCACTCCTCCCCTACAAGTTTAGTCTGTCAGGGGGATGAGGGACACTAGACGACCTGCGGAGCGGGGTTGATGTAGTAGGATTAGGTGCAACCTGCATAGGCGGGCGAATTGAACCATTTTCCAGAGGATCGGTTCTCTCTTCCGGAAGACTCTGGTCATTCTGCAATTCACGTTCCCATATCTGGTCCTGATGGCGTTTAATAGAACGACCATCTTCTAGTTGGCACTTGAAGGAAACAGGGCCCGTTCTCTCCTGCACAGTTGCAGGAACCCATTTTGGTCCAGTCCCATAGTTGCGAATCATAACTGGATCATTAGGTTGCGCTTCTATAACTCTCCCTTTTTTATTGTCGTGGTACAACTTCTGTTTTTCCTGCTGGCGTAAAACTCGTTGTTGTAACGTTCCGTTTGGACGTAACAAATCGAAAACTGAACGAATTCCCCGGCCAATCATAAGTTTAGAAGGAGACACCCCCGTCGTTGTGTGAGGTGTTAGTCGATATTTAAACAAAAATTTATCCAACACCACTTGCATTTCCTCCCCACGAGAATGACGCAAAGCCGACTTGAAAGTACGGACCATGTTTTCCGCGAGACCGTTAGTAGACGGGTGGAAAACACTAGACCGGACATGTCTAATGCCATTTAGGTGGACAAAAGAACGAAATTCCTCACTGGTAAAACAAGTACCATTGTCGGAAACCAGGACTACGGGTAAACCCCATCGAGCGAATGGAGTAAGCGAATAGTAACACCCGAAGTCGTGGAAGTGGTTGGAAAAATTAATTTTCACCCACTTAGAGTAGGCGTCTACAATAACTAGGAAATAGGTATTATTTATAGGACCTGCATAGTCAACATGGATCCTATGCCACAGTATAGTAGGCCATTCCCAAGGATGAAGTGGACTTTTCCTTGGGAGATCTCTGTTCTCTAGGCAGCTTTGACAGGAACGAACCCATGATTGAAGTTCTCCATCTAAACCGGGCCACCAGAAATAAGCTCTCGCCAGCTCTTTCATTTTTGTTGCCCCCATGTGTTCAGCGTGAAGTTCCTTCACTAAATTCGACCTGCCTTCATTCGTAATTATCACTCTGTGGCCCCATAAGAGACAGCCATTTTGGATCGAGAGGCCAGACTGACGTTGATAAAAAGGCTGTAATTCACTCTCAACCTTAGTAGGCCAACCAACTGAGCAGTAATGGATGACCCTAGATAGAATAGGGTCTGATTTTGTCCACTGCTCTATTTGTACCGCAGATACTGGAGTGGATTCCAAAAACTCCACCAAGTGAACCCATTCTGTAGGTATAGGTACCGTACACAATCATTTGGATTTTCTAAAGGCAACCTACTTAGTGCATCAGCCGTACCGAGAAGTTTGCCTGACCGATGTACTAAGTCAAATTTATAGGCTTGTAGAATCAGTGCCCATCGTTGAATCCTACCTGAGTCCATAACTGGAATATTTTTATTAGGTGAAAATAAACCTAAAAGAGGCTTATGGTCAGTAATTAGTTTAAATTCATGATCCCATAGATAGAAATGAAATTTTTTTACTGCAAATGCTAAGGCTAAGGCTTCACGTTCCAGTTGTGCATATCGTCTTTCAGTCTCAGTTAGTGTTCTAGAAGCAAAACAGATACGCCTATCTACACCATCAATGTGGTGAGATAACACTGCTCCAATTCCATAAGAACTGCTATCTGCTGAAACTACGAGAGGAAGTTTAGGATCATAATGCACTAGGAGAGTGGACTTTAGTAGTACGTCCTTGGAAGCTTCAAATGCTTCCTTTTGGGTTTTCTCCCATCTCCACTGTTCCCCAGATCGTAATAGCTTATTTAGGGGTTCAAGGAAAGTCGATGCATTAGGCAAGGTTAGATACGAAAGACCATGCTCTAGGCCAGCCAAAACAATACGAACAGCCGCGTTGCTGCGTTTATCCCTTCGTGTTGCCATTCAGCTTAGATTTAGTGATATTTCCCTTTTAGTGACTTTAGACTATATACATATATATATATACACACGTTACCTCACTCAGACTCGCCTGATTTAAAAGATGTGTAATTTTATAGGTATACGAGTACTATTACCCAAAGTATGGGCCGTCTAAATGATTAAGGGCACGCTCTGACTTTGAAGTGACCTCGACTTGTACCTTCTGAACCATTGGTCGGATTGAGATTAAATATGGAAAAATCAGGGTTTTGGCCAAAAGGTACTGAGCGTACCATATTTCACCAAAATCGGAGGGGGAAGGATTTTCAGAGTTGATCAACTTGTCCTGGAATTTCCATCAGATTGTCATTTCTCACTCTGTTTTTTTTTTTATATATCATTTACATTTCATTTTGCCTTAATATCTTGGCATTCATTACAGACTCAGTTAATGAAGTAATGAGTATCGGTTAATAATAAATAAATAAATAAATTATAAATATTTATTTATATTTGGTTAGGGTCGGCACGGGAAGGGTTCAATCTTCGTGTGGGCGTCTGGAAATGGCGGAAGACACACCGACAATTGCAACTGCGACGGTTACACCAACTCCATATTTACCCTCTCCATTTCCTCTGCATCGCAAAGAGGGTACGTCACTTATGCACTCATTCAATTCGACTTTTATCTTTTTGCTATGATTTTCTTCTGTAGTTTTAGTTAAATATTTGTCGCTGTACGTTCACTCGTTCCTGCCAGACTGAAACCATGGTACTTGGAAGAGTGTTCCTCCACCTTGTCTTCTACCTACAGTTCAGGTACTCCGGGGCTCGATCGTAGCGTCGCCACGGCTGACATGGATGGTAATCTGAGGACGGATCGCATTTGCACCTTAGATCATACAGGTGAGTGCTAACTTTTCATCTTTGTTTGAATTGTTTATTGGTAATTCATTTATTTGTACGTGTTTGTCTCTACTCTGGGATTAAGAGTAGAATGTGCTCTTATTAGACAGTTGGAAAATCATGGATTAATTTTGTTCTGTCTTGTATCATCATTCCTTTTTTCATAAGTAGTATTTAGAAAGTACAATTTTTAACTGGTCTGCGTAGGTACTAGTGCCTCGGCACCGTTGGCAGCTGGTCTTTGCGCCTTGGCACTTGAAGCGAATCCTGACCTGACATGGCGGGATATGCAGCATATTGTCGTGAGGACATCGCGACGTGAGCCGCTGAAGAAAGAAGAGGGGTGGTTCGTGAATGCCGTGGGAAGACACGGTGAGGAAAGTCTTGCCAGTCACCGGTTGACATTTGAGATTAGGGACTTTAGTCTTTGTTTTTCAGTATTTTTCCCTTTAACTGGAATCTATCCTCAGAGTGCTGTAATGGAAGTCATTAATGAGTCTGTAGTAAATAAGAAACGGTAGTAACAATAAAATTTATAAAATGCTGAACAATTGTTAATAATAGAGCCTATAATATTAATAAAATAAAGGGTGTGTATAAAGTAACGCGAGTGAAGAGAGAAAACCGATTTGAACTGGTTTGAACTAGTTCAGAGAGGTCAGGGGCGTAACTAACGGGGGGGATGGAGGGGGACATGTCCCCCCAACTTTTGAACTGAGGGGGATAATATAGGTTTTGTAACCCCCCCCCCCCCCCCCACACACACACACACACTTTTGATCTAAGTTAGCTTACGTGAAGGAAAATATTTAGTTCTTGAAATAATCTATGATGAGTAAATCTTTAATTATATTAGTACTATTAGTATGCTGGAAAGTATTACTGATTCAGTACTAATACTGCAGTGATAGATACTTTAATGAGACATCTAGTTATTTTTTACTTTAATTATTGGGTATATTGTTTTCCTTTAATGTTAAGTATATACTTGATATACATAAGGTAGTTCTGAAAATGCGTCTTTGATTTTCCTATTACTATCATAAATATAGATCATTCTCTAAATCATAGTATTTTAAGAGCATCATTTTGGTCGCAAACACATTACCTACAGGATAGCAGCACAGAAATTCATCGCAGGATTTTTCATCATTATAGTTGTCCCCCCCCCCACTTTTGGAAGCTAGTTACGCTCTTGAGAGAAGTCGATGGTGGACATTTTCAACATCTCTTATAAACCTTACTATCGAATATACAGTTGTTATAAAGTACATGTAATAAATATTACTTGTCCATGTTCACTTGCGTCAATATAATTCAAATTGGATTTGGCTCTTCACTCACGTTACTTTATACACACTCGGTATAACAAAAATATATGACATTAATTCACTTATTCTTCTCACGAGTGCTTGTTCTGTTCCAGTAAGTCACAAGTTTGGTTACGGACTAATGGACGCAGGTGCGATGGTTACTTTGGCAGAGCGTTGGAAAACCGTTCCACCGCAACACGTATGCCAGACAGTCATCAACAGAACGGATTTGTAAGTAGAAAAGAACATTTTAATATACTTACAGTAAATTAATTTTTGAATAATTTAAAAACAAGCCTAATTCTTAACTGTATTTTTTGTGCCTATTAAAAGCTTTTTAAGGGACACTTTTGTAGCAATATTATTTTCTCTCTTTCTTATGCGTATAAATTTGATATTAGAAATAAAATTATTGAGTTTATTATTAGAATTCTCTCAAAAGCGGATTCTCTCTAATTTGTTTCGCCGTCAGAACAATACCTACCATAAGAGGGAGCTCGGTTCAAGCTGAGATTACGACCGATGGATGCGCTGGAACCTCAGGCGAAGTGAGATACTTGGAACACGTCCAAGCAGTAGTTTCTTTGAATTTTCTCCCGAGGGGCAACATCAACATAAAACTAATTTCACCGTCAGGTAAATGGCGACTATTTCTCGGAATTACGAGAACTATTTTTTTATCCTTCGTATAGTTTTAATTCATAATCATAAATATCTCTCTCAAAATTTCCATTTTATAAGTCTTGTTAAAAAATCTTTCAGGTACTACATCTACCTTGCTATTTGAACGTCCTCGTGATGTCCTCTCAGAGAAGTTCGACGATTGGCCTTTTCTCTCCGTTCATTTTTGGGGCGAGAAAGCGGCTGGCACTTGGAGACTTTTAGTTACGAATGGAGGCTCCAGGCAGTCATCGCATCCAGGTAAAGACGATGGGATTTATATTTGACACTTAATATCACTCTAAGGAAAACCGGAATATTATTCAGCATTTACCCTTAATAGGCTAAATGCGTTCATTATTAAAAATTATTTGGCTACAGAATATATATTTATATCTGCTTTAAAATTGTTTTATCATTGTATTATGTTTTGTAGCTAAATTTTGGTTTGAGAATCTGAAGCAAGTTCTTTCAAGGTCAAAACTTTAAGTAAACGGTTTACCGCTTTTAAATGTCTCTTGACTATAGCAGTGTTCGTAGCAAATCACTTCTTCATATACAGAATAAATCCATCAAAGAATTATGATTTCATAATGTCATTTGTAACTACTACTACTACTACTGCGAGTACTTAATGCCTGGACTGAACTAAATATCTCTGTGGCTCTACACTACACTGGGTTTGTATTTGAAGTAGGAGTGAAAGGAATTCTGTGAAGCTGTTCCATCACTGTAGCTGGTCTCCATCTGGCATAGATTCGTTTTTTGGTTTTATTTCTATTTCTCTGTCCTTCTGTAAAGAGAGATAGTAGTGACGAAGAAATGAGAATATAAAAGGCATAATATGTCTACAGCATATCTGCTCTGCTAAATGAAACTTGAGAAAACTGGAAATAAACGGCGTTTATGGTTGCGTATTGTATCGCCATTGTAACAGGAGTGGATTCCCTTTATGAACGTCGCGCTCTGCCTCATAAATAAAGTCAGGATTTGCTAAGTCAGTCACCTTGTTTCCTCAAGGGGGGGAGAACGTTTCCATTGACTCGCGTTTCTCTAGACAGTTGAGTTTCGCAAGTAGTACGTTTTATAGCTTTAAAATGTATGACTTCTTTCCTTTGTTTTTTGTTTAGGAGTTTTGGTCCATTGGCAATTGATTCTTCATGGAACAAAAGAAAACCCCGAAAACTTGAGATTTCATAGCAGCGGTTTCTCTCCTTTGTCGCCAACGTTTAGTCAGTAAGTCAAGTTACATATAGAAAATGTAAACAAAGGCGACCACAGTCATTTTTAGTGTATATTATCTTTTAGGAATTATTGCATTGCTTTATTAGTTTATTATGTTCCCCTCTGAAGAATATTCTCATATACTCGTAGTTCTTCGGTAAAGGTTTATCAATCATTTTCTTTCTGTGCAATGCTATGTTAACGTTTGATTTTAGGTTTGGCGACTTAATATTCAGCGGTTCCGTTCCTCACCGAGTATTCGAACCTTTGACTGATCCCGCGGATCCAAAGAACCAACAGTTAAATGCCAAAGACAAGGCCCAAAGGGACCATATGAATACCTTCAGTTCGGGAGTTTGTCACAGCGAGTGCTTCGGAGGATGTTCAGGCACAGGACCCCAAAATTGCAAGGCTTGCAAGCACTTTTCTTTGCAAGGGTGAGTGTATCGCTGCATCGCGTTTTTGACGAATTGTTTTCAAGTTAACCAGAAACAGAAAGGGAAGTTTGTGCGAGAATAACATTTAAATGAGTGGTACTACTTTCAAAATTATTTATTAATCGTAACTTCATTTACAAGATGTTTTGAATATGGTACAAGCAGTTTCTTTTATAAATGCTTATCAGTTCGAGCTTTGTAAAGCTTGTCTCTACATCTCAACGCTGATTTCTGCCACCAATGTGGTAGGGCTCTCAGGGAGCTTATTCCAGATGCATAAAGTTTGTGTGTGCGTGCGTGTACATGTACGTAGGCAACTGGGCATAAATGAAGTCGAATGTGTGATAATTCACGGATGTAGTGGGTAAAAGTTTTTTGAGGTAACACTTTTGGTACCTCGGAACATTAAATATTTACATAAAAATCTAGAAACATTTGTGTTGTTAGAAAAAAGATATGCTAGTCCTCATTACGCTATGTCACACTGGGTTAGATTGGTTAAAGTTTAATTAGGTTAGGTATCCTAGATTAGCGAGTACCTCACTATTTAATGACAAGACAGAAACCATCCTTCGAGCCCTCAATTGCGCCCGAAACCCTTATCACGCCCTTTTCAGTTCGATGACACTAAGTTGACGTTAGCTTACATTACATTAGGTTAATTAGTGTTTTAGATAAATGGATTTAAAAAAGTTGGTACTGCGCGCGCGTGCGTGCGTGTGTGCGTGTGTGTGTGTGTGTGTGTGTGTGTGTGTGTGTGTGCACGCACTCGTCCCAAGAAATTTATTCAACTGGGATTAAATGGGAGCATGTGTGAACGTTGCAGGAGAGTACCTTCAAGTATTTTGTATCAGAGGCGGATTGAAAACATATAAAAAGTGAAGTTTTAAAAGTTAACATAACATTATTTTCTAATATTTAGTTGGTAAAAAGTTAATATAAAATACTATAATATAAGAGTATAAAGGAATAGATGTTTTATCAGTATTTAAGTTGGGTTTCTTTTTCTTTATAATCGTTCATTGTAGGTTTAAAAGGTCTTGTTTGTTAACTGAAGAAAGCAGTTTAAAATCTTTATACTACAATTTAATGTTGACATCTCTTATAGCTAACACCTCTGTGTAAGTCGGTTTTTACTTTTAAGAAGTCTGGAGTACAACCTATGTGTAAACTCGTAAAATAATTCAGACTTCATCAAAAGTGCAATTGGGTCCTTGAATTAGAAGAAAGAGCCTACAATTAAAGAATTTGTGAAACAAAAAATAAAATCATTCCAGCATATATATATATATACACACAATAAACCCTCATCCAACGCGTGTTTGTCCAGTGCGAATTTGCTTATACACGGAAAAATAATGCGAACAATTATTTGCCGAAAGCGGAAAATTTGTTTCTACACGGTCCGCCAAACATGCTCGAATACAGTGGTACTGTACGCGTGCCAATGCTCGCTCTAGTGTTTTCTCCTACACTCGAACACCCGCATCTCCCTCCCTCTCGCGTCACTCCTCGCATCACCCTTTGTTTCAGTCCCGCGTTAAGTTCAGTGAAGTTGTATTGGATTGTTTTTGATAATGATTTAATTGTATGCAATGATTAATTGGTGCAATGACTGATTACTTATTAATGAAAGGCTGGGTTAAATAATTTATATTGTTATACAGTATCACCGATTGGAATGAATGGTTATTTGATTAGGTCCACCATACTATTGGAAGTGACCGAAATGGCAGCGAGGTCACCATCTTGGTTTACACCCAAGCAAATTAATGTTAAGGTTATAAAAGACACCTTATATTGTTTTTTGTAGTTTAATTAAGAAAATATTTATATTAATTTTCACAGTGAAAATACAATGGAAAGACTGACTAGAAGGCTTAACAATTCGATAATGACCTTTGAAATGCGCTCGTTTATGTGAGGCTTAATGGTATACAAAAATGGGACACAACCTGAAATATGAGGCTTAGTGAATACAAAAATAGTGCATGTACGTAATAATATAACAAATTGGTTATGTAATACACTGATTAGGGAAGCTACAGATTATGCATAAATGATCTGTGAAAGAGGCCTATTAATGACACAGAAAGCGCGTACGTTTTGGTACACTGAATAGAATAAGTCTCGGTACTTTATTTTATTGTGAAAATAAAGCCGTTATTTATTCACTGTGGTATAACAAAGAACTAACGGTAATTAATTGATAGTTTACGTTACGCTTATAACATAGAGCTAGCTAATAAGATGAAATGTTAATAGCTTAATTGACACGTATAAATAATACTCATCGATGGTATGTAAATGGCATGCAACATAGAACATTGAATGGGCCTAGTAAATGATATAAAGAATGCACGTGCGTTTGGTACATTTAATGGAAAACATGACACTCTGATTAAGTAGGCTAGATGATTGAATGGGCCTAGCAATGATATAAAGAATGCCCGTGCGTTTGGGATAGGCCTAAGGATAGTTGAGGGAAATATACACTGTATATGAATTAGGCCTGCAGTAGAGAACTTATTTATCGCACAAATACAATAGTGAACACAACAGCGGATGATGTGAATTACAGGTTCTGAAGGACACTTGAATTAGGAAAATGGTCTACTGCGTTATTAACGGGAATCAATTGGAACGTTTCATTACTCACTTTGGGAGAGTAGCCTGCTGTTCGGCGGTAGGCTAATGTAGGCTTCAAGAGTACTTAGAATATGATGTACTTAGCTTACCCGGACGATGTAACGCTGTGGAAGGAGTGTTGAGAAGGAAACTAATACCGTGAGTGTCGTTGATCGTCCTCTGGAAACTGGTCGCTCACGCGTTGGTCGCGTCGTGGATTAGGCCTTTTTGCGAAGGAGATGTAGGCCCGGTTGTGGTTGTCTCTTGGAAGTTTGTTCCGTAGGTCAAGGTATGATGGGCCTAATGGAGTCTCGTAGACGACCGTTCTTCGTAAAGCGGTAAAAGCTGACCAGATGTGGAGTGACTTGGGCTTGTAGCTTTCGCCGTCGAGTCACGCAATGTGTCCACCTTGAAGATGCTTCTCGTAGCGTTGCAACCTTGCCGGTGCTCTCGAAGATGCTTGATAACCGGTTTATGCGGTAATGAAGAGACCAAGGGGAATTCCTGATGCCGTTGGGGTTTGCTGCGGCAGTATTGGTGGATCACTTCCATTGATGCTTCGTTTCTTGAATGTGGTGTTGAAGTGAGCCTTGGTCTTGAGCCGGTTAAAGCTGATGAGGGGTGACCACGTAGAGAGTAGTCGAACGAAATGGAAGCGCTAACGAAGTGAGAAGGAGTGAGAGTGGGTGCTCGCTTTTATACGTAGTTCCTGTGACGTAGAACTTCACACCAAATCTTAAGAAGACGCTTTGTGAGCGCGTCCTTTAGTTGATAAGGATTTGCGTTCGCGCCCTGGGGGAAGAAACAGACTCTCCATTGTTTGACTCCTTGCCCACGTGTGTTTTCCAAGTTCTTTGATGATAGCGTGGAAGTAAAGGATCTGTCTATTTGTTGATCTATTTCTTGTCGATCCGCTACATATATATATATATATATATATATATATACACACACACACACACACACACATCAGTACAAGGGTGGCACAAGAGAAGACCAGGAGCAAGCAAAAATGTTGATGGCTCTCACAAATGAGTTTATGCTGACACATGGGATAACAGAAAATTAACTGCCTAGATTTGATATTCACGAATAACATGAACTTGATTGCTGATATAAAAATAACCCCCAACCATTATCTCAGACCACAACTTAATCGAGATATCAACAAATATGGCGACAACATTAAAAGACTACTGTATACATATTGAGAGAAGAAGCAAATTTGGGGCGTTTAACCTAAACTCCAAGACTATAAATTGGGAAGCAATCAGATCGCACATGACCCAAATAGAGTGGAGAACATTTTTAGAGAATGAAACAACTGAAAAAATTTTAACAACCTTGGAAGAAAAAACGGTGAGAATTTTAGAAAAATATGCTCCGAAATCACAGCCAAAAGGAAAGAGGAGCTGGCTGGAGAGGCAAAAGAGAAGAATATTCGGCAAAAGAAAGAGAGTGGAGGCGAAGTTAGGCAACTGCGGAGATAATGCCAGGAAAGTAATACAAGAAAAACTGGAGGGTATCGATAGGGAAATAGAAGTCCTGATTAAGGACCATACAGAGAGGGAAGAGGAAAAGGCGGTACAAGCAAGAAAGGAAAATCCCAAATACTTCTATAACTATGCGAAAAGGAAAACAAAAAGGCGCGCCGCTCTTGGGCCCTTAAGGAAGAGAAATAATGAACTAACTGACGATCCAAAAGAAATATCTGAAATATTGAGAGCCCAGTATGAATCAGTTTTTAGTACCCCAAAAAGTAACAAAGCGATACCTGACATAGATGCATTCTTTGAAGAGAAATTGCAAGGATAGTGTATAACAGGCTTTGATTTTACCCAGGAAGATGTAGCGAGAGCTATAGGACAAATGAAACCACATTCAGCTGCAGGTCCGTACAAGTGGAACGCATTACTGATTAAAAACTGTAAAAATGAAATAGCTACACCTTTATACTGGATATGGAGAAGATCCCTAGAGGCTAGACACTGGGGAAATATCGAGCATCTTGAAAAGAGAAAACATTGTCCCTATATATAAAGGAGGGGACATATCTCAAGCAAAGAACTATAGACCAGTGTCATTGACGTCCCACCTCACCAAAGTATTTGAAAGAATAGTTAGAGAGAAAATTTATTATTTCTTGGAGACACTGGAAAGATTCAACGAAAATCAGCACGGATTCCGAGAAATTTCAGCTCTTGAGATATGGTAGAAATGAGGAACTTAAACAGATTGCATATTATGCTCCAGATAGACAGGAAATTCAGAGAAGCACGAAAGCGATCGATCTGGGGGTAATAATGACCGATGATGCGAAATTCGAAACACAAAATCAGATAGCGATAAACAAAGCAAAAAGAGTCGCGGGACAGGTACTAAGAACGTTCAGAAGAAGGGACAAGACAGTAATGATGCCCCTGCTAAAAACACTGATTATACCAAAACTTGAATACTGCTCAGTCTTGACGTCCCCATATAAAAAGGAAGAAACTAATAGACTAGAAGAAACTCAGTGACATTTCAGAGCAAAGATTGATGGCTGCAAAGAACTCAACTACTGGGAAAGACTACATAACCTAAATTTGTACTTCCTGGAAAGAAGAAGAGAGAGGTACACCATAATTTACATATGGAAAATGATCGAAAAACTGGTACCAAACCTCAAACTAAACCCAAGCACCATTCAAACAACATTGGAAAATAGGAAAGGCAGAATGTGTAGTGTTCCCAAATTAAAGGCCCGACAAAGGACCTCCTCAACACTGAAGGAAAATAGCTTGGTTGTCAGGGGCCAAGATTTTTTAACCAGCTTCCAAAGGACGTCAGAAACGTTACAGGGGTCAGAGTTGAAGTCTTCAAGAGAAGACTAGATGCCTTGCTCAGGGCGGTACCAGATGAGCAGGGTGTACCTGACTATGTACAGTGGAGAATGCAAGAAAGCAACTCGCTCCTCCCCCAAGCCAGACCTAGAGGCGGGGCCACCAGCTTAACCTTCGTGTGAAGAGAGACCAACGCACGAAACAGCAACGAGGTTATATGTAAATATAATTATGTTTATGATTTTATTATGTTCTTATTTCATATACAATATAGGTAGGGAAATTCATTTATGTGTGAATAAAAAATCTACGTATCTAAGTATTAATGGGAGACTGGAGTGGCGGTCAAAAGTCTGCGTCCACCTTATAACTACCCAATTTATTGTAAACTGTACAAATATATATGATAATTATAGCAAAATTTGATTTTTTATTATTACATTATTTGCTTCTAAATGTAATTATTATAAATTAGTAGAGAAATTAACAATTTAATGGCATAATCTTATTAATAACACTGGTATGCATATGAAATTTTTTTGTCTGCTGTGAGGGTTTTTTCAACTCATATTATATAATTCGACCATGCTGAATTCGAAAATGACATTGGTTTTCCTCAATCAGGTCAGGTTTTTTCTCTATTGGCCATTTATTATAAGTCCAATTTTATCCCCAAATTTATTGATTTTTTTAGCTTAAACACTGTAGATACGAGTAATATTATAAGAACACTCGTGAAAAATGAAAACATTGTGTGAATAAATACTTTTATTCATACAATGAATATGGAAAAAAGTTTATTGAGGAAGGAATGAAGTTTTTTTGGCTTTCCGTCTGTGTTTTTCTTCGGGCACGTCTCGCTTCAAACACCAGCAAATAGTCCGCCAGCATATTGATATCCCAGTTTCCCTGGTACCTCGCTTCCATTATTTTGATATCTTGGTGAAATCGTTCACCCTGTTCCTCACTATAATCCCCGCAATTTTCAGGAAAATAGTCCACGTGGGACCACAAAAAGTGCATTTTTATGGACATGCGCGACCCATGAGCTTTGAAAGCTTCCATCAAGTTTTCGACAACGGACTCGTATTCTGGACTTCTACGCTTGCCAAGAAAATCAGTGACAACTGATTTGAATGCCTGCCAGGCATTCTTCTCAGTTGGAGTCATTGCGTTTTCGAACTGAGTATCCTTGATCAAAGTTCGAATTTGAGGACCATCAAAAACCCCAGCATTTAGTTTAGCATCAGATATATGAGGAAATTTACTCTCGAGATATCGGAATGCTGAACCCTCCTTATTCATTGATTTGATGAAATTTTTCATCAAGCCCAGCTTAATATGAAGTGGGAGCAAAATTTTTGTTGGTGGTACAAGGGGCACTGAAACGACATTATGCGACCCAGGTTCAAAATTCTCTCTGGATGCCCATTCACGCTGTGCATAGTGCTTCTCATCCGCTCGGCTATCCCATTTGCAGAGGAAACATGGATATTTCGTGTATCCCCCTTGCATTCCCAATACAATTGCCACAATCTGAAAAAAAATGAAAATATTTAAAGAATTTAGAGAATTTGTTCTATCAGAAAAAAATCTATGCATTGGACTGTATCACTTCTATGGGGAAGTTAAGTGTTCTTATACGCTCTCAAATAACCTTTGGAAAAACAACATAGTCAATAGCAATAGTTTACTTATGATATTAGTATTACCTTCAAATCTCCACAGATCCTCCAGTTATGTTGGTCGTATACGAGAGCATCCAGTAAAATTTTCATGTTATCGTAGCTCTCAGTAAGTTGTACGGAATGTGCTACAGGGACTGATGCAACCCTATTCCCAATGTTGAGAAGTACTGCTTTGAAACTTCGTTTAGACGAGTCTATAAATAGCCTCCATTCTGATGCGTTATATGGCAGGCCCAAGGATTCGATTAGCCCCTCAACATTGCAGCAGTACACTAAGGAAGAGGTATTTTCGTGCACTGCAAAAAACTTGCGGAATTCTTCCTCTCGTTTCCTATACCAGGAGAATGTTGTTCCCGGAGCCAGCAAGTTGTCCTCTCGAAGTCGTGAGCCCAAGATCTCGGCAGCTAATTTGGAAAGTCCTAAATCCCTGGTAAGATCATTAAGTTTGGCCTGGTTGAGAGGCCTCGGCTCATTTGAAGCGGTATTTGTAGGTATATACGACTGAGACTGGTCATTGGCATTGGTCATTGATTCATCATCAGAATCATCGAAGTCCAGGGTTTGAGGTGGGTCGGGTATTGGAATTCCAGGACCATGGGGTACAGGTCTCATAGCAGAAGGAATGTCAGGGTATACAACAATGTGTTTATTCTTCTTGTTAACTCCTGAAAATAGAAACGCAGAAACATGGATATAAAACTTGCATATGAAATAGAAGAAGCATTCAGACAGTGGCGGCTCGTGAGGGAAGGCTGCGGTCTGTAAGATATGAAATAGGTCGATGGAGTCTGTATATTTTCTTTCTTTTTCATTCATATTGTCCCTTCGGTGACAATATGAATGAAAAAGAAAGAAAATATACAATCATTGTATTGTAAATGTAACTTGTATAACAATATGTATGTGTAAATGTATTTTCTATAACAATATGTATATGTAAATGTATGATTACCATTATGGTGAATATTATGCTATATATGGTGAATATTACATTATGGTGAATATTATGTCAAGTTTCATACGAGGATTTCAAAATATTTAAGAAAAATAAATTTATAAGCCCATCTTGGAGGTTTGTCATGCAGAAATAGCAATCTGTCACGCGATCCTTTCCTTCTCTCCAAATCATGGGAATTCCAAAAGGCAAAGATTTCGCTCTGCCTTTGCTCCATCTTCTCAAATTTTCAATGCACGTCTTGCAGCACATATGAGGGGCGAAATTTTTGTCCTGGTCCTCTAGCTTAATTCCAAAGTACGCTCTATACATTGTCTTCACAAATTTAGTGATTTGGGACTGGTTATTTGGCATGGTAACCGTCCCACATATGTAGCAGAATCTATTGGGATCATTTTTACACGCTCTATTCATTATGAAATATTTTATCTATATGCCTGAAAAGTAAAAAAAGATATTATACAAGTGAAACAAGTGATGATAGATGTTACTGTTCCAATTCCGCTTTGACAAAATCACGAAAAATTCTATTTTACTTATGAGGCCATAGCCGGATAACCTGAGCTGATTGAGAAAAACGGATTGCAGATTCGAAATCAGCAGGAAACACTCTATAAGAATCACTTACAAAACCCTTGACAGCAAAATTGATGCATACCAGTGTAATCGATATGACCTCCGTTTGCTTTAATGACAGCTTCCACTCTGTGAGGCATAGATTCGACAATTTTCTGGATAACATCTTGTGCTTTGCCGTTCCAGCATTCTTCTACATTCTCCCAGAGAGAATCAAGAGAAGTTATATTCTTTTTAGCTTTCAGACTCTTCAAATGGTCCCAAGGATGCTCTATTGGCTTGAGATCAGGACTTTGTGGGAGAAACTTCATAATTTGTAGAACACCTTCATCTTTTTTCTTGTTGGGATAGTTCATGCAAAGGTTAAAAGTGTGCTTTGGGTCGTTTTCCTGCAGGAAAATGAATCCTTGACCACAAAGCCTCAATCCTGATGGTATTGCATGTCTCCCTAGTATGGAGTGGTACTTCTCTTTTGTGAGAGTGTAAGTGATTCTGTGAAGATCTCAACTCCAGAATAATTGAAACAACCCCAAACTTGAATGTTGCCTCTACCATGTTTTACTGAATGTTTTATGCGGGGATTTATCAGTTTTTCGTTAGTTCTACATCTAACATAAACTCTTCTATGAGACCCACAAAGTTCCACTTTTGATTCATCAGTAAAAAGAACTTTTTTCCAGCTGTCTACAGTAAAATTTCGATATTCTCTTCCCAACTCCAATCTTTTAGTCTTATTTTGTTTCCTCAGTAGTGGTTTGGACACAGCAACTCTGCCATGGAGAACGGCTTTTATGAGTCTTCTTTTTATAGTAATTGTACTTATTGGAGAGTCCCGTTGTTCATTCAACTGTGCCTGAATCTGTGTAGCTGTGGCTTTTCTGTCACGCAGTAATGTAACCTTGATGTAATGATCCTCAGAATCAGTAGTCACTTTAGTTCTGCCAGATCTTGTCTTTGAAGAGCACGATCCACATTCTTTATATCTGCTTATAGTTCTTTGGACGGCCCCTTTTGAAACGTTAATATTTGCCGAGATCTGGCGTTGGGACATTCCCTCTCTTGAAATGGCAATTATTTGTCCTCTCTGAGATAAATTTAGTTCCTTAGACATTTCAATTATGGCCTGTAAAGAGAGAATAGAGAAAAATGATTAATTATTTTTTAATCAAATTGCTACAATGTCACTGATTAATTGGTTTTATCAGTTATAATAGACCAGTTGTTAAAATTACTGTATGGATACACTATTTTGAGGATTAATAACATTTGGCTATGGTATGTCACCAATACCTGGGTTAAAATCGGTGTTATTATACTGCAAAGAAAAAAACGTAATAGGACCAAAAAGGACCATTTTCATTAATGTGTCCTTTCTTATGAAATAAAAGCTACATTACTTACACATGTAGTAGAATATATGAAATACCATTTCTTGTAAAAGAAAATACCTTAATAACCCATTAGCGCCCATGATCCTTATTTTAGGACTTTTTACTATTTCAGTAAAAATCTAGATTTTAATTACTATATTCACATTTTCTTCTATCCAGCATGTAAACTTAATATAGCGGACATACTTTCTCAGTTGTATTACGAGTATTTTCTAGAAATTGTCTAATATATATATATATATTTTTTTTTTTAAGTTCCCGAAGAACCGATTCGCCTCTTTTTAAAAGGGCATATCTCGGCGGAAAAACAAAGAAAAAGTGAGAGGAAAGACAGAGGAAAAAGAAAGGGTGGAGGGGACAGTCGAAGTGGAAAAAGACCAAGGATGACAAGGACTGCAGGGTCGAGCTCCATCATCCTTGGGTGCTAGGGCCGGGAGGGCGCACGTGAAACCTCCAGGAACAAGCACGTACAAACGAGCACAAAGAGCACTCAAGAGCACGAGCTTAGAACCCCCTTGCGGGTATATTTATTTATTTATTTATTTATTTATTTATGCAGGAAGGAGGGGGCCAAGGGCGAATGTCGCAAAATCGCCACCCCCATAGAAAAAGAAAAGAGTCAAAATCAAGGTTCAGGGTTTTAGAGATGTCTGGACACTCTGCGTTTGAAAGAGTGGAGGTCATAGACACGGGGAAAGGGGGATTGAGGAAGATTGTTCCAGCGTTCACTGGTTGAGTAGATGAAAGATTGAAAATACCGATTAACCCTTGCGTTAAAGAGTTGGAAAGAAAAGGAATGAGAATGTTTCGGAAGTCTGGTGCTGCGTGCTCTCCTTAAAGGGGGAGGCATGCAGTTAGAGAGTTCAGAAGAGCAGTGTCCGTTATAATAGCGATAGCAAAGACAGAGTGAGGCAACATTGTGGCGAAAACAGAAAGAGATTGAAGACAGTGAGTAAGAGGCGGGGAACTGATGACACGAAAAGCTTTTGATTCCACCCGGTCAAGTAGGGCTGTACTCCTTACAGTGGCGGTCAAGACCCCTGTACACAGAGAGCAACTGAACCGGTCAGCCGGGGTGAAGAAACTGTTGAGACGATAAAGCACACCTAACCTCTTGGAAGCTGTTTTGGAAAGATCACGAGAAAAGGAAACGCCAGGAATGTTAAGAGAAGAGGAAGGATTGAGTTGTGTATTATTGAAGGTAAGGGGATAGTCGTGTGGAAGATTGTGACGAGTAGATAAATGAAGGAACTGAGTTTTTGAGGCATTGAAAGCCTCAAGGTTTTCTGTGCCCCAATCAGAGATGGCAGAAAGATCAGAGGTCAGGTGTACCATAGCCGTCCTACGCGAAGCATGAAGAGACTATTGAGAGGAACGCTTTGTAAAGCGGGTGGAGAAGTGAAGAGTGGAATCATCGGCATAGGAGTGAATAGGATGGGAAGTGCAACGTAATAGATCATTGATAAATAAAAGGAAGAGAGTGGATGACAGGACAGAACCCTGAGAAACACCACTGCTAATAGCTTTAAGAGAAGAACCGCAGTTATAGATCTGTCAGAAGGGAAATTAGAGATGAAGGCACAGATATAAGGACAGAAACCGAAGGAGGGCAGTTTCGAAATTAAAGATTTGTGCCAGACTCTGTCAAACCCTTTTGATGTGTCTTGCGGAATAGCAAAAGTTTTACCGAAATCCCGAAAGGAGGATGACCAAGAGTCATAGAGATATGCAGGAAGATCGCCAGTAGAGCGTCCCTTGCGGAACCCACACTGACGATCTGAAAGAAAATTGTGAAAAGTGTTTAAAAATCTTCCTATTAAGGAAATATTAAAAAACTTTGGAAAGGCAAGAAATCAAAGCAATTGAACGATAGTTGGAGGGTTGAGAGCGGTCACCCTTCTTTGGGACAGACAATGAAAACAAACTTCCAGCAGGAAGAAAAAGTACCAGATGAAAGAGAAAGACAAAAGAGTTTGCCTAGTCAGGGTGTCAGCACAGAAACACATTTCTTGAGAACAGCAGGAGGAACACCATCAGGACTGTACCCTTTCCTAGAGTTGAGCCCAGATAGAGCAGAAAGAACGTCTTTAGAAGAGATTCTAATTTCAGACATAATACAGTCAGAGGGAGGAGAAGATGGAGGAACAGCGCCGGAATCGTCGAGTTGAGTTGAAGGTGAAAGTTTCAGCGAAGAGTTCAGCTTTGTCAGGACAAGAGACGGGAACTGAACCGTCAGAATGGAAAAGAGGAGGGAAAGAAGAGGAAGTAAAGTTATTGGAGAGGTTCTTAGCTAAATGGCAGAAAGAGCGAGAAGAATCAGAATTGGATAGGTTTTCACATTTTTGTCTGATCAAGGAATTTTCCACGATTCCGGAAAGAAATATAACCTGAATGAGAGTCAGTAGTTGGCTGGCAATGGTACCTCCTGAAAGCCTCCCCTCTGTTGCGGATAGCATTCAGTAGTATGGGCGCATTTGGTTAGAGGAAATTGGGGTGTTCTGAAATCCTGCCCCTGGAGGGGCCCCCTGAAGGCAACCTTCGTTATGAGGGGGCCCCCTTAAGTTCCAACCCATTTATGGGAATATCACCGTCCTTAATGAAGGGCAGTTGCCCATTGAGAGGCCCCTGCGGGCCCCCCCTCCTCCTTGGAAAAAAAAGGTCTCGTCTTCACCTTCCTTCAAAGAAAAAAAAAAGAAATCCTCGCCTTCCTCCTTGGAAAAAAGAAAAAAAAGAAATAGGATTCGTCTTCACCTTCCTTTAAAAAAAAAAAAAAAAAAAATCCTCGCCTTCCTTCACGAGGAAAAAAAAAAAATTCCACCTTCTTGGTCTTTCATGAGACGGACAAAATCAAACTAGCAAAAACAGACAAAACCAACAAATAAATATACAGGGTGGGCCGTAAGTTTCCATACATAGGAAAAATAAACATTTTTTTATGGGCAACCATTTTTATTTATATAATATGCTCTACATGGTTGCCATTGTTTTGAAAACACATTTCAATACGTGTTCCCCACTGTTGATGAACACGCATTAGCACAGTTGACGTTATGCTTGTAATGGCGTTGGTGATACGTTCCTTTAGATGATTTATGTCTCGTATCTTTTCCTGATACACCATGGCCTTCAAGTGCCCCCAAAGATAGAAATCAAGGGGGGTGAGATCTGGGGATCTGGGAGGCCACTCCACAGGACCACGCCGACCAATCCAAGCATCCGGAAACTGCTGATCCAAATACCGACGCACGTGAAGACCATAATGAGGTGGAGCTCCATCTTGCTGGAAGTAAACTGGGAAGTTACCTTCCTCGTTTAGCAGGGATGGGAAAATCTCTTCTTGCAACATGTTAAGATACCTTTCGGCATTAAGATTTCCACTGACAAAAATTGGTCCAATAATTCTGTCACCCCATATCCCGGCCCACACCATCACTTTACCGGCACCTTGCATCTTCGTCGGACTCAGCCAGTTAGGGTTAGCATTACTCCAATAACGTATGTTTTGCCGATTAACCTCTCCATTGACGTAAAAATTTGCTTCATCAGTAAACAAGATCTTAGTTGAAAAGTTTGCATCCTCGTTCACTTTGGTTAATGCCCATTCACAGACTTCCATCCGTCTATCCGGGTCGTCTTCACTCAAATGCTGTGCCATATGCAATTTGTATGGATGCCATTTGTTTGCTTTCAAAATGCGCCTGATACTCGATCTGCTGACACCACTTTCTGCAGACAACCGTCGTGTACTTTTTCTTGGACTCCGTGTAAGCGCTGTAAGTATCGTAGCTGTTGTGTCTTCATCGGTGGCTGTACGTCTTGGACCACTTCGCGGTTGATCTGCAACATTTCCAGTTTTCTGAAACTTGTTAATAAGTTTTGCCACAGTGTCGTGTGTGATGTTCGTTCCATGTTGTCTGTTAAAGTTCATTGCAACCATGCGACTGCTTCCCGACCCAGCCATCAGTATGATTTCAATTCGTTGCTCTTTCGTCAAACGCATATTCTTAGAGTATCTGAAACATAAAAACAAACGTTTAATTTTTCCTATGTATGGAAACTTACGGCCCACCCTGTAGACAATGACAGAGTTTGACACTTGATTTTCAACTTATACCCTTAAACATTAGAAATGAAAACTTAAAATATCTGAAAAAGGGTTTAATAGACATCACGAGTATAAACAGCCTCAAAACATATATTCTAATACCACATTACCTACTCAAATGTAATTCCATTTTTATACGTTAACAAACTGCGAACATCACAAGAAACAAAATCAGGTTAAACATATTTTAATTCAAAGGCAGATTCTTTATTTAATATTTGTATTATGAAAAATAAAATGAAGGTTTATTATTTTAATTTAAATAAATTAATTTCTCTCTTTTTTAAGGGAAACTGGCATATTTTCAACCGCTCTGAATCAAATACAAGAATTTTTTATACATTCATAATATATACTTATTTGCTTATTTACTTTTAAATATATAGTTTTCTGTTGTTTACATCGCTATATATCAACACATTCACATGACAACTTCTGGTTTCTGAACTATTAATTTTACTGCACATCAAATTTCGTTATAAAATTGCGTGTGCTAAAAGAACATCAAGCTGCGTAATGCGGCTTTAAAACTAAAACATCAAAGCTGTTTTCCTCCTCTAAACACCCACTTAAATATTATTACTAATATTGATTTATTGTTATTATTACATATATATGTACACGTGCTAAGAGTATTTAAATTAAATATATTGATTTCAATTCCCTTCGTAATAAAAGCATCTGGCAACTCTACTCCAATCTTGCTATATTTTTCTCACAGTAACTGTTTTCAGAGTAGTAGTTAAGTTTAACTTTCTTTTAACGACTATTAGTTGCTACTAATCTTGTTATTATTATTATTATTATCATATATATATATATATATATATATATATATATATATATATGATAATATATATTTAAAAATGCCATATATATTTAAAAATGCATTTAAAAATGCCAACCCCCACAAACTCGACACCCCGTTTTCTTTAATTGCATCTATTAAGAAAGTTTTTACCCGAACGTACTTATTTGGATATTGTGTTATTTATATATATATATTAGGGTGTCTCTTATTCGGTAGTAAAAAATTGAAATGTTGAATTATTTTATCTGCGCCCCCTAAAATAGTTCCATTTAGCATAAAAGGTAAAACCTGAAAGTTTGACACAAATTGGCTCATATTTAAGGGTCGCCCCCGGCTAATAAAAATGGTGACCATGGCATAATAGCTCCTGACATATGATTATGCTCATTATACACATAATTCCTTCCTTCTTTTTTTAGTTTGATTCGTTTTTATAAGTATAGGCCTTCTTATTTATCATTGATCCTTTCCTAACCTATCCTTGATGTTCTTATAATCCATCCTTTGGTCCTCAATCCTTCTTTATCCCAATCCTTTTTCTCTTATCTAAAATCCTTCCTGGCTCTTTTTTTATATACAATCAGCAATGAAGCATTGCTACAAAAAAAAAACATGAGTTTATTATATAGAGATAAATTCAAAATGCCAGTGCTATTTAGCCAGAGCTGGGCACTTGCGGTTTTTTTTGCGTTTTTTTGCGGTACTGCGGTACTGCGGTACTACTACCGCACTACCAAACCGGTACCGCATAACGCAGTACCGCAAAGGATCGCTGAAAGTACAGCAGTACCGCTACCGCATTCAAATTTCCCGCGGTACTTTCCGCGGTACCGACCAACACGGTAGTACCGCAGTACCGCAGTACCGCAAAAAACCCGCAAGTGCCCAGCTTTGCTATTTACATACTTTAATTACTTTAATTAGCATTATTTCCTTATACAACATTTATTTAATATACAATGATTATACAATATGGTGTATTTTAAGGTGCGACCTCATTGATGGTTATTTTTGAGAAGAACAGTTTTTGATGGAACTGAGTGACTCTGGCGGTGTTTTGCAACAATTTGGAGCAGGAACTGGAGCTGCTCTTCCCCCACTGTCAATTTCTTATTCAGCTCTTGAACTAAAGCTACTGCACGTTCTGCCCGGTCATTTACAACAGATAGAGCTGCAACAATAGCTCTGGCCCTTAAATATTCACAGTTGGATGTCCAAGTGCTGGGTGCCTTGTTCAGAAATCCTTCTGGCAAATTCAGCTTAGTAAAGAATTCTCTAGTATTTCTTGTAACAAGTTGGTGTAGTCCTTCACTAGAGCAGAAGGTCGATTCAGGAATCCGAGGACGCTTGGGTGGTCTATCAGTGGACTCATCTTCTAATGCCTTTACCATGCGTTTCTTTACATCTGTAGTAATTCGCTCATCAAAGAAAGCAAGACCAACTGCTTCTTCAGACAGGTACCATAAGTGGTTAGAGAGCTTTTTTTTAGTTGCATCAGAAATCTTTTTGTTAGGATAATTAATCAATGACCTCATAAGGAGCCAGTCATTAAATGGGGTTTCAATAGGGAGTGAGGATGTTGTCCAAGCCTTCATATAGATGAGAACAGAAAAAAGGGAAAGATCTCGAATTCCTCGTTCTTCAGTCTTAGTCATCTTGAACTGGTTTCGAAAAAGCCACATCTTGATAGAATAGAGCGCTTTGGACATCCAGCGAGCTCGATGCATGGCACCTGGTGCACGAAACTTGATGCCTTTATTGGGGACACCTCCAAGAAAGATGATGGACAGATCCAAAAGTTCTTGATAGTCATCCCGTAGCATAGGTGCCTGGGATCTAGCAAACTGAATTAGTTCAGTTTTAGACTGGATAATTGCTTCTTTAGTAATCGTGTCTGTCTCACCTGTTTGGAACTGGCTTTGATCAACAGAAGTCCAGTTGTCACGAAAACGCTTAAAGATCAATATCTCTGGACCAGTTGATGTAGATCCCAATGTTGCTTCAAATGCAGCTCCCAACAATAAATCTAAAACATGGTGTCTACAAGGCAAGTACAAAACATCATGTCCCAATTTTGCTTCGATGAGAGCACAGGCTCCACTATATTGACCCGTGTTTGAAGCTGTTGTATCGAAACAAATTGCTTTTACTCTCTCTGTAATTCCCCATTCATTCAGGCAGTTAAAGATGGCTTCAGCTTGTGCTTCTCCAGTTGAGTTTGGGATTTTGGGGACACCAAGCAGCTGTTCAACACCAGGTCCTGACACAAGTACTGGGAGACGATCAATGTGCTTGTGCGAGGTGAGGTCCTCCATCATCTTGCCATCCCAGTGGACTGTCATAGAACATTCTCTATTCTCTAATATATTCATTTAATTGAATTCATCATAAATATGATGATTAATTAATTAAAAACATATGTTTAGTATACTTGACAACTGCTAGTAATTTCAAATATTAATTGCATAAATAACAGCTATATTTTATGAACTTTAATAAGCGGGGGCGACCTCTAAAAATTGTTCAATCCAAAAAACATTTTATATGTGAAGTTTGTTCAACCAATGGAACTGGTTGAGGCGGCACAACCTAAAAAAATCAACACTTCGAAAATAAGAGACACCCTAATATATATATATATATATATATATATATATATATATATATATATATATAAAACAATATCCAAATAAGTACGTTCGGGTAAAAAACTTTCTTAATAGATGCAATTAAAGAAAACGGGGTGTCGAGTTTGTGGGGGTTGGCATTTTTAAATAGATTCAGTGGGAAATAGGTACTGAAAGTTGAGAGATTTTTTCATCAAGAACCTTTCTAGTTGCAGTCTTAGTTAGCGCCTATTCACATTACTTTAATTATCATTTCTCTAATTTATCGACTGTTCACAATTCCTCATAATTCTCATAATAAATGTATTTGTTTTCACTTTTCTTTCACACCAGTCAGTCACAGTATTTACATCAATCACACAGAATGTACATGCTTATTGTTTTTGTCACTAGCTGTACTAAACATGGTTTTACAAACTGAAGCGCACCGTTACACAACGTTTAAAATGTTATAATTTAATACTTTATGATATCAGATCTCGTATAAAAAACATTTTCTGTACAAATGGCCACAAAAATACTTTCAATCCTAATATATGTACTTATAGAACGCACCATACGCTTTTTCACCTGTATTAAAAACGTAAAACTGACAGTTGTATCATCATGCGATCTTAGATTCTGCAATGACGTAAGTGAGCCTTAACATTTAATTTAAAATTATTTAACAGATCATTCGAGGGAACTGTACATCGATCTCATTATATATATATATATATATATATATATATATATATATATATATATATATATATATATATATTATATATAAGGAGTTTGTATGTGGCATTCCAACAGAAGGCAGGAAGTGTCTGAACCCTGTTTCTCCCATCACTGTCCTCCTCACCTGGCTTTTTTACATGTCTCGTCTACCCTGTGAGCAGTCCAGCATACTCTCAAACACGCGCTTTTCACTATATTCCTTACTACACACGCATGCATCTTACACACTACACAGTCTTTTCAAAAAAGGTGTAATTTCAGTAGTCTCGGAGATTCGCGATTGGCCCCTCCTTCCTGCTTGCATCGTATATATTACGAAGCAAGTGTCTCTACAGTTTACAGGTTTCCTCATTGTCTAAAATTTATAAAGTTCTCTCTTATTGCTTTCCTTATTGTAATGGGCATCACAACCGATTTTTAAATAGTATTTAAGTATTATGTTGAGCAACATAACTAGATAACCCCGCCACAGCCTAGTTTCTTAGCATAATCATGAAACATGAAACAAGATTATATTAATATATATATACGGCAAAAGTAGTTTGAAGATTTATTCCATCTCACGACTGACTATAATTATACACTTTAGAGGAGTTTGCAAATTGCATATATTTAGACAAAAAGTATTAGGTCTTACGCTGATTTCATGTCAATATCAGCATGCTTCACTGCCCTTTCAGTCATTGTGACCTTAGACCGTACCAGAACTATGGTCTTGACAAAGCACAATGTGTTAAATTTACCAAACAAGGATAACCTATGTTCAGGACTCTGGACATTTCCATAATCAACATCAACTAAACCTATTTGATCGTACCTTTCTTTATGTACTGTACATGCAATAGCATCAATTGGTTAAGCTTTCTCTGAGTCGTGTTTGAACTCAGATAAGATTTAATACGCACGATATTACTAAACGAGCGTTCACTACACGTAATGGAGGCAGGCATCACTATAATTAACTTTGTTTACGTAATCACAGAGGAGATAAGAAATTACTGGTCAGGTGTCAATGATTGCACGTGTGTAACTACATTACGTAGGATTAACTGCTCAAGGGAATCGTGAACACAAAGTTCATACTGAGGTTGTTAGATGTGTATGTAGTCTTGCAGGAAGGAAGTCTGAGCCCTAGAATGGAGTTACACTCACTAATTATGCTGTGGACGTCTATCCTTTCCATCCTCGAGAAGCAAATCTTTACACTGGACATACATTTTGTGCTCTACTTCGTTAAAACTCAGTTATGGGTATTATAATGAGATCCAGAGCCTCATAATGTGCCTTTCTGTAAAGATCTTCAGTTGCGTAGCTACCTTCCGGTGGAACACAATCCTCTTCTAGCCTAGCTGGAACTCTTCTAAATCGAGGCTGTGAGGGTACATCTACCTGACAGGAACCTAGTGGCTGTACTCTCTTTCAGAAAAGACTAGCCCCTTCATCATTGCGCATATTTCAAAGAGCTTTATCAGTCATACCACCAATAGCTTATATATATATATATATATATATATATATATATATATATATATAGAGAGAGAGAGAGAGAGAGAGAGAGAGAGAGAGAGAGAGAGAGGAGAGAAGAGAGAGAGAGAGAGAGAGAGAGAGATTTAGGGGTTGCAAGGACTGATGATGCGAAATTTGAATCACAAAATAAGATAGCAGCAAACAGAGTAAAGAGAATAACGGGGCAGATATTGATAGCCTTTAAACGAAGGGATAGGAATATAATGATTAATGACTCCTATACTGAAAACCCTGATCATACCCAAATTGGAATACTACTCGGTTCTAACATCCCCATATAAAAAAGAGGACATTAGGCAGCTGTAAGGGATTCAGAGAAGCTTCACAGCCAAGATCGAGGGATGCAAAGAACTAAATTACTCGGAATGATTATGAAAGTTCTTCCTATTTTCACTGGAAAGAAGAAGAGAGAGATACACCATTATTTACGCTTCGAAAATAATGAAGAAACTTGTCCCTAATCTTACTCTGAACCCTGTAACTTCCCAAACAACGGTGGAAAGTAGAAAAGGAAGACTGTGTCGTGTTTCCAAATTAAAGGCGAGACAGGGAACATCCTTAACCCTGAAAAAAATTAGTTTTGTTGTGAGAGGACCAGAACTGTTTAATCAAATGCCCAAAGACCTAAGGAACATGAAGGGAGTTGCTGTGGACATCTTCAAAAGATGATTAGACGCCTGGCTCAGAACAATCCCCGATGAATCGGTCGTACATGGCTATGTGAGGTGGAGAGTACAAGAAAGCACTCTCCCCTCCACCAAGACAGACCTAGATGGGGGCACCAGCCTGACCTTCGTGTGAAGAGAGAACGACGCACGGAACCGCAACGTTGCGTATACACACACATTTTATTCATGCAGTTATCCGTGATTCACTGTCGTCAATTGAATTAACATGACCTACTAATTGTTACGATTGTACACTTAACCGTGATCGTGACATGGTGCTAACCATGATTTGAGGGTGTTTACATTTGCGGGTCCCCTCCCGCCATCCCACCACAATGCGCCTCAGTCAATGTTTCTCAGCGCAGCCAAAGACAATATTACGGACGATACAAAGATCAGCAGAAAAATCAACGAGTGGTACAACACATCAAACTAAATCCAATTACCTTCCAAACAACACAGGACAATAGGAAAGTCAGAATGTGTAGTGTCCCCAAACTAAAGGCCTGACAAGAGACCTCCTCAACACTGAAGGAAAATAGCTTGGTTGTCAGGGGGCCAAGACATTTTAACCAGCTTCACCTTCATATGAAGAGAGACCGACGCAGGGGGGGGGGGCACTACCATCGAGTATAGCAATTTAACTTGAAGTAGTAGCATTATTAAATAATTAAATTAAATAGCTGATTCTTTCGCAATAAAAATTAGGTGTCAACCTACATTTTAACACAGCTATCATATCTACAGCTAATTACGCAAAAGTACATTTCTCTTTCATACATATGTGTATGAAAGAGAAATGTACTTTTGCGTAATTAGTTGTAGATATGATAGCTATGTGTTAAAATGTAGGTTGCCACCTAATTTTTATTGCGAAAGAATCAGCTATTTAATTTAATTATTTAATAATGCTGCTACTTCATGTTAAATTGCTATACTCGATGGTAGTGCCCCCCGCCCTGCGTCGGTCTCTCTTCACATGTTCACATGAAGGTGAAGCTGGTTAAAATGTCTTGAGGTGATGGGGGTGGGGGTGGGACACTCGGTCTCTGGGTGGCGGGAACAGCAGGAGGAGCGCGAGCCAATGAAAACATGGCAGCCACGCCGCTCTGTTTTCTGATTGGCCACCCGCTCCACGCGCCGAGAGGGACACGACACAAACATCCCGCCAGTACCTTAAGACTCGCGTTGTTGTTAGCAGGCGTCCTGTGTTCGTGCTCATATTGCTGAATATTGCATGGATTATTCTATTCACCCGGCTTCTAACTATTATCAACGTGTGAAGCAATGTCTCACCGTGCTAGTGATAGTGATGAAAAATCAATGGAATCATTCTGTGCCAGAAATCGCACCCAAAGTTCGGCATAATAAGAAAATAAAAAAATTTAAAAAAATATATATAAAATATAAAATATGAAAATCTATTCCAAAAACTCATCAACATCTTCATTAGCATACTTAGAACTCTAATTTAGCCAAAAATGAACGTTCTAGCTCAATTAATAACAGATACTATTGCCAGAATATTGCTGAACTTTGGAGGCGATATCTGGCGAATTTTAATTTTGGCGCTTAGGTACCTTAAGACGCGGGATCCCTCAATATATATATAATATATATATATATATATATATATATATATATATATATATATATATATATATATATATATATATATATATATAAAATTATCGATGCATTCATAGTTTAAGTGGAAGTATGAAGAATTAAACATCTTTTTACGTAGAGCACCATTCGCCCGTACTAGGGGGGTCAAAGTACTGACGAGGCTTTCGTACCTGGTTCATCACCACTGAAAGCAGCAATGCTCTGTTAGTTTAATCCAAAGAACATCCATACCCGTATTCAATTAATTGTAATTTTCGTTAGTTTGTAATAGAGACACCTTCAGTTCTGTGTATATATATATATATATATAATTTAGGGTGGTCCACAAAATGGGGTAAAAAATCGAAGTTCAATTTTCTTTCCTCCCAGGCTATAATCTGGTTCCTTTTAGCTAAAACATATTTCATGTAAAATTTAAGGCAAATCGAATAACTTTTAGGGGTGGCTCAAAGCTGTTTTTTGTATACCATTATGCCCGTTATTAATATAGTGAATAATTAAAAGAAACATTATTGACAGATACATTAACTAATGATTATTTTTCTTTCAGATAGATTTATTAAATTTACAGGTTTTGCAATGTCAAATAAATGTACATTTTACTTAATGAAAAAGTCAGAGGAAACAATCACTGGAGCCAAGCTGCCTTCCCGTGGCCAGGTCGTCCGCATGTTCCTCCACCATCATCAAGTCTTGAAGAAGGAGATCAAACCTAGTTCAGAAGCTGTTTTTGAAGAATTGCGTCTCTTCTGGGAGAGAGCCCGAATCCCTACTCAAAGGAAAGACCACATTCTTCACAAAATTCAGGCTCTACACTTGGAGTGGAAAGCGATTAAGAAGAATGCTGGGAGGAAAAGCAACTCTCAGTTAGAAAAAGAGAAAACCTTTCAGGAAGAAATGGAGAACCTATTTGATGTCGCCCATGCTGATGCCTTTACCTTAATCAAAAATGAAGAAGACTGGCAGTTCTTGATCCAACAAAGGAAAGCGGGACGAGTGGGATCAATGGTCTCTGCAGATATGGTGACTGACAAGGCAGAAAAGAGAGCTGCTGAGAAGCAAATGAAATTGGTAAATAGGAAGCGGAAAGCTGAAGAAGAAAAATATGCTGCTTCACAGGAAGTTATGCTAGATCAGGGAAGTTCTTCTTCTGAGTCTTTATGTGAGTCAGAAAGAGAAGATGAAGATTACCTTATTAATCCCCCATCTACCAGCGGACCAACTCCACCAAAGAAAAAGGCAGCAAAGAATATCATATCTCCTGAATTGGCTGCTGCTCTGGACAGGACTGGCATCAGTGACAGGAGGGCCACCTTTGTATTAGCTGAAACTGCATCTAGCCTTGGTCAAGATCTTTCAGAGGTGAACATCTCTCGTTCTTCAATCAAAAGGCACCGAGAGAGGCATCGAAGGCAAATAACCCATGCCATTAAAGCTAGCTTTAGTCCAAGTATTTCGATTGTCCACTGGGATGGGAAGTTGATCCCTAATCTACTTGCCAAGAATGAAAAGGTAGACAGACTCCCAGTCCTTGTCTCTTCAGTTGAATCAGGTGATTCAAAACTGCTTGGTGTTCCCAAACTACCAAGTGGAACAGGGGAAGCTCAATCAGCTGCAGTGTATAATCTTCTTTCCGAATGGAACATAGATAAGTCAATAATCGGAATGTTATCAGATACTACAGCATCAAATACAGGAACAAACAGGGGAGCATGCGTTCTTCTGGAACAGAAACTTGGTCGACCACTCTTCTATTTTGCCTGTAGGCATCATTGCATGGAAGTCATGTATGGAGGAGTGTTTGAAGCAGTCCATGGTTCATCTTCTGCCCCTGAGCCACTTTTGTTCAAAAGGTTCCAATCTATGTGGGACTACATTGATTTAAAAACCTTCTCTACATCACAGGATGATGATGAGATGAAGGAGCAAGTTGATCCTTTCAGAAATGAAATAATTGCCTTTGCCAAAGAACATCTGGCCACTGAAAATTTTCGAGATGACTATAAAGAGTTTTTGGAACTTTTTTTGATCTTTCTTGGTGAAAAAATTGAAAGTTACACATTCAAACGTCCTGCTGGCACGCACTATGCAAGGTGGATGGCTAAAGTTATCTATGCCATCAAAATGTGGCTTTTTCGAAATCAAATCACCCTGACTCCTCGAGAGAAGAAGGACCTGAAAACCCTTACCCTTTTTGGAGTCCTAATCTACTTAAAAAGCTGGATCACTGCTCCTATTCCATCACAAGCTCCGAAGAATGATCTGGATCTTATCCAAAAGTTAAAGGACTATCATGACCAGAAAGTGGCCAAAGCAGCTCTCAAGAAATTTGAAAACCACCTATGGTACTTATCAGAAGAGCTGGTGGCCCTTGCTCTCTTCGATCAAACTGTTGCACCAGACACCAAGGGAATCATGGTCCAGTGTATGAGGGAAAAGGAGGGGTCATTAGACTTCTCAAAGAGAAGAAGACTCAAGGAATGCAAAGCAACACTGAAATTAGAAACTCTTGCCACAAAGAACTCATTAAAGCTTCTTAAGGCCCTACCGATCAATATTAGTTTTCTTGATGATGACCCCAGCACCTGGGAGGAGAATGAAAACTTCCAAGAAGCTAAAAGAATCATAGGAAACATCAAAGTAGTTAATGATCATGCTGAAAGGGCAGTAGCTCTCATTCAGACCTTCAGCGGAACTCTGACGAAAGGAGAAGATCAACTCCAGTTTCTCTTAAGTGTGGTGGATGAGCACCGAAAGAGGTTTCCTGATTCTAACAAGTCCACAATCTTAGCTGGGCAACAATGAGTGGCCTGGTCAGCCATGATACCCCCGCCAACAAGCGGATAATACCCATATATATGGGGGGGACCCAGAAGCCATGAATGTGGACTTCTGGGGATAGTTGAGCCACCTCTAAATATTAACCGATTGAACCCAAATTTTGCTCAGAGAAGTTTTTTGGGAAAAGAAACTTAATGAAACCCTGGGAGGAAGAATTTAAAATACTTCCATTTTGTGGACCACCCTAATATACAGGGCGTCCCAAAAAAATGTATACACACTTTAACAGCTGATAGCTCAATTGATGTTTCTTTCTTAAGTTAAACCCATTAGAATTAATAATGGCAGTCAGACTAAGCTTTGAACAAAGGAAATTCATTCTAAAATGCTACTGGAAGTGTGAAAACGCAGTTGAAGTGCAAAGACAGTTTTGGAGGGAGTTTCAAACAGATCCACGAACGCGACTTACCATCACTCGAATTAGAGATAAGTTTGAAGCCGATGGAACTGTTCAGAATGTCCACAAGAAGCGTTCCGGAAGACCACGGACATCGACAAGCCCCACAAAGCAAGAAAGAGTACTGGAAACGTATCACCAAAGTCCAAGAAAATCTGTGCGGCAAGCGAGTCGTGAGGTAGGAATTTCAGAATCGTCTGTCCAACGCATTTTGAAGCGCTGTCAATGGAAAAGTTACATTCCAAGATTAGTCCATGCTATTAATGAAGATGATGATCCGGACCGAAGAGTGGAGTATTGCGAGTGGTACTTGGCACGATGTGGATGTGGATTGGACGAAGGGGTTTCGTAGAATACCCTCCGCGTTCACCAGACCTCACACCACTAGACTTCTTTTTATGGGGATACTTAAAAGACAAAGTCTACGCTATAAAACCTGCAACAGTCGCTGAATTGAGAGCAGCCATTGAACGAGAATGCACACAAATACCAAACGAAATGTTTCGTGATGTTTGCGATTCCATTGCTTCGCGTTATCAGCAGTGCCTGGACCAGAACGGACGTCAGTTTGAAAACAGGCGTTGACAAAACAATTAAATAATGTCTGTAGATTCTATTACATTTTGAAAATAAAATGTATTTTAATAAACACTGCCTTTATAAGTATTTAAAGTGTGTATACATTTTTTTGGGACGCCCTGTATATATAGTACTGAAATTGCACTATCTTTAATCGCGAAAGTAGTGGTACGCTCAAAAATTAAAGCTCAACTTTCCTTATGTTTTATTAGAAAAGTTACCGTTTACTGAGCTACTTCGTGGCCAATGTCGTAACATCACTTCTCGTCCTTCAGCAAAGTGTGTCTGGAATCTGGATAGTGGTTGGATGGGAGACCGTCCTCCGCGTCCAGATTATATACCAACCCGTGGTTCGGATATCACGTGAAGCTGTAGGTCCCCTCCGTCGTGTAACCTTTGCCGTTACGAAGGAAATTAAATAACCCCATGAACAATCCCGTTCTATCAATTACTCTTTTATATCAAAGTAATTGATAGAGGCATATAAATAAATTTTAACAACACTACCTGAAATATCGTGTTAACATTACTATCGGAAATACCGTTTTAACAGTACTACTAGAAATACATTATTCTCATTAAACTTGTACAAATTAGACTTGGGGACTTCTCTGGTGTGTAAGAAATTTTCATATTTTGTTTGTGACACACGTATGGTTCTTCATTTTTTAAAGAACAGTATTTGGTGATACATTATAAGATTTCTTATAGGTTTATATTTAAATTATAAATTCAGTAGAGCTGTTAATGAAGGACTTTCGAAATTAACAGCCGCCCGAGTTTATTAGCGTCTTGTTTTAATAGTAATCAGTAATCTTTCTCAGGGAGTGTGTCAGTAACTGCCTCGAAGGGACGTTTGGTTCCGAGGATAAGGAATGCCTCCCGTGTCACGGTTCTTGCGCCCAGTGCATCGGACCCAGACAAAACCAATGTTCTTCGTGTCCACCGCACTCTCTCTTCGTTGAACACTTGGGCATCTGTGTGGAGACGTGCCCGATGGGATATTTTGCTGGTTAGTCGTCAGATGTTTTAAAAACTTTTCCTCAAAAATTAATATTTTATATATAGGCTTATATATTATGCAGGAAGGAGAGAGCCGAAATCAAGGTCTCTGTTGTTCACGATGCCTTTTTTTTAAGTTTTAAAAGACTGTGTAGTACATAAAATGCATGTACTCATATGTGTAGTGAAGACTAGAGGGAGAAGGGTGTTTTTGAGAGCGTGCTGGACTGCTTACAGGGTAGATGAGATAAAAAAAAAGATCAGCTAAAGAGGACAGTGACAGGAGAAACAGGAGTTCCAGCACTCCCTCTCTCCTGCCTGACGTCCACACTGGAGTACTTTCCTGGTCGATTGGTGTCTACAACCTCCTCCTTCATCTCCTCTCCATTTAAGAACCCAGTGTTTATAGTTATTTATTTATTTATTATTTTTTATTTTGGATATGCTCTATTATTACTAGGAAGACAGTAGATTTTAGATATTTTTCGAATTTATTTTGTTCATTTGGTTTTGTTTTTAATTTGTTAAAATTTTGCTCAGTCTTGTGGAAGTGCAAAGCGTAAAAATCTACGAGTATATCTTTGAAATATCCGTCCGCCGGTGGCCACCTTGTCGTGGTGGATGGGCTCCCGTGTTGATCCAGTGGGCTACGTCGGCGGGAGCTTAGCCCCCGGAAGGGTCACCCATGCCGGACAGGCTACTGGGGGAGACCAGGCTAAGAGCCACTAACGTCTTTGGCTCCCAGTATGGGTTTCCAGAGCTGTCCTCCGGAGATGACGCCCTTAGGGCGTAACTGTGCTGGATGGTTGGGTGTCCGGGCCGGTGGGACTGGGTGGAGGATAGGGTCTTTGCGCCGTTTGGGGGCAAATTTTCGTATCACGGGGCCCCGTTTTTAAACCGACGATGTGTGCCCTGGGGACGAGGTACCCCGCCCCCTGCGGTTTGGACTCGGCCTCCCCTTCTCACCGGTAGGCAGTTTCTCGTGTCTCCTGGATCCTTTTTCTCTAACTATTAGCATATGGATACTTCTTCTTGTCCTAGAACTCGGGTGGTGGGCGACCAAGCCCCTGATTCCTCTACCGCTGGAAGAACATGTCTCGAGGGGGTCGCCCCTCCTCAGGCGACGGAACACTCGCACTCTCTTCCATTAACGACCCCAGCCTGTACCTTGAATATGCCTTTGGATACACACCCTCTGGAGCAGGGGTCTCTCCCCAGCAGCCTTCGTGCAAATCAACAAGTTCCACCAAAGACTTGGCCCCCAAAACCAGGCCTCTTGCTTCCCCCGTATGTCCCCCTCGCCAGCCGTCGACCCGTCTCCCCACGGACAGAGCCCCGCGGACGGGGAAGTCGGCGCTCACGTCAGTCTTATCGACCGTTGGATGTCCCAGTCCACCTCGAATCTACAGCTTCCATATCCCTCCCCAGCATCCATAAATTCCTAGTGATCCGGCCTACCTCTGGGTCCCTCCTGACCAACTCCGAACGGACGTTTCAAGCGATCCGATCACGCAGCGATTCCAGTCGTTATGATGTACGACTACAGAGGGATGGTTCCCTCCTCATAAAATCACCTTCAGCTGCGGAGACGAAAGCCCTACTCTCCCTCACTGAGGTCCTTGGATGCTCGGTGTCCGTCTCCCCTCGCCCTCGTCTGAACCAGAGTCAGGACACTATTTACTCCACCCGCCTATTGTCGATCCCAGTGAACGAACTCCAAGAGGATCTGGCACCCCAGGGTATCACCAAGATTTACCGCTTCACATCTCGACAGAGGGGCATCTCCTCCACCACCCCGCGCCTGCTTCTCACCTTTAACACATTAGTCCCCTCGGCCGCATTGTGTGGAGGATGGGAGACCGCGTGTCATGCGAATTCTCTGTACTCCCATATGTTCCCGACCCGTTGCTTCAAGTGCAACAAGTTCGGGCACGTCAGCTCAACCTGCCGACAACCTCACCAACTGTGCGTTCGCTGCGGAGAAATTGCTCACCCAGACAAGTGTCCCAACCTGCATCAGTGCTCCAACTGCGGCGGCGCACATCCATCCTCGTCACGAGAATGTGTTTTCTTCAGGTTCGAGAAAGAGGTCCGGGCCTCACAGGTGGCGGATTTCCTCAGCTTCCGAGAAGCGCGAGACAAGGTGCGGAGTCCGGACGTGAGGCTGGGGGTTTCCAACGCAAATGTCCTCGGCTCTGTCTCATCGGCAAGCCACCCAGGTCCGCCGTCCAAATCCTCTTCGGCCACAATTTCTCGTCCCCCCCGATTGGAGCCCTCGCCAGACCCAGCGACGTCCTGTCCTACCCCCATCCCTCTTCACCAAGCGCCCTTTCGGCCAAAGACCTTCCAGGACTCTGGAACGAGGGCACTCACCCTCGACCTCCCGACACTGCACACATACCTGACCCTAGCGCCCTGAATAAACCAACGAGGCGGAGACGCCGGAGTGAGTCACCAGACTCCGGCCATACAGCATGCCTCTCCTTCTTCCCTCAGATCTAAGAAGAAGGCCCGGGCCCTACACCCCCACTTCGTCTACGACGTTCCTCTCACCTAACCTTAGAAGCCCCTCTTATCCAACCCACAGCTTTTGACAGTAGTAGCTGACCACTTGCACCCCCACCCCATCTACCGCCTTCATACCCCGGGCCACCCCCCTCCCAGTCCTTCTTCTGGTGCCCCCTGTCACCGCCCAAGGTCCGCCGTGAGACTTCGGACAGGTTGGGAACCCACTATAAGAAATAGAGCACCCCCTCCTGGCCCGAGCACAGAATCCTACCTGGAAACTTCACCCACTGAGTTCACGACGCGCCCCTACCTGTCGTGATCCACGAGTTAGGTCCCGTTCGGCCGACTCAGCCCCGCACCCTCCGCTGGAATCAACTGGCCAACCGATTCCCTCTCTGGTGAACGGCAGGTAATCTGCCACGCCCCAGACTTACCCTTCGCCTTCATGAACCCTGATCTCCCTTCGAACCCGGATTCCCCAGCAACTCCACCTTCCCCCCCCCCCCTGACAAATAATGGACCCTCCGAAAACAACTATAATACACGGGAATTGCAGAGGAATCTTCGCAAACTATGAAGGCCTCAATTCCATGATTGCCTCTACCCGCCTGGTGTGTGTCTGCCTCCAGGAACTAATTCTGGGGACCTGATCTATGCCCTGCCCGACTGGATATTCATGCATCACCTCCCCTTCTCCGACCTGCACTCGAAGGGAGGCGACCATCCTCGTTCACCGCACAGTCCCCTTCCCCAAGCTCTCTGTCCGATTCCCGCTACAGGTGATTGCCGCCAGGCTTTTCCTGGACGGTCTACAACACCCATTGGGTAAGTTGTGAGAATTTCCATTAGGTAGACTCTTCTCTCACATTCTCATCCCTCGCATAGATGTTACCTACCTATTGAAACTCACAAGATTTCGGCGCCTTTAGAGCCCAATCTGCGGCTTTCCATCTTCTACTTATTGCCGATCGCTAGCCCTATGGGCCGCCATAGGCACCGGGGAGATAGCTGCTCCGACGAGCCGAGGCGTTAGGCGCGCGATTGATGGAAAATTTTGGCCGAAGTCATAGGCCCTATGACGCGCTACTTATAAGTCAACAAGTGGGTTATAGAGGGGTCTGCGGCCGGGCTGGGATCACCCCGGCCCTACCTTTTCATAGGTGCTTTTAGCCACGGTCAAACTTCGATAGGTACCCGGGGGGGGGGGAACCGAGAATTAATTGAACGGCTACAAAGGCTACTTTACGCGGCTACGAGCTCCATTCGCAAAATTCTCCAGGTTGTCCCGGCACACGTTTAGACTTATCGGCGATCCCTTGACTCCGGGAACCCAATACAGCCTATCCATAGGCTAATGGCTAGGGGAGAAGATTTCCCCCCGACTCCTAGCCCTATACATGGAATCATAGGCTAACCGACGTAGTGCAACGGTCGGTCGTCACGTGTCGTACCGCGAAAGACTTATCGGCGAACCCTTCGGCGAACCCTTGACTGCGGGAACCCAATACAGCCTATCCATAGGCTAATGGCTAGGGGAGAAGACTTCCCCCGACTCCTAGCCCTATAAATGGAATCATCAGCTAATCGACGTAGTGCACTGGTCAATCACGTGTCAAAAAAGATCACCTCCAACATCGGTGGGGGATGAGGGATCTCCTGAGCCCCGGACCCCTTCGTAAATTCCTTCGAAACCTATGCTGAGGGGGAGAAACCGGTCGTTCCCCGATAGGGACATAGGTCCTATACCCAGGGAACTCACGTAACGCCAGTTTTACTCTCACGACAGACAATACACCGTATGCTCCATGTACCTCCCTCCCCACACCCACGTCTCCCGCGACGGCCTGGTGGAGGTGATACAAAAACTTCCCAGGCCCTTCCTACTCCTCGGCGATTTCAACAGTCGCCACCCCCTATGGGGCGACACAATCTCCACTTATATGGCCCCGACCCCGATTGCCCTTATGACCGAGCTCTCCTTCGAGTGCCTCACTGATGGATCTCCTACTTTGTACCACGCTACCAGCCACACTCCTTGTATTGACCTGTCATTCGTCTCGAAGGATGCTCTCCTGGATTTCAGATGGCAGGTCCTTCGAGACGACTGTGGCACTGAACATCTCCCCGTCCAACTTACATTAAACCTGCCCGACCAAACCGTTTGGGTACCGGAGAGATGGATCGTAGCCAGAGCTAACTGGTCCCTCTTCCAAAACAACACCTCTACACCCCATACAACTGCCCACTTCCCATCCTGCGACGAATGTATCGCCTACTTTGAAGCAACGGTCATCGGGGCTGCATGTACCAGTCAGTATCCCCCGATCCTCCGCCTACTCCCGCGCCTGGCGAGTACCATGGTGGACCCCAGAATGCACAGATGCGGAGATACAGCGGGCTAGGGCCATAGCCCGCCTTACAATAAAGAGGGCGCGCTCAGCTTCTTGGCGTGCCTTTGTGTCTGGGATCACTTCCTCCACACCTTCGGCTACCATCTGGAAGAAGGTACAGGGTGTCGAGGGGTGACATACCCCTTCCCAACCACCAGTCCTCCAGACTAACAACGGACTCCTTTACGAACCCAAGTCGGTAGCAAACTTATTAGCTTCCACCTCCGCCGCCGTCTCCGCCTTGGACGGTTCTTTCGTTTCCGCCACTAAAACTAACTCCTCTTCACTGTATCTAGACAGCCCATACAATCGATTGTTCACTATGCGTGAGCTACAGGCGTCACTAGCCTCTCGGCAGTCTCCGTCCCCTGGCCCGGACGGCATCCCTTACAATTACATCATGATCCAGCACATCCACCCTACCATGAAGATTTTGCTACTGGACCTCTACAACCGTATTTGGATAGAAAGCACCTTCCCCTCCCAGTGGATGGAGGCCCATGTAATCCCGATTCCCAAACCCGGCAAAGACCCCCTCGATCCCCAAAAGTATATACTGATCGCCCCAACATGCTGCGCCTGCAAGACACTCGAAAAAATGATCGCTACGCGACTCCTTTTTCCTGGAAAATGCAACTCCTTTCCGCCTACCCAGTCCGGCTTCAGACAGTACATCATGATCCAGCACATCCACCCTACCATGAAGATTTTGCTACTGGACCTCTACAACCGTATTTGGATAGAAAGCACCTTCCCCTCCCAGTGGATGGAGGCCCATGTAATCCCGATTCCCAAACCCGGCAAAGACCCCCTCGATCCCCAAAAGTATATACTGATCGCCCCAACATGCTGCGCCTGCAAGACACTCGAAAAAATGATCGCTACGCTACTCCTTTTTCCTGGAAAATGCAACTCCTTTCCGCCTACCCAGTCCGGCTTCAGACAGTTCCGTTCCACTACTGATCCCCTCCTGCTTCTCAGCCGAGAAATAGAACACCTTCGACAGTGGACAGTTCGTCCTGTCCACTTTCTTTGATATAGAGAAGGCCTACGATACCACCCGTCGACATATAATCTTCAAACAGCTCCAAAGTTTGGGTCTCGTCGGAGCCCTGCCGACCTTCATCAGGGGCTTCCTATCCTCCCGAACCTTCAAAGTGCGGGTGGGCCCAGTCCTTTCGGACTCTTTCGTACAGGAGGATGGGGTCCCACAAGGAAGCATCGTTAGTGTGCTGTGCTTCTCAATAGTTATGAACACAGTATCAAAAAGTTTCCCACCCACTGTCCGTTCTTTCATCTATGCGAATGATTTCGCGGGGTAGGAACCGGCCGTCGTTCAACGGCAAATCCAGCTCGCCATCCATCGGGTGGAAAGATGGGCGACGTCGGTTGAATTCCGCCTGTCCACCTCCAAGACCAAGTGCATGCTCTTTAAAAGTAGAAGAGCCACTGTTTTCCTCGCCCCCTTTGTCACGCTATACGGCGAACCTCTTGAGGTGGTGCCTTCTTCGCGGTTCTTGGGCATGATATTGGACCAACGGCTCAGTTGGGCTCCCCACCTCAAGCACCTAAAGAACTCCCTCTAGCGTCCCCTCGCTCTCCTGGATCATCTCTCCCACTCCACGTGGGGCGCCGACCGACGCGCTCTCCTTCGCCTCTACACTGCCGTGGTCCAGTCGAAGCAGGATTATGGAAGCGTGATACATGGCTCCGCCTCCAGCGCTCGCTTCCGTATTCTGGACCCGGTTCTCAACAGGGACCTCGCCTCTCCACCGGTGCCTTCTGCTCCTCTCTTACCTCCAGCATCCGAGTGGAATGTAACTACCGCTCTTTCACACTCCGGCGGGATCTGTTACTCATGAGAACTTACCTCCGCACACAAAGGCTACCCTCCTCGCTCCTGTGCTCGGTAGTTTCCGAACTTCTTCCTCAGGGGCGGAGCTGGAACTTCACCGAAACGATCCGCTCCTTCCTGGACCTCTCCAACATGCCCCCTCCCTCAGTCATGCCCATCACATACCACATCTATCCCCCTTGGCTTCTCAACCCAGTCTCGTTCTGCAGGGAGTTGTGTGCCCTGCCAAAGACCACTACTACAACCACGGCATATAGGTAATTTTTCCGGGAACACGTAACTCGGCACTCGGGCAGTCTCCATCTACACAGACGGTTCCCGCGCAGAGGCTGGCACGGCCGCCTCAGCGGTAACACTACCCCAGCCACTTTCCCGAAGCGTCCGCCTGCCCCGCGAGGCCTCTGTGTTCTCAGCAGAACTCTTCGCCATCTTAGAAGCCCTCGATATTGTGTGCACCCACACGGCCAAAGATTTCGTATTATATTCCGACTCCTAAAGCGCACTTCTCTCCCTCAAAAAATTCAACCCCCACCCCCTCACCCGTTCGTCTGCACTATCCCACAGAATTTCCACTCCCTGACGACTAACAGACACAAGACGGTCGCCTTCTGCTAGGTCCCGGTACATGTCGGAATCCAGGGTAACGAGGAGGCGGACCGCGTGGCGAAGGCTCCTCCCGAACCCTCCCTTTTACGGACTTCTTCCCGATTCTCCGATTCCATTTCCGTTCTCTCTGGCAACGGGAGTGGAACCAAGCCACAGATAATAAGCTTCACCGAACAAAACCACAATTGGGATATTGGGCCTCCTCGTTTCATCGATCCCGACATAAAGAGGTGGTTCTGGCCCGTCTCCGCATAGGACACACGCGCCTAACACATAGGCACCTTATGACCAAATTACTAGCCCCGCTCTGCCCCACCTGCCGTACCTCCATCACTGTCGCCCACCTCCTAGTCGAATGCCCGAATTTCTCTGCTCTCCGCTATAGGTGCTTCCCCTTCTTGTCCCGCATCTCCGCACACAAGCGTCTCCAGTCCATAGTTGCCGAAGGATCCCAATTTTCAACAGAAGCAGTATTCTCCTTCCTTCCTTCCTGACTCCCATCTATTTCACCGCATTTAGGACTATACCTTCCCATCCCCCTACTCAGTAACTGTATCCCCACTCTAGCAACACCCCTAACTCACTGCCTCGCCGAGATATGTGCCACTTCACATAGGCACGAATCGGCGGTATATCATCTACAAAAAAACCAAAAAAAAAACCTTTGAAATATGTCACAATTATAGTTAAATTAATGTCCGAGCAGAGTTTAGGTTCGAAATGTAATTTGTAATATCTTTTACAGAAAAGGGATCTTGTTGGCCTTGTAGCAACCAGTGTTCGGGATGCCATTCCGACGAATGGTGTTTTCGGTGTGACCACAACCTCCTCCTCTTGAATGGATCCTGTCACGTCACGTGTCCGTCAGGGACTTATGAAAGTCATATCAACACGTGAGTAATAAGAATTTGAATTAATTATACTGGAAGTAAAGAGTTCCCTATTAGTCCAAACAATCTGCGATAATTTTGGCTGAATGTGGACAAAATTGCAACAGAAAGTTAGTATATTTGACAATGAGAAGCACTTCTAAACTTTATCTCAAAAGTCTACCAAAATCGGACCATGAAAAAGTAAATTTTTGCTGTTTTAACCCTCACCCTACCAGTGGGTGGGGGGGAGAGGCAATTTGATTCCCCCGGCAGTTTTTTGCAGATAAAAATTAAACGCTTGCACCTAGGATTTGGAAACTCCGTATACTTTCACAGAAATGATTAACACATCTTTTGTGAAAATTTTAAGTCAAGATCAAATAAGGTCATGGAGCTAGGTCAGGTCAAAGTTGAGAGTTTGTTTCGGAGGTGAATACGAACGGAATTTTTTAGTTTTTTTGTCGTATATTATTATTTTAGACTTTAACTTAGATAGTTGAATCATCATATCTATGGACACTTTCAAATGCAGACATTGTGCTACAGTGCAAGAGGAGGGGGGGAAGTTTACCCCCTCGGAACATTTACCTATACAGATAGTATATGGATATTTTAGCGCTTTTGGAATAAAAACAAAACATAAAACTACTTAAAATAGTAATTTATTTTGTTGTAAGGTGTCAGATATATGCACCGGCGGATCCAGTGGGGGGGGGGCTGAAGAGGCTCAAGCCCCTATTGACCCCTCATCTTACGGGAAAAAGACTCTCCTCTTATCTTTTCAGATTTACGCGGTAACGACTGACTTTGACATATTCATTAGTCGAGAAAATTCATGAAGCGGTCGGTCACCGAAGAAAAGTCGTGCTGCTTCTTGATTCTAGAAAATATATGTGTTGGTACCAGTACCAGTCCTTTATTGGGCTCCATTAAACAATCGCAAATATTTTACACCCCATTTTGTTTTATTTTAGAAAGGTCAGGGGTGGTCAGTTGCTTTGCCCATTTTGTATATAATTTGTATGGAGCCACTTCGACCTTTTTTAATTCAGGGATGGCCAGAGGTTCTGTACAATTTTTTAAAAGGTTGGTTGTGAGTGGAGAGTTTCCACTTTGTTATTTTAGAAAGGCCAGGGGCAACTGGACGCTGTGCTTATTTTTTAAAATTATTTTCAGAATGAATTTCCTTATGGAGAGTGCAAAATGGGCGTCTGGTTCGTGGATGTTGCATCACTTCAATGCGCCCTCTTACACAGCACTCTACATAAGGGAATTCGTAACGAAGCACAACATTCCACTGGTTTCCCAACCACGGTATTCGCCGGATTTGGCGCTCTGTGACTTTTTCCTGTTCTCCAAGCTGAAAACATCGTCAAGGGAAAAAGATTTCAGGAAGTATCTGAGATCGAACAAAATGTGACACGAGAATTGAAGAACATTCTGAAGGAAGAGTATAACAGGTATAACAGGTTACTAGGTTCACCCTTCTGTATCTGCATCGACTCCCACCACAGAGGTTGATCAAATGTGAGGACTGGAGTTACTCCATACCGCCTGGTTCGCTCACTGACAAAACTCATCGTTGAGTAGATGCATGATTCATCACTTGACTTCATGTCGATCATTGCCATAAACACAACTGAGATTACCCAAGGGTGAGGTCTGTGCTGTACCATTTGCATAAAACCATTTCAGGATGGCCTAGATGGATGCAACAACCAAGATGTCTTCTACAGAAGATCAATGTTGGAAGTGCTGTTATCTGTTGATAAGGTATGTAGCTGCTCGTATTTCAAGTTCATTTCACCACCTGATGGCTGCTTATGGAATTTGGTGTTAATTTTACCAACAGCAGCTATATCCTCTGATAAAACAGTTACTCTAGGTATGGTTTGTTTGGATTAAGTTCCAGGTGTCACAGTAGTGATAATGCCCATACTATGGAATGTGTTGAAGCCATCAGTGGTCCTGATGTTGTGGTCTACATTGTCTGCAACATGTTGCATAAACTGCGTTCAAACTTCTTCACTTCTGAATAAGCAGAACAAAATCCGTGTTCATGTAGTGAGTCAATAAGGAAGCGTGACCCAAACTGATGATGCGTCTGGACAGCAAGACCTATCTGCAATGAAGCTATAATAACTCCAGGGAGAACTGACTGCATTACAGCATGTCCTATGGACACAACGTTGATACTAGTGTCTTTTCCAACAAACATGTTCTGCAACAGAATCTTCAATGTACAGAGTGGTCTAAAAGTCCCGATCTGATATTTTGCTGAAATAATGATATTTCTATTTTAGTTTCTACAGGCCATAGATGATGATGGATGTACAAGAATGTGTACAAGAACGTATCCAAAGGAAGCAGTGCAAAGAAATTCGAGAAAAATTCGAAAGACGATTTCACAAACCAGGACCTACAAACAAAGCAATTCGCGAGCTGGTCAATAAATTTAAAAGAACACTATCTGTTCATGATGAGGCAAGATCTGGACGTCCAGTACTTCTCAAGAAAATATCGAATTGGTAAGAGATGCCTTTGAAACAAATCCTAGAATGTCAACTCTCACAGCATCACGAAGACTGAGCATACGAAAAACGACTGTTCTCAGGATTTTAAAATCAACATTAAAAAAGAAAAGTTACCATATTCAAGTACTACATGAGTGCAGTGGCGTACTAAGGGGGGTGCGAGGGGGGCGGTCTGCCCTGGGTGACAGCCAGGAGGGGGGTGCCATCGGGAGAGTTGAAATACCATTACAAGTTTTCAAACCAAATGAAAAATTCGCCAAAGTAAGAAAATTTTTTTTAAAAATGTTCAAACTATTACAACAGCTTAATGTTAATTTCCACTATAAAATAAATTTTTATTTTTATTGGCAATACAAAATTTACAAACGAAAAATTAAATATTTGATAAAAATTACATTGAAAGGCGAACGTTTGTTGACGTTTTAGTCATCAGCTTGTTGAGCATAGCCAGCTGGCTGCAACTGACATTCCAAGTCTTGTTCACTTGACACTGTAACTCCACATACATGAGGTATGTTTCATTCATTCTAAGGCAATGGATCAAATTCTGTCAATCTTCGCTGTTATTCAGCCAAACACTTTGGTTGTTACAACAGAAGAAGAACTTCGGAAGTATATTCCAAATTTGACTCAGATTTTCGATGAATTCTCTGATGAAGATATCAGTGTGGAAATTGGACGACTTCGGAGGCATTTGGAAGCTACCAAAATCAGCGTTGAAGAGGCAAAGAAATGGACAGCATTGCAGTTTCTGGAGTTTATTGTGAAATGGGATTTTTGTGAATCTTTGCCAAGCTTGTCACTGTGTTTGAGATTGATTCTTTTTGACTGTCTGTGTGTCTATTGCTTCATGTGAAAGAAGTTTTTCCAAATTGAAATTGATAAAAAATTTCTTTCGCTCGGCCATGAGTCAGACAAGATTGACAAATCTGGCTTTACTTTCAATTGAACATGAATATGCAAAGAAGGTGAATTTTGATGAGGTCATTGATCAATTTGCAGAAATTAAGGCTCGAAAGCAGAGACTGTGAATCCTCTCTATTTACCTTTGAAGAATAGGCTGAGCGTTGAGACTGGAATTCCTGTGTTTTTTGTATAAAATAAAATGCAGTATTTATTACCTGTTCACTGAATTTTTAATGTCCTGCATTTTCTTATTTCCAATTTGCTTATGACAGTACTGTACTGTTTAAAAATCTACTTGCAAACATAATATATTTTTCTGTGTTTAGATTTTAAAATTATTTATGGGGGTGCCAAAGGAAGGATCCGCCCCGGGTGCCAAATACTTTAGGTACGCCCCTGCATGAGTGTTATTTTATTTATTTTGATTGGGTTCAGAATCCCAGATGAGCCTTCAACGGCCAAGCTCTGAGGGGCTACTTTAACTTATAGCCTAAGTTAAGCTAGACTAAAACAAACTTACGGACTTGGAGGTCCTATTAGGTCCTACCTCAGGGTTGACTCGATGTGGGCCTATTTAGGCCTCAGTTGCATAAAATTAAGAAAAAAACAAAAGGGGCACTATTTATGGTCTTTCTAAACCTTGCAACAGCAACACAACCTGCACCATTGCACGATGCAACAATCTTATATCTAAACAACCAAACTGAATTGCAAGAGAGCTCTCGATAAGACCACGCCCTGTAAGTACCGCATTCAATGAACAAGTAGAAAGGACGCGCCAGTGCCCCCAAAAAATGATGCCACAATCCCACAAGAGTGCCCAAACAATGATGCCACAAGAGCCCAAAAATGCTAGCTCTAAATTAAGTGAATTATGAGATGGATGTATAATGTATATACACCTTAACTTAATATATCTACAAGCAATGCTGCATCAATCAGCTTAGTCATCATGTCGCCTTGGGACAACACTGGCTCTTCCTCTTCCAGATTTTCTAAATTCCCCACCGAAGAGGCAGTGTTGTCATTACCTTCTGCAAGTTTAGCCAACCCTTCTCCATGAGGCTGTAACCCAAATGCTTCATCTTGACTATCTGTGTTTTTGCTGATTTCTAAAGCATAGGGTTTTTGTATAGGTCTCTTTAATTTTCCTCCTGAAGTCTTTACCAGTGCAGACTTAGCTAAATTGTCTTTGCCAACAAACAACGCTTCAATTATGCCAAGCTTCCAGTATTGCGTTGGACTTTCATCCCCAATCATTACCACTTCTCCCCTCCCACCTTCATACAATTTGCATTGGAGCCCTTTACATTGGCTGATGGGTAATAATTGAGTCCTGGCAAGTATTCCATCTGTCACCTCTTCCATAACTGATCTTGTAGCTCTTCAAGGTACTTGAACCTTCTGGTTAACTCTTATTGACTGCTCTGGATAGGCTGTAAGTCTTCTGGCAAACTGGGGCTTGATGTTAATCGTGTACTACAGAGAAAATGATTTGATGTCAATGGATCTGCATCCTGCATATTGTTATAAATAAAGGTGATGGGCCTGCTGTTCACCATTGCTTCTACTTCACACAAAACAGTGCAGAATTCTTCTTTGCTCAAATGAGCATTAGCCAAAAGTTTCTTTAATGGACACTTTACACTTCTCACTACCCTTTCCCAAAATCTTCCCCACCATGGTGCTCTCTCAACAATAAACTTCCACTGTACTCTATGGTGTGTAAAGTAGGATTGGAATCCCTCCTCTTTTAGCAAGGACCAAACTTCTTGGAGTTCCTTTGCAGCCTTTTTGAAGGTTTTTGCATTATCAGATATGATTTTATTAGGGAAACCCCTTCTGTTCACAAACCTTTTAAAGGCCAAAAGAAATACATCACTATTTAAGAGTCTTACTAACTCCAAATGGATTGCTCTGGTGGTAGCACATGTGAAAAGACAATATAACCTTTGTTAGACTCCCCTTGCTCATACACATAGACTGGACCTGCAAAGTCTACTCCCACTACATCAAATGGGGCAGTATAGACACACCGTTCTCTTGAAGTGGAGCCATCTTTTCATGATAAGGCTTTGCACTCCAACCCTTGCAAAGCATACATCTATGCAAGACCTTTTTTACTACATGTCTAATTTTGGGAATCCAAAACTGGTGTCTGATCTTTATTATCATTTCTCTAACTCCAGCATGTAACAACTTAAAATGCGTTTCCAGGATCAAAAGTTCCACAAAGTGCCCCACAGAAGGTAGCAAAATTGGATGTCTTTTCTCCTTTGGAAGCCCAGAAAACTGTAGACTTCCTCCTACTCTCAATAAATCCTGATCCAAAAACATCCAAACCTTTCAGAGTAGAATGTGATGGTAGAACCTGTAATGGACTACTGGTGAGCAATTTTCTCTCTCCACCAAATTTTTCCTTCTGCACATATACCACCCAGTAGTGCTTGGCTTGCTGAATCTACTTACTGTTCAGAATTCCTTCCCTTCTTGTTTCTCCCTTAATGTTGTAGACCTGTAAATCTATATACCCATGCTGTCACTCTTAACAACCTTTTCAGACTGCTAATGTCCTCAGGCCTAAATATGGGGTCCTGCTGCATAATTTGACATCTGTTCATAGTGCATTTTCTCATCTCACTCACCCATTCTTCTTCAGCCTGGCATTCTCCTACAATAGGCTGATTTGAAGGGCAATTTTCACTTCCAAGTTTTAGCTACTCTGGCCCATTCCACCGCAAAGTTGACTGTGGAAGATCTTTCACTGAAATTCCTCGTGTTGGTAAATCAGCTGTGTTTTGGGTCCCTGGACAATGCTTCCATTGCTTTGGATCTGTGTGTGCCTGAATTTCCTCCACCCTATTGGCAACAAATGGTTTCCATTTCCTTGCCTGGCTTCTTAACCAGTACCAAACTATAGTAGAGTCTGTCCAATAATAGCTTGGAATTTCATAAAGGCCCAAAGAGTTTTCCACTGTAACTGCAAGCCGACCAACAATGACTGCACCCATCAATTCCAACCTTGGAATAGAAAGCTTTTTCAAAGGTGCTACTCTGCCCTTTGCAGCCACCAACCTGCATCTTACTTCCTCTTCGAATGTGCCTCTTGTATAAATGCAAGTTGCATATGCTTCCTCACTTGCATCACAAAAGGTGTGCAGCTCCAAATTATCTGAACTATTGTTCAACTCTCCAAAGTACCATCTTGGGATTGCAATGTCTCCAAGATGTGCCAATTCTTTGAACCAGTATTTCTACTTTACTACCATATGATCGGGTAACTCTTGATCCCAACCAAGTCCAATTTCCCAGAGGCTCTGAAACCAAATTTTTTACTTTATCACAAATGGAGCCAGGAATCCAAGAGGATCAAAGACCTTTGAAGCCAAACTAAGAGCTGTACGTTTTGTCCACCTTGTCTCATTCTCAGCCAGTTCTACTAAAGATTTCCCATTGAAGGTAAACAAATCCTCTTCTTGCTGCCAAACAATGCCCAGCACCTTGGTGTCTATTGCCCACAACTCCTTAATACCAGAATCCTCAATACTTTCTGCTGCATCAGGTCCTACACAGGACTGACTCATAAACTGTTGTAACTGAGAATGATTGGTCTGCCATTTTCTAAGCTCTATGCCAGCCTCCCTCATTATAGCTCTAGCCGCCATGAATATCTGTTTAGCCATTTCTGTATAATCCACTGAACACAGCAAATCATCAACATAAAAATTTTGCCTTACGTGTTCAATAGTATTAGGATAGACTTCAGAATATTTCTTAAAATGGTACTGCATAGTAGCTGCCAACAGAAATGGACTAGAGCTGAGGCCAAATAACACTAACTTCATTTTATATGCTTGAACCTTGGGTTCATTTTCCGACAAATCTTTCGTATCCACCCACAGATACCTTACTGCATCTCTGTCCTCTGGTTTCAACTTTATCCTAAAAAAGGCTTGCTTCACATCTGCAGTCAATGCTACTCTACCAAATCTGAATCTGAGTAACAAGGAAAATAAATCTGCATTTAAATTAATTTGGCCCAGCATCCAAATAGTCATTCAAGGACACACCACCTTTGTCCTTGGCTGAGCCATCAAAAACTACCCTCAGTTTGGTGGTAGTTTTTTCTCGCCGTACCACTGCATGGTGTGGCAGATAACGTGCCTCATGGCTCACCAGCTCACCTTGCACCCTTTCAGCATAGCCCTCCTTTACATCGCTTAGCGTGGCCTCATCGTATTCATTTAACAACTCCTCATTTTCCCTTAGCCTGTGCAATGAAGTTTCCAACCTCCTATTAGCTAGCTGAAGGTTTGAGCTGGGTTTGCAAGAATCCTTCCAAGGGAGGCCAACTTCGTAGCAACCATCTCTAAACCCAATACCTTTTTCAAATTGCTCTAAAACATCACTGTTCACTGTACTTGCCTGCTTCTCCTGTTTGTCCTTTATGCCAATGGATTCAAGTTCCCAAAAGGCTTTCAAATGCCTTTCCAAACCATGGCTGTTCTCCTCAATCTTAACAAAAAGAGCTTTAACCTCCATTTCATTGCAATAGCTACCATGTAGCATCCAGCCTAGCTTACTTTCAATACCTACAGGACCTTGAGATATGCGGACAATGTTACCAGTGATGAAGTTCCAATAATAGTCAGCTCCAATCAAAAGACTATCTTCTGTTCCTTCAAACTTATTATTGCCCAAATTAATTCCTTTAACTTGCAATTCTTGGACACATGCCATATCTAAACAAGTAGTGACTGGAACACAAAGTTCCTCAATCTCTACAGCTTGGACCTTGATAGTGGGACCTTGTGATAACAACCCCTTAACCAGAACTTCTACCTTCTTAACTTTGGTTCGGGTTTGAACTGAACCCCCAAACCCAGAAATTCTTAAATTTTCCCTCTTAAGTTCTTTAAACTTCAAATTTCTGGAAATTCTGGTCTTAATAAAGCTACACTGGTTACCACTATTAAACAACACTCTTACAGTAACTTCTCCATCATTCCAAATTAATAATGTTGCAGCTCTTTGCAATAACCCCCCTTTACTCTTACTCCCTTTCATAGCGGTGGCATGTGCCACTGGTGTCTCTACTTCTCGGGTAGGCCTACTAAGAGTGTTTTCGCACAATAATGGCTGATGCTGGCCATGGCATTTTTTGCACAAAATTTTAAATTTACAAAACCTTGCTCTTTCAAAAAACATTTAAAACATGCTCTGGACTTAGTTACCCTGTCCTTTCTCTCCTCAACAGGTAAGGCCTCAGCCACTTCACATTTATATGACTTGTGGTTGCCTTCGCAAAATATGCATTCCTTGATTCCCTGTAATTTATTCTCAGAGGATGCATGCAGAGCTGACACTGTACCTGGGCTATTCCTTTTTGTAGAAACTTTGGTGCTGTGCCTGCCTTTGTTCCCTTGTTTAACATCCCACTGTGCAAACTCATTTCCCTCTCGTCTTGCTAATTCTGTGCCTAAAAGGCTTAACATCTGCTGAAGGGGGGATGTAAGCATGTTATGTAGAGTATCCCCTACTTAATTCAGGCAAAATTGAGCTAGGAAATTTAGACTCCAGTATAGTGACCAACATTACACCATACCTTTCCATTCCTACACCCAAGTTGTCCAGAGACCTAGTTCTAACTTCAAATTCATCATAACTGCCGTAACTCCTTGACACTATTGTGATTATTAACAGGAGGTATAGCTAAAAGTTCGCGGAGGTGGCTTTTAATTGAGATGTCTGGCTTACCAAACCATTTCTTTAATATATCCCAAGCCACATTATAATTATCCTCTGTTAATGCTAATCCTGCTATTGTCGTTGCTGTCTCCCCTTCCAAGAGGGACTGCAAATAATTAAACTTCTCCACAGCACTTAACACTTGACTAGAATGAACTGCTGACTGAAAACTGTCTGCCCATCCTTGCCATTCCTGAATACTCACAGAAAATGTTTTGAGTACAAGCCTCGGTAACTGAACTGCAGATCTGTTAACCTTAACTTCACAAACACCATTTGTTGAGGGTTGTGTTTCATTACAGACCTGGTCTCTAACTGTACTGAGCTGCTAAACTCTTTTGCTCTGTGGCATACTTTAATTATGTTATCAATAATCTCTTCAAAGCAAATTATGTTATTTTTTATTTCGTCCTCTTCTATAAGAGCCTCAATTTTAACATTTACTTCGCTTAGAGCAACCTTTTTAGTTTCTAATATGGAAAGCTGCGTAGTCACTAAGCTTAAATCCTCTTGCTCTATGGCAGAATCTATAGTGGCAATGAACTTGTAATTAGACCTCTGTAGGCCTTTCTCTTTTTTCTAAACTTGTTCAGTTCAGCTGCACTCATCTTCAATACAAACAAACAACTGGGCTCAAGGCCAAATAAGCTGAATTGGCCAAAATACTTAACCAAACTGACCAAACTCAAAATTTGCCTGGTTGGGTACTGACCAACCATCAGTCTGGAATACCAAATTTTCCACCCAATTAACGGGCAAACTGAAGTCTGCAACCTCTGCCTAGGAACAATAAGGCCAAATGTAGACCCAAAACAACCACAGACTAGCGGCCAAGTTTCGCAATTGGGCGACCAAACTTTCTACCCTGGGACCCTTAACTCAATTATGCTCAACCCGTCCAGGCCTAACTTAGGCTACAATTTGCACAATCAGAACTTTGCCTGAAAATAGTCACTGACTCAGTCTTGGGCTAAAATCCGGTTCGAAGGACTATGTTATTTTATTTATTTTGACTGGGTTCAGAATCCCAGATGAGCCTTGAACGGCCAAGCTCTGAGGGGCTACTTTAACTTATAGCCTAAGTTAAGCTAGACTAAAACAAGCTTACGGACTTGGAGGTCCTATTAGGTCCTACCTCAGGGTTGCTGACTCGATGGGGCCTACTTTAGGCCTCAGTAGCATAAAATTAAGAAAAACAACAAAAGGGGGTAATTATTCGTTTCTACACCCAGTCTGTTTTTACGATGAGAACAAACTTTTCTGGTCAATTTTGATTTGTTTTGCACGAATCTGCCATCCGTTTCCTGTGCAAATGCGTAGTTTTAGGGATATCGTCATCTCGAAAACTACACATTTGCACAGGATAGGATGGCAGTTTCGTTCAAAACACCTCAAAATTAACCAGAAAAGTTTGCACTCGTCATTTTCGTTTAAACTAACGAAAATATCATGACACCCTAACCAATCATCAAGGGCGTACAGTTGACCTAATCGGGTATTCAATTGATGTAACCGGTGTCACGTACTGAACTGTCCGCAAAACATTAGGACCGATCAATTTGTGATGCGTGATCTTTACGGGGGCTCCGCCCCTGTACCCCTGAGACCTAAATTATACAAATGATAATGTAATAACATGTGCCCACCTTGCCTGGGTAGTCCACTAAATTTCGCGTGCCCTTAAAGATTGAAACGCTGAAACGACACTCGCGTTTATTTTTAGGATTTTTTTTTATGGCACCTAAAGACCTCCTGGTCTTTTAAAATATAAGCATTATTGCATTTAGGGCAGGTCACGGATGTCTTAATTATTCCGTGATTGAAAAAAAGGTCTAAACTCTTGTCTTCATCGAGGGAAATATGGCGGATTACGTCTTCAAAGTCAAATATGCAAAACTGACACGTCATACTTGTGGTCACAAAAACACCAGACTAACATACCAACAATTGCTAAAAATGATTTAATTTTAAAACAGGACAAATTGAATTACGCAGAAGTAGCCAGAAACACCAAAAATAGGAAATATTCACCAAATAGTTTATATATATATATATATATATATATATATATATATATATATATATATTATATATACGTAAAGAACGACGCTTGAATAGGAGAATATTCCGCGCAAGATGAGAGCGAGAGAACGAAACAAATGAAAAAATGAGGTAACCACCCGGGAATCGAACCCGGGATCTTCCGATTACCGGTCAGATATGATAACCATTACACCACGGGTCTCACTCAATCAAATGCCGTAATTTCTCTACATACGCGCAGAAACCAATGCCCCAAGGGGGCACCTCCCGCATGCCGTACATTATATACATATAAACTGCAAACACGCAGTATAATTAACGTAAAGAACGACGCTTGAATAAGAGAATATTCCGCCGCGCAAGATGAGGTTCTTGGCATCTTGCGCGGAATATTCTCCTATTCAAGAGTCGTTCTTTACGTTAATTATACTGCGTGTTTGCAGTTTATATATATATATATATATATATATATTGAAAAAACACGAAAAATAGGAAATATATTTTAATAAAAAACCACATTTTATCCAAATCTGCACAAGATAAAATATATATTTTCTTAGTCAGTTTTGAATGGCAATTCAATATATTGTACTGTTTTAACCGCGCGTGAGCGGGTTAAAGGACGAATATTAACCGAAAAGGGGCACTATTTATGATCTTTCTAAACTTTGCAACAACACAACCTGTACCATTGCACAATGCAACAGTCAGGGGCGTCCGCAGGATTTTTCGCAAGGGGGGGGCAAAACTAACTTATTAGTTCTTAGTTCTTATTAGTTCTTTATTAGGTAGAAAAAAAAAATGCACTGCGACCACTACGAGTAAAAACCGTCATCTCCCCTTATCATAGTGCATTTTTTTTTCTACCAGTCAAGTCCATTTTTTATATGTTATATGATACTATATGATTAACTATAATCGTGTAAGTTTCAGTGAAATTGACCAAAAGGTTTTCGAGAGAAAAAAATAAATAAAACCACTCAATATAATGATCTTTGCAAATAATTCCATTACTATATCTTTCAGTATAGTTTTTTAACACTTCTAAGTTCAACGACACGGCACTTCGGTAAAGTAAAGGTAAAGTAAACGATATTTCCTTGAATGTGGAAACACTGACTGAGCTGCAGTAGAATTATAGAAGTCGTTGCGTAGGCAAACACAAATTTCCAAGGGAGGGCAACTGCCCCCTCTTGCCCCCCCCTCCGGACGCCCATGGCAACAGTCTTGTATCTAAACAACCAAACTGAATTTCAAGAGAGCTCTCGATAAGACCACGCCCTGTAAATGCCGCATTCAACAAACGAGTAGAAAGGACGTGCCAGTGACCAAAAAAAATTATGCCACAAGAGTGCCCAAGCAATGATGCCGCAAGAGCCCTAAAATGCTAGCTCTAAATTAAGTGAATTTTTCACCAACCTTACAATTATGAGATGGATATATATACACCTTAACTTAATATATACAAGCAATGCTGCATCAATGAACTTAGTCATCATATCGCCTTGAGACAACAATGGCTCTTCCTCTTCTAGATTTTCTAACAATGAGTTACACGAAGAGAATTATCGAAGACGAGCCGCCATGTGCACAGAATTGATTGAAAAATTTATGCCGAAAACTTATTAAACCACATTCTCTTCAGCGATGAGGCGATATTCCACACACGCGGAAGGTTAATCGACATAATTCCGTATCTGGGCTAGTGAAAAACCAACCGAGTTCCACGAATGGGAAAGAGATTTTCCTAAAATTAATGTCTGGTTGGGTATGACAAGATCGAAGATTTACGGACCTTTTTTCTTTGCAGAAGCTCGGTAACCGCCAATTTATCTTGACATGCTTCAGCAGTTTCTTGAATCCCCAGCTTCGTTCAGATGGCATTGTCGACACTGTTGTCTTTCAACAAGATGGAGCTCCATGCCACTATGCAAACATCGTTCGGGCGTGCCTTGACCTTTTACCAAATCGCTGGATTGGACGTGGTGGAAACAGGCCCTGTGCAGCACGATCTCTGGATTTAACACCATTAGACTTCTTTGTGTGGGATTTATAAAGTCTGAGGTTTACCAAACAAGAGTTACAGACCTGCAGGATCTGCGAACCCGCATTGTCTCAGCAGTCGCTAAAATAACGTTAGAGATGCTTGAGAATGTGTTCCGCAATGCAGTGAACAGATTTGAGATTTTGCAGAGACACTGATGGTGCTCACGTCGAATCTTAGACTCAAGCTTCATAAATAAATATACATCTAATTATGTTACCACATTTTGATCCTAAAATAATATTATTTCAGCAAAATAGATAGGGATTTTTGGCCCACCCTGTATGTGGGAGATACTCGATTCCTTTATCAGAAGATGTCATGTCATCAGAGCTTGGATAGTTTTGATTTGCTACACTTATGAGTTTCATATAATTTTTGATCAGTTGAAAGGTAGTTTGAATGAGACGAATTTTCGATTCAGGGTCTTCCTTTTTGGGAGAATGTAGAAATCATGCAGAATTGCTGCTGCAGTACGTCTGAATGTCAAAACATTTGGTTTATCATCGATTTTTGCGATTATTATTTTGTCGCCAAAATGTTCAATAAGTTGCCTTTTTATGTGTACCTTTTTATGTGTACGGTGCAATATCTGTACCTTTGAGCAGTTCCCCCCACCTGCTTTACCATGTCATTAATAGTTAACTGCTCTTCATCATTATTTTCAACGTAACGTGTCACTTCAGCAAAAACTGTCTTCCTTTCAACATCTGATGAGCGATTTCTCTTTTTCCCTTTTTAGTCCAGTTGCACGGGGTGGGAACCCTGCATTGTTTCATTGTTTGTTATAAAGCAAATCTTGACATATTTTGAAATCTTATACCACCCCATTCAAGAATCCATCGGGTGTACACCTGACCCCCGCTTGGCTTTTTCAATATGACCGCCATTTTCCAAGATGGCCGGCGAAACTTAAAAATCCCATATCGTGGTCAATACTTGATGGATTTTGATGATCTTGGTGTCATTTCTAGGGTTTTTTAGGATGATGAGTCGATCTGGAGTGGTTGCAGATACTTTGGGAGTCGTTTTGACCCACATTCGTCAATACTCAAGGTCATTGGAGGTCAAACGCCCCCCGAAATAAGGAATATCCCATATCCCGGGTAGTCGTGGAGATATTTTGGTGATCTTACTGTCGTTTTTATGGTTTTAGGCGAGACTGAGTAGTTCTATAGGCACATGATAACAGTAGGATATCATTTTGCAACTCCATGGGTCAAGTCAAGGTCATTTGAGGTTAAAGATTGGCCTTGAAATATGATAATGGCACAGTTGACATCACTGTATTTGCTTTATTTCAGTGACAATTTCTACAATCTAGCTAACTGCTGAACACTTAACATCTTTTCTGCAGATAAAACCAGATCATAATGCTTAAATGACATAACCCACATCATATGGATATTCGGATATAAACCATAATTTATGCTGAAGTGCAGGGCACATGCATTCTATGGAAGGTTGCAAAGCTACAAGATATGACCTCGTAAGCAAAACAAAGCTCACACCTAGCTGGGGGATTGGCATTGACAACTTTGATGCAGTTATTCACATTAGGTAACCATTTACTGGGGGCAAATATCAAAAGACATGGTTGTGTCAGGATCGTCAGGATCATCAGTCTGCTCTTCGTTTGCGTTTTGGGTCAATGGATTGTTGCAATCCAAACCGCTGCCACATGCACAGAACATTGTGCAAGGGATTCCGCGTCCCACATCTGATTAGCTTCAGAACGTCATCTGGTGCTAAGCACACTCCTTCAACTGTTTTGGGGATGAAAACTCTGTTTGTTTCGTCTCTCTCCCACCCATAATGCACAGGATCAAGTGGTGGTGGGTCACACTTTAGTGCATCGAGCCAGTTCGCCACAGTGTAGTGGGCTCTGAGTAGGCTGACCATATTTCCTTGAGACAAAAACGGGACATTGGGATGGCAAAAAGGGACGGGGGTTATGTAATATTCTGTATTCATGAAAAAGTAAGTACATAAACATATTGAGCTTACAATTATTCTTCAGTGACAGAACCCATACAGAACCCATAAAACAAACGGTACTGTCCCGTTCAAAACGGTACGTATGGTCAGCCTAGCTCTGAGCACATTTCGATGGAAAGCTTCAGTTGTTGGTGGTAGAGAACATAGTTTGGGTGCAGCAGTTCCCGAATTCCCTGTCTTCTGAGCCCATACTCGCTGACGAAACTCAGTAAGAGATGAGGATTTCTTATCCCCATAGCATGCAACAATGAACGCTGTTGCCTCTTTCTCGATATGGTCAAAGCATGCATCAAGGGAACCCAGCTTGTCTAGCTTCCGACCCTTCTTGGCTGTGGCAATGGCAGTGACTTTGCCGATGCCATGTATTGCTGCAACTGTGTCACAACCACTCAAAGCGTGTAGTTTGAGGATTTGTGGGATGATGTCTTTGTGCTGGATTACAGTTGCTCGGATGTCCACTGATTTTCTGACACGCACTGGAGACTCCATAATCATGGGACAGCCTAGTTTCTTAAATTCATAGAAGTGAGTCAGCATGGCAAACACGTCTGTCATCACAAATGATGGAAATGCGGGCATCAGAATCTTTCTCAGCTTGTGCGATAGCGTGTTGTGTTATTATCACGTCAGCCTCCTCATGAGATGATGAAAGCTCCAATGCTGTTCAACTCCTGCCTCGCACAATGGAAGTCGGTATGGTCTGCCATCCTGCAAGCACTAGCTCATGGTCTTGGGTTACAGTTGCGAGATACTCACTGTCAGCAAGGATTTGCTCACAGAGCAGCCTGTTTAGTTGCCCCTTGTTCGCGGTGCACTTGAGAACAGCGTCTCTTGTAGCCAATGGGGTGTTGAGGTCCAGCTTGTGAACTCTGCTGCTCTTGCTTCTCATTGCCCGAGTGCTTGATTTCGGAGAGAAATCATAGTAGCGATCAAAAGCTAGTACTATAGATGCATGAGAAAGATGTTTCGGTAGCCATACTTTGAAGGTTTGGATAAATGTAGCAACTGTGCCACTAGCAGGCCAGTCGACTGTCCACAAAACAGCTGACACACCCATGATAACAACTGTTGGTCGACCCCATATTCCCCTCTGATGTCGCTGCTCTCTATGATTTTCTGAATCCTCCCACAATTTGAAAGACCTTTCTGACCTCCAGGATAGCTACGCAGGAAATCCTTGAAGAAACATTCGTCTGCAGCTTTTGTAGAATCCGAAAATAAGAATTTTGTTTACCTATTCTTCAGAGTATAAATCGCATTGAAATAATTTATCCTCAGCAAATGAAAACTAAACAATGCTCACCTGGTATATTCTCCACATTCAGCAGTCAAAAAACAATTTTGGAATCAGCACAACCAAGACGTCATCAAACCACCAGGTGGGGCAGCACCATCAGCAATAATCTCAACAACCTGAAAAAAATAAGACGAATAATTAGACATATTGGAATTCACCTTACCATGGGGAAAATAATCCCTGATTTAATTTTAAACCCTATAGAACTACTCAGTCTCGCCCAAAACCATAAAAACGACAGTAAGATCACCAAAATATCTCCACGACTGCCCGGGATATGGGATATTCTTTATTTCGGGGGTCGTTTGACCTCCAATGACCTTGAGTATTGACGAATGTGGGTCAAAACGACTCCCAAAGTGTCTGCAACCCCTCCAGATCGACTCATCATCTTAAAAACCCCTAGAAATGACACCAAGATCATCAAAATCTATCAAGTATTGACCAGGATATGGGATTTTTCAGTTTCGCCGGCCATATTGGAAAAGCCAAGCGGGGTTCAGGTGTACACCCGATGGATTCTTGAATGGAGTGGTATAAGCTTTCAAAATATGTAAAAATTTGCTTTATAACAAAGAATGCAGCGTTCCAGTAAAATCAGGGTCTGTGCTACCGGACTATTTGAAGAACCTGCACTGTCCTCTGCACGAGTCTGGGGTATTCCTTTACCAGTACGAAAGTTCACACTACAGTCCTGATGGTATACCCAGTGCTGGGATTAGCGGCACTAATTAGCGCCGCTAACATTTTATTAGCGAAGCAAAAGAAAAACATAATTAACTACTACTACTACTATTACTACTATTACTAAGGGGTTCCAAAAAACCTTAGCCCCCCCCCCCCCATTTGCAGCTTACATGTTTACTTATACTTACAAGGTAAAATTATTACACTACTCAAACCAAACAAAAATCCAACAGAACCAGCTTCCTATAGACCCATTACTTTACTATGCACACCTTCCAAAGTAACAGAAAGACTAATCTTACAAATCACCAACCCACACATTCCACTATCGCCTACTCAACATGGATTCAGACCTCACCACTCAACCACGACATTACTCACTTACCTCACGCAGCACATCATGGATGGCATCAACTCCAGACGACCAGCTCAACGTACACTATTAGCAACAATAGACATTAGTAAAGCATTTGATGCTATCCCACGCTTCAAAGTAAACAAAAACAAGCCAATTGCTCTTAAAATTGTTGCATATGGTGTCTCTCATACCGCACGCATTACCCCCAAAATTTTTAAATTTACCCTATTTGGGGTAATTTACCCCTGTTCGCCGACCACTGCCTTAAAGGAAAGCAAATATTTGGCAGGAATAGAGATTTACTACATTTGGTATTATTTTTATATAAAATTAAGCCCGTTTGAAAAGATGACATATTGTTAATTGAGAAATTTAACTTTTAGCATTTTTATGAAATATTTGAAAAAAATACGACATAGAAATGTTCATATTTTCCATGCACAGACTTTGGTAGCCTTTAATATGTTATAAAGTATTGTTTTACTTGTATGAAAATGTTAGAAAAAATTCTGTTGCAATTTTGTCGCAGTGTTTCTGTAGATTTCTTGGACTTTATTGTTTGGGTTGATTTTAACAGTTACGTTTAAAGAAATTATTATTGATGTAGAAATATTGTTGAATTTGAAACTGTACCTTTATAATTTTCTCATAAACCTCTCTGATTTTAGGTCAGATTATTTTTTAGGTGTACTTTAGACTGTAATTTTAAATTAATTTTAACTTCCTAGATGTGAGGACTGCGACTCTTCTTGTGAAACGTGCGTCGCAGAAAACAACTACGATTGCGCTTCGTGCCGCAAGCCTTACCTCATGTCCCGAGGGAGATGCGTCCTCAGCTGTCCGAGAGGCAAGCACCCATTTAATTTTCCTTTACTGAAGATGGCTATGTACAATTTTACTTTTATTCCTTTACCACGCGTTCCTCCGCGACTCCGTCATCATTATTTTTTAATTTTTTCAGAAACATATGGCGATCTGGAGACAGGATTTTGCCGCCCTTGTCCGTCAGGTTGTTCCTCCTGTGACGGCGAGATATGTAATTCTTGCGATGATGGTTGGAGATTCAAGTCCGGCCTCTGCGTTGCCTTAAGACCTAAGCAGTGTGAAATCAGTATGTAACTTAACTTTGAACACTGAATTAATGTTATTTAATTCTGCATTTTTTGTTTATTGTAATTTTTTTTACCTTTTTCGGTTTGCGTAATTGAACATTTTCTCTTTTCAACTTCATTTCTGTAGACGAATTCCTATCCAGCAACAAGTGTCTCCCGTGCCATCCGTCCTGCCTGAACTGCATCGGACCCCAAAATACAGAATGTTTGCACTGCAAGGCGCCTTCTGTTCTCATGAACGCGCAGTGCGTGTCTTCATGTCCCCAGGGGTATTTCGGCCACAAAAGCCAATGCCTTCCGTGTCCCAAAGGATGCTCCCTCTGTGATTCCTTCGCGCAGTGCAACTCATGCGATCTCAAGTTCCATCTCCACAGGAATCAGTGTGTGCCCTCGTGTCTTGAGGGGTACGTATATACAGGGTGTTTCATAACATGTGGGACGCACTTTCAGGAAGGATTCAGGACCTCAAAACAATGAAAAATGTTTACATAAACATATGCCCGAAATCGCTTTGTTTCCAAGTTACAGCCCGTTATGTGTTCCAGCAAGTATCCGGCTTACCTTTAAGGTAAGCCTGAACACGCCTCGTCATAGACTGCCTGACGCGATCAAACATTCCAGGTATTGCTCGGATTTTGTGGCATCCTTGTTCTACACGTTGGCGAAGCATTTCAACGTTGTCAATGGGTGTCACGTAAACGATGGATTTCAGATGACCCCACAGGTAAAAATCGAGTGGATTCAGGTCCGGGGAGCGAGCAGGCCACGCAATGGGTCCTCCACGGCCTATCCATTTATCAGGGAAATGGTCATCCAAATAATCTCTGGCTACTCGACTAAAATGAGGCTGAGCGCCGTCATGCATAAACCACATACGACGTCGGACACCAAGAGGAACTTCATCTAGTAAATCGCTTAAATCATTCCTTAAAAAAATTGGAATATTCTCCTGTTAATCTTCCAAGCAAAACAAAAGGACCGATTAAGTTGTCGGCAATAAGTCCTGCCCATACATTGATACTAAATTGTTGTTGGTGCCTTGACTGAATGATGGCATGCGGATTCTCTTCAGCCTAGTGATGAGTGTTGTGAAAATTGATCACGCCATTTCTTGTGAAGGCAGCCTTATCAGAAAACAACACGGAGGATAGAAAAAGAGGATCGCGAGCACACTGTTGAAGGAACCAAGTACAAAAAGCCACTCGTGGTGGGAAATCAGCTTCAGTAAGGCCTTGTACTCTCTGAATGTGATATGGGTAAAGCTGTTGTTCCCGTAAAATTCTCCACACAGTTGTGTATCTTACACCCTCTGCTGCTGCTATCCTTCGGGTGCTGACATCAGGATGTTCCTGCATACAATTCAGTACCCGCTCCAGACCGCTCCTCCAACTCAACAGTTCTGGTGCTGATTGGTCTACCACCATCTGAAACTCGCTTGTTGAATGATCCTGTATCACCAAGACGCTTGTCTATTCTCTGAAAGGGCTTCTTATCTGGCAGACGGCGATTCGGAAACCTTTCCGCATACAGACATCTTGCTGCCGCCGCATTACACTCGGCAATTCCATACGTGAGATGCATGTCTTCCATTTCTCTGTTTGAATAAGCCTCCATTCTCACTTCAAATGCACACTATCACTGAATGGCACAAAAACTTTTAAGGTTTTTTTTTTCCACTGGACCGCACTTATTCACGGTAAGAAGTTACGAATACGAACAGTGAAACACCGCGATGCACCTCTGACTGACTGATGGCTCTACACTCAACGATATTGAAACATTTTATAAAGTGTACGAAACATTGCAATCGGCGAGACCATACATGAAATAATTCTCGTACACACTCACAAACATTGTCGGCAAACAGTGTTTGTAAACAGTTTACGGAAAGAATTGCTGGAACACAAAACGGGCTGTAACTCGGAAACAAAGTGATTTCGGGCATATGTTTATATAAACTTTTTTCATTGTTTTCAGGTCCTGAATCCATCCTGAAGGTGCGTCCCACATGTTATGAAACACCCTGTATACAGTACATATAATCCAAGAGTATAACGTATTAATTTCATTCTTGTTTTATGGAGAGCGAGTGAGGCCCGGAATCTTCAATTTTAAGTGTTTTGAAAAAATAAACAGTTGTAGTTTTGTTTTAGTTAATTTTAAATCTAGTTTGAATACTTGTGTAGACTCAGTTATGTATTACAAGACAAAAGATTTTTTCAAAAAAAGATTGAAATTAAATATTTATGGGAAAATGTCGGTCGGTGTGAAAATAATTAATTCGGGTTTTATTAAATATGTAATAGGTGGATTATTTGGTCTTGCCTGAAATATCCCCAAACGTACATACTGTTCCAGCCTCTTTTTTTATTCAAGTAAGATCACGATTTTTAAAACTGCGATGGCACCACATTTCTGGTGATTTAGCGTGTAGTGTAGGGGCTCGTAAGTGGAATGGGTGCTTCGATTCCGAAGTTCAAGCGTCGCGCTCAACCTAGATAGGAGAGTAAATGGGTCCCCGATACTAAACGAATGTATAATAGCGTATTGAAATGCAATGCGTGTATTTAGAATGCTTTCCTATCGTATCTCCTTTCATCCCCTTCAGCTTCTACAGTGATCGCGGGCGATGCGTTTTGTGTGACCATTCGTGCGCCTCTTGCTGGGGACCTCGAAATGACCAATGCTTCTTGTGCCCTCGAGGAGCGCTCCTTCTCCACTCTACCTGTAGGAGCAGTTGCCCAGATGGCTACTTTCGGGAAAACACTTCCTGCCACCCTTGTTACCATAATTGCAGGACATGTGACGGTAGGCATGAAAATTTCAAAAAATGTTGTTAAAGATTTTATTGTGTTGGAAATTTAGTGATTTTGTAAATAAATTTATAGTTAGATTAGACTTAACTAATTTTCGTCGCTATGAAAGTACAAACATTTTTTATGAACTTTTGCATTGAAGAAAAATTTCTCGATATCTCGAGCATTCGATACACCGGTAGAAGTGTTTGGCGTTCAAGAGGTCCTGTCGGTGCGACGGTCGCTAAAATCTTTCAAATTAGACTGATTTTGCTGTGATATGCAAGAGGCTATTGAGTTTTGTGGCGGTGTGCGAGAGAAATTTTTGAAAGTGAATGTGAGTAAGAGCAAGTTAGAGATAGAGGAGATAGAGGGAAAATTGGATTATCATGTGGTGGTGAAATGCTAGTGGTGGTAGAGTATTTAACTCCTTCACGACGGATGGCGAAGAGTCCCACCACAAATAATAATATAAGTCGTACTACAATGCCTCGTTTCTACAAATGTTTCTAGGTGTTTAGGTTAGGTGTCATTTAGTTGTCGGGAAAGGAACCCAAAAGTGTATCATTTCAGTGACTATTTACTAAAATATTTAGTTTTGAATAACAATAAAACTATACTTTTCGGTGACAGAGTGACCGCATAAAGGTCACTAAGGGTATTTGGGATGTATATTGAATAAAAGAGATACGAATGGGGATGAAGTTAACAGTAGAGTGAATCAAGGAAGAAAGGTGGAGGGGTGCGTTAAAAGAGGTTGTGAGAAAGCAAAGGGTGGACAGAGATGCTGCAAGATGTTTACATGAAGGTGTGTTAGTACCCACACTTTTGTATGGGTGTGAAAGGGAGCAGACAGGGGTAAGAGTTGTTGTGATGGATAATCTGAGGAATATATATGGCGTGCTTCGGACTGACAGAGTAAGAAATCGTGTGGTTCTGGAAAGATGTGGTGTTCAAAAGTCGGTGGAAATGAAAATTGAGGAAAGTGTGTTAAGGTGGTTTGAACATGTTTAAAGAATAGAATATAACAGAGTTGTGAAAAGAGTGTATAAGAATGTCTGCAAAGGTGGAAGAAGGAGAGGAAGGCTGAGATGATGATGGATACACAGATGGCTGCAAGTAGGTTAGAATGAAAGAGGTTTGGTAGAAATATGTAAGTAGGAACTCACTTTTTTCTTTCCTGACAAATCCTGGAAGCGCTGCCACGCATAGCGTATGAAGGGCCGCTTGGGTTTGGAATTTAGCCCTGTGGGACCTATCAGGATACGTGTATGAACGGATGTGTGCGCTTGTCTCTACCTTTTCTCCTCTTCTTTCGCATCAGAGCTCTTTCTGCCTTCTCACCTCAATCCGTTGGGAAACGAGATTTTATTAATGTATGTTTTATGACTTGGTGGGTTTAGATCCACTGGCTTAGGGGGTATCTCAGTTGCCCTTTTGTCACTAGGGCATCAGGATGGCGTTGATGCTTCAGGTTGTAAGCTGAAAGGGATGAATGATGAATGGTAGCTTACATAATACTTTAATTGATTATAAATGGGAGTAGATGAACCGGCCTCACGGCAACGGGTTTATGCGTATAGCATGAATAATATCAAGTGACAGAATCCTCACGGGTGTGGCTCGACTCGGGCTTTTATAACCTCGGGTCTCGCACATGCGCATTGGACACGCGTCTTTAGGGCTCAGTGTCCTTTGCGCTTTACCGGAAAAGGAGCGATCATTCTATAATATATGTATTTATGTATATATATACATTCGTCGTGGTTTCCCACAGGCCTCGGCCTTCATTCGTGTACATCGTGTCACAACTACCTCACGCTGGACGGAGGAATGTGTTTGGAGTGTAGTGCTGGGCGTTACTACAACACGTCGCTGCGATCCTGTACCCCGTGCCACGACTCTTGTCTGACGTGCAACGGGAAGGATGCCAACAGCTGCACTTCCTGCCAAGCGCCTTACTCACTCCATCCAGAAACGCGAACTTGCAGGACGTGCTGCCCACAAGGAGTCATCAACGAAGATACCTTCAACTGCTGCCACTGCAGCCCTGACACAGGTAAATTTGGGCCCTGCCATGGAGAATTTTTTTTCGAGGAGGAGTTCGTCAGTGGTTTGAGGGAGTGAAGTGAGGAAGCTTCATTATACTGTTGGGTAACATATACTTATACGAGCTAAATAATTACGTACATATCCCAGGGGAGAGTTGTATCCCAGTCCTTCCTCTGCTTAACACGAAGATGGGTTCTCCCACGAGGGACACTGAGTTGGGCAGCGCGCCTACCAACGTTGCCCTCGGAAGTTTTCTTGTGGATCTATTTAGCAGTGTTTGATGTAAGATGTACAAATGAGGATACAAGTGGCTAAGATTTATGGAGACGGATGTTTTGACTTGCTTGGTTCTTGCGAAACTAAGTTGGTAGGGAAAGAAGAAGTTCAATGGGAAAGAATGAAAGGTATATAATTAGGTAGGAAGTAGGGATGTATACTTTCTAAGCTACATTTCAAAGTGTAGTTTTTACTAAGTCCTTACGAAGTATAGTTTTTACATTAACTTCTTTCACTTTTACACTTTTTCACAGTGGCACAATACAACTTTTGTCCATTCAACTGGTACGCGCACACTTTTTCATGTTTTTTGACACCTCTTCCACTTTTAAACCTCACTACATTCATTCATTCATTCTGCTGACTTCACTTCACTTTGCATACTGCTCGTTCAGCTTTCTCCAACGCGATGTTTTCTACTCCTTAGTATATATTTCTATATACACCACCAAAACCAACTGCATTCACATTTGCTTCTTGTTCATCTACTTATTCTACTAGCTCACTGAAATAAACACTCTTTAAAACTGTGTCGTATTTGTTCACCTTCCACTAACAAAATGCCGTAACCTTCCTCTTCACTCTATTTCGTACACATCCGCATACATCAGATGTTGTTTTCAGAAAATCTTCAAGAACTTGTCTCACTCGACTCTGTTGCTGCTTTATTAGGTTTTATTCTCTCAACATTCTTTGTCGGTCCACTGCCCATTTTATACCAAACTACGGTACTTTGCACAGTACAATCTTACGGTCTGGCAAACCTCCACTCAACTCCCGAACAGCTTTTGTATCACATACATCACTCAGTATATTTTTACCAGTAACAATCAATTATCAAACTTTTCTCCATTCTCAGTTCTCTTTATATTTAAGGAAGAACTTGTGCTCAATGTAGATATTTGTAACGCACAAACCTCTTTCCACATAATGCTCTCATTCTATCATCACTGTCATTTATGTTTCCCAATAACTCATGGTTTAGGGCCACCTTCTACTTTCCATTCAGATCACCCAATACAGTCACTGTTTACATATTCCCCATGTTCACCCACATAACTTTACCCCCAAAATTATCCTTCCCTTTTATCATCACATGGCGCATACGCTCTATAATAGAGCGTAATAGAGCGTATAGACTTAGTAAGCGCAATGGCACGGCAGCTAACTTTAATAGATATATCGAGCTTAGACGTCAGGTTAAAAGATCAGTTAGGAATGCTAAGTGTAATTTAGAGATACTTATAGCTGCGGATAGTAAACATAATCCGAAAAAGTTTTTTGAATACGTAAATAATCGTAAGCCGGTAAAAGATAACATAGGCCCTCTAGTGGATGTTAATGGCGCTTTGGCTTCTGACGCTCAGGCGATGGCGGGTATTTTCAATAACTTTTTTGCGACAGTTTTTACCATAGAAGACGTAAATAATGTCCCCGACGTGGACGATATCGTTCCATTTAGTAGCGAGACTATTTTGGATGAAATAACTGTTTACGAGGCTGAGATTGCGCATTATATCGATAGGCTAAAAGTTAGCAAGGCTCCAGGCCCTGACGCTTTTTATCCCAGACATTTGAAAGATTTGAAAGAAGTTATCGTAGGCCCCTTAACGAAGATTTTTAATCAGTCACTCGAAACGGGGATTATTCCTGAAGACTTTAAATTAGCTAACGTCACGCCTATTTTTAAAAAAGGCGACCGCGCAGTAGCTAGCAATTATAGGCCCATTAGCTTAACGTCAATTGTCGGTAAACTTTTGGAATCCGTAGTTAGGGATCGTATTATCGATCACTTAGAAAGTAGAGATTTGATTAATAATAGTCAGCATGGGTTTCGACGCCATAGATCTTGTTTAACTAATTTGTTAGAATTTTATAACGAAATAGTGCGCGAATACGATAGGCATAGAACAGCTGACGTTATTTATTTAGATTTTAAAAAGGCGTTCGATACAGTTCCTCATAGGAGACTAATTGCGAAGGTTAAAGCGCACGGTATACGCGGTCAGGTAGCTAACTGGTTAGAAGAATGGCTTCGTGCTAGGAGGCAGAGGGTCGTAGTTAATGGTAGTGAATCCGGGTGGTTAGATGTAGGTAGCGGTGTCCCACAGGGTTCAGTGTTAGGCCCATTGCTATTCGTAATTTACATTAACGACATAGATGTAGGATTGACTAGTATCGTGTCAAAATTCGCGGACGATACTAAAATAGGCGGTAAGGTTGTTAACGAGGACGATAGAAATAGGATCCAAGACGATGTAAATAGGATTATGGAGTGGACGGATAAGTGGCAGATGCAATTTAACGTAGACAAATGTAAAGTTTTGCATATAGGTTCTCGCAACAATAATTACACGTACACGATGGATGATAGGGAGTTAGCGAGCGTTGACGAGGAAGTAGATTTAGGCGTACGCGGATCTAAGGATTTAAAGGTTAGGAACCAGTGCCTGGAGTCTTGCGCAAAAGCTAATAGGATGTTAGGCTTCATAGCGCGTAATTTCGAATTTAAATCGAAGGATATTATATTGCCCCTTTACAAGTCCCTAGTCAGGCCTCATTTAGAATATGCAGTTCAGTTTTGGTGCCCGTACTTGCGTGAGGATATTGATAGGTTAGAATGGGTTCAGCGTCGTGCCACGAAACTTATTCCGTCATTGCGCAATAAGCCTTATGAAGATAGGATTAAAGAGCTAGACCTGTATTCACTCGAAACTAGAAGATTAAGGGGGGAGCTTATTGAAGTTTCAAAATCGTTAATAACATCGATAACGTAAATTTTGACAAATTGTTCACTTTCGATAATAGTAATACTCGCAATAATGGATTTAAGTTGCCTGGCAGACGTTTCATTACTAATATCGCTAAAAACTTCTTTACGTTTAAAGTAATTGATAAATGGAATAATCTTCCCGCGTCAGTCGTTCATTCTACCAGCGTTAATATGTTTAAGAACCGTCTTGACAGACATTTTAAAGGTATTAACGTTGTTTAATATAAAAAAACAAAGTTAGCAACAGGAGCTCTGGTGGTGGTGGTCGAGGATGAGTCTGTTGACGATGAATGCCAGCTTGTGACATGCCAGCGTGTGATGCCAGCAATAAAATTATAAAAAAAAAAAAAAAATTAGACTAACACGAACGTAGATGTAGCTCGTAGCGTAAACTAACCCACTTTTTGTTTAACTTTACCTACTTTTTTTTTTTTTTTTACTCTGCATGTCTGTAACTCTCTTTTCTTGCATGTTTGTAGTTTGCATGGTATGACTGTGAGTTAAGACTGTGTTTGCATGGTTTGTAAGCGTTCTTATTTCACTTCTTTTCATCTTTCGCCCCTCTCCTATTCTCTCCGACTATTTTTCTGACTTGTCGGCAGTGGCCGGCGGATGATGATGGTGAGTCTTTTTTCTCTTTTTCTGAATGAAAGTTAACCCACAAATGATAGGTGTTGCTCCTTACTTAACCCCTTATTCTCTTCGTTTCTCTTAACCCCCTACTCTTTCCTTTCTCTCGGGCTAACCTTAGAGTGGATCTTAGGGTTTTTGTTAGCCTTAGCTTCTGTAGATCTGTAGATCTGTAGTTACTACTGCTTTCACCTTACGAAGTTTACCATACAGACCTCAATCATTAACAAATTTATGTCCCTTAGTTGTTCATTCCACTCATCTTGCATTAACAAAGCAATACCCCTCTTACCTTTCCTCCTTCCATACCCGATTTCACACCTTTCTTTATTTTACATTCCATATCATTCCCTTTCAGCTTCGCTTCGCACACCCAAAGTAAGTTAAAATGTCCGACCCGACAGATTTTGGCCACTTGCACCATCATCGTCGCATTCTCATTAATAACATTCAATACTGCTAGATGATCCGGCAAAAAACTTTCGAGTGTATCGTTGCCTAAGTCTAAGGCTTCTCTGGCAATCCGTGGGAGAGTATTTTTTCAGAGATGAGACTCCAGTAGCCCAATCTCCAACCCCGTTAGAGATTCGGGTGGGTTTAATCCGATTAGTCTAGATATAACCCGATCCCTAAGGGTCCTCATATAGTCTCCTTTTACGACTCACACGACGAAGGCAGGAGATCATTCTTAACCATATGTCCCCATTGATAATTAGTTTCGTTAAAAGGAATATATACACAATTAACTCATTCCTTAAGGGAATAAGTAAGAAATGAATTTATTAAAAACATAATCTTTCGGACTATTCTAAGGTCTTCTCACTCGCCCCTGATGAAGACCTCGAATAGGCCAAAAACTTGTGCTTCTCTTAAATCCATTTTTTATTGTGGTTCTCTTCCCTCAATTTAACTTCCTATAATTGATAATATTCACTTAGCTCATTCCTTATTAAAATGAACATGTAATGAATGATGGTTTCGGGTGTCACAGGGAAGTGCCTCGGAAGTGGCACTACAGACAAGCGTCGCATCGCGATGAGTCTCCACTCCCAAAACGCGGAGGCCCCCTCTTCAATCCTCTCCTCTACTACCGCCCTCGTCCTTCTCGTCTGCTTCGCCAATATTATTATCTTTGGTGTTGTTTTCGCCGTTCTCCAGGTAAGTCTTCACCCGTGATTAATGAGTATCCCTGATTTGCCACTTTCAGGCTATTAGTTGGTGATGGGAAGGTCTTTCATGAAACCATTTTATTCATTTGTTTAATTACAAACTCTGATACAATAATTATATATATATATAATCTTTAATCAACACTCAGGACACAGATTGCTTACAGATTAGGTATTAAGAAGTAAAGGATTCACTGATTTACAAAGAACCGCGCGCAACTCGCAGTATCATTGCCAAGTATAGAGGGGGGGGTTCAACGTACTGACGAGACTTCCGTACGTAGCCCATCACTACTGAGAGCAACAGTGCTTCGTTTTAACATACGCAAATTAGTACAATCCATAACCCTTTCACGTGGGCTTACTGTTAGTTTGCATTGCCGATACCCCTGGTATTATAGGTCCGGGTGCATGATTCATGAGGAGCAAGGTGCACCGAAAGTTTGTGTTTCCTCCCCGAGGTAACGCGAGTGCATGCACATCTTCTAAACTCAAATACATTCATACCTTCTCCGGTTTGATCAACACAAGCTGGACCAAGAATTAGGAGTATCTGCAATTTCAAACCTTTCGCTTCTACAGGCCTGCATACTGTTTGCATATTGAAATGGACATCGCGTTCTTTCTCTCATTTTCGTATAATACTTATAAATAGATAAAAACACTGCATAATAGATTCATTCTATAACCGCTAAACGTGACGTGCTAATAATAATAATAATAATAATAATAATAATAATATACACGAGTAGTTAGAGCAATTTTCCGCATTAGTTGGCCTGAGCTTCTGTGCCAGTTTTTGGCCCTCCCAAATCATTATTATTAAGATGAAAATTACAGAAATAAGTTTATTGTATTATGAATTCATCTTTATTAAACGTCACTGCACAAATGTTTGCACACACACACACACACACACACACACACACACACACACACAGAGTTTGTGTGTGTGTGTGTTATCAGTTTCAAATATCGTGTCGTCTCCTACTTCAGGTGAAATCAACAAGTCGAAGACGAGGTTCGAGTTCTTATTCGTACCGACGTCTGCCTCTGCAAATGTCTTCCTCAAATACTTCATGTTTTTCTCCGTTACCGGTCGCATTGCCGTCACTTCCGGGTAGCGATGGCGAGTCGGAAGAGGAAGATTGTGAAAGCCTATTCGCGAGAACTTAGTAAAAATATTTATTTTTAATCCAGGTTTTTAAACTTATTTATGCATTTTAAACAAATTTTTAAGTTTATCCTCAATTTTACCACAAATTTTTATTTATTTTTACTTTTTTATAATTTTAATCACAGAAATTTTAGGAAATTTTTAATCCGTATAATTGTGAAATTTTTAATCCGTATAATTGTGAAATTTTTAATCCGTATAATTGTGATATATATATATATATATATATATATATTATATATATATATATATTATATACTTGTGATGATTCTGGATTTTATTATTATTATTATTCCTGTAAATGCAATGTACATCCTTTGACTACTGTTCATACAGTTACTATATACTACTGCTCATTTAAAGCTATTTTATATATATATATATATATATATATATATATATTTTTGTTAGTTTAAATGATATATATATATATATATATATATATATATATATATATATATATATATATATATATATATACACACGAGTATATAAATTTTTATGCTTTAGTAAAATTTTAGCGTATTTTCTAAATCTCATTTGTAAAGGAATATATAGGCCCATATGCATGCGAATAATTATACATTCGTGCATATGTCAGTGTATGGCGTAAGTTTTATGTATTCAAAGAATACCGTGTACGCATGCATGATACAATTTTTTTTTTATCAATATTTCAACTTTTACCGATAATTATCTGAAACAATACACAATAAATGCTCGTCTTTACGCCTCAATGGAAATAATTGTTTAGGTCTAAATTATTCCGAAAAGTAATTAAGAAGTCATTTATAGTTAAAAAAAGTAATGTTTCTATGGCTACTTTCTATCCTAAATGCTATAATTAGGACTCGCTGATATATCCCTCTTATTGTGCGTAAATGTAACCATGACGGATTTCACTTCTGCTTATTACTAAACCATTGTGATAAAACAAATAGAAATTTTCATATGGTTACTCTTTTCAATGAATATTTATTAAGTAAGACTTTATTAGTATTACTATAATTATTGTTTATAGTAAGAATAATGAATTCGTCGTTATCACGTTTCCTATTTTCATTCACTTCGAAATTGTTAAGTAGTTAAATTCATTCAGTAAAAATGAATTAAGAGTTTTGTCATTAGATCAACATTGATTTCTTTACTGCTGCCACCAAATGATTCTGTGACTGCGTTCCACTTATTTTCATCCGCCCTCGCCACTGAAAGCTGCTAAATTAACATTAAAAATATTTTTACTATTCATTTTGTTTAGATAAATAGCGGGTAATATAGAACTTAATTACGTAAGTCATGGAAAGCAAGTTGTAAATATGATAAAAAGTATATTTATCCGTGAAAAACTCACGCTTTGATAAAAACTTAAATAATTCTTTGCATCTTTTTAGAATACTTTTAAACTTTAATGAAGAATTAGAGCTGTAATATATGTAAATATTTTAATGAATGGAATATAGAAATTATATTTTTTCAAAGCTTTAGTTAGTGTTAAAGGAAATAAAAATTCGAGTCTTTTTTAGATAAAACCGTAAATCCCAAATAAGAATAAAACACTTCTCATTTTGTTTACATTTAAAATGCCCTTTTAACATCTATTTCGCTTCATTTTCGTAGGGACACTGATTCTTTAAATGCATAAAGCTCATTCCTTCTGCGAAAGATATTTAGTGTACGTAGGGCTTTTAATTAAGCCAATAATGTCATAACTGGTAAATGAAACTTAAGGTTAAATAAGATATTTATATAATTTTCTCGAAATGAATAAGTATATATATATATATATATATATATATATATGCTTAAAACATCTATTAGCTGTGTACACAGCAACATACTGTAGAAAATATTTATTTAGTAGCTAATGACAAATATCACTAGTACAAATGTATAATTTATCATATACATATATGCGAAATATATATATATATATATATATAATATATATATATATAAATAAAATGCACATTGATAAGAAAATATAAAAGCCAAATAACGTCATTCCCTGACGAGGTGTCGTTGAAGGCCTTGGAATTGCATTTTATTCTTCCTTGTGGGTGTGCATTATTTATTAAGCTCACGTGTTTAATTATGAATTTCATTCCATATATATACATATATATATATATATATATACACATTTTTAAAATTCAAGAAAAGAATATATTGACAGCTAATTTTTTTTAGACTTTATAAATATATAAAAATTTATCGTTTGTATATTTATATGCATATCATTCAACAGATGTAAATTATAAGGAAAGAGACACCTTTGTTTTTAGTATTCAGGCGACAATCATTAATTTCTACTGTAAAATTTTCAGTAAAATTATTAACATTTTGGAATTAAAGCGTGATAAATATGCTTTTATAATATCTTAATTAAAGAGTTGTTAATTTTAATACATTTTTTAGGCTATTAGATTAAGTTTTTTCTATGAATATAAAAGTAATAATAACTAGTCACTTTCATTATTATTTTGTGATGCACGATTTCGTCTGTAATAAGCCTTAATTAACGATACAAATAGAACCTTATATACGCAAATTTGGTAGTTTTTAATCATCTAAATGAGGTAAACTTATTTTAAAACGACAGGTGCTGAACGTAATTATTATAATCAATATTTAAATACTGTCAATCAATATAACGAAAGTTTATACATATGTAAAAAAAAAATTATGTAATATTGTACATATCTTGAATAAAATAAACATATTGAAATTGAGTTTTATTTATATGTTGATAATTCCTATTTGCGTGCCAATTTATTCATATGAAGTGAGTTAAGTAATGCGCCGTATTTACAATAGTTTGGTAGAGATTTTAGATGCTTTGGAAATGCGTTGTGGTCACACGAGTCCCGCGCATCGTTTGGTGATTGGTTTTTACGTCCGTCAGTCACTCATGAGTGTCAGTAAAGGAAAAACCAAACGGAGAAAACGCCTTTCTCGCTCACGTAATCTAGATACTGTAAAAACCTCCTTTATACCAAACGCACTGGAAAAATGTTCTCGAAACTGCTTAAAAATTGTGTTGTCTGTGTATACGTGTAAAAGATACAGCCAGTTAACACCACAATCGGGATACACTGGTCCGTATTGTAGGCGTGGCCCGATGTATCATGACTTTTGTAATGGATGGCATAGTAACCATTCTTGTTCAAATGCACCATCACCTCGGATGCAATGAGGAAGAGTAGTAACGAAATAGTGATCAATGTCGTCCAGAAGTCTGAGTTTTTTATATAAAGTGGAGTATATTTTTATGAAAAATAAGTAGCAGGTTTTTGAGAATCAATGAAGTGAACTTGAATACAACGGGAATATTGTGAGAATTGAGATGGTAAACTAAATCCAAATTAGTAATCCTTTACAGTTATCAAATAAAGATAGAAAATAAAAAAGTTTATTTTAAAGGAGGTGCAGTTCAGAATCCTAGCTCCTAATCGACAACGTTCTGAAGGAATCTTGGCGACCTTTTCATGGTGAGGAGGCTTGCGTGTTCTGACTCAATGGGCTATGTTGGCGGGGGCTCAGACCGGAAGGGTCACCCATGCCGAACAGGCTGCTGGGGGAACCGAACTAAGAGCTACGCAGGTATTTGGCTCCCAGTACGGGTCTCCAGAGCTGTCCTCCGGAGGTGGGGTCCTTAGAGCGTCACCGTGTTGGCTGGTTGGGGGGGCTGGGGTCTTTGCGCCGTTGGGGGCAAACTTTTGTATCATGGGGCCCGTTTTTAACCCGACGGTGTGTCCCCTGGGGACGAGGTACTCCGCCCTCTGTTCTTACCGGTAGGCAGTTCCTCGCGTCCCCTGGGTCCGTTTTCTTTACTCTTCTATGTCTATGGATACAATTAACTCTTTTACTAGCACTCGGGTGGTGGGCGACCAGGCCCTCGAGTCTTCTACCACTGGAAGACCGGGTCTTGAGGGGAGGGGGTCGTCCCTTCTCTGGCCACGGAAAACTTGTGTTCTCCTGATTCTAAAACTTCTCGTGCGTCCTGCAAATCTCTTGGACCCCCTCGTAGGAGCCGACGGGTCTGACCCTGATTACCTTCGGTTTCTGGTTCTCCGTTCTTCCGCCTCTCCTCCCCTCTTACAGTGGGACGTTTTTGAGGTCCATAATGACTTCACTTCCCGTTGTGGCGATCCCCGACAGATGTGGCCCGAGAACGATGGCTCTATTGTTGTAGAAGTCTGCTCTAGAGCCCAGTACCAGAAGGTTTTGTTCCTCTCGACCATGGCTTCTGCTCCCCTGGACTTCCTCCCCCACTTCTCCTTTAACACTTGTACGGATGTAGTTCATGCCCCTCATCTTTTGGATTACTCGGAGTCGGATCTTCTCACCCGTCTCTCTTCTTAGAAGGTGACCCGTGTGTACCGCCCGCCCCATCCCCCGTATGGTCCAGGGGGCAAGGGTTCAATCCCTCTTATTGAGCTTGACTTTCACCAGTTCTCAGTTACCTGAGAAAATTAGGGCCGGTTATCTCCGATTTCCGGTCCGCCGTTATATCCCTAGACCACGTCGGTGTTTTACTTGCCAGAGGTTCGGACACGTCTGTAATACGTGTTGAAGTTCCTCTGGTATTTGCGTCAATTGTGCGTCTCCAACGCACGGTTCCTCCTGCTCCAATCCTCTCCGCTGCATCAACTGTGGAAATGACCACGCCGTTGCCGCCGCCGCCTCTTCCTGTCCGACCTACTTATTCGAGCGTGAGGTCCTGTCAGTCCGGGAATCTGACAAGGTCAGTTTCCAGGAAGCGAGGGCACGCGTTAGGTCTCGATTCGCGCGTCCAGGCCTTACCTTCGCTCAAACACTGCGCTCTTCCCGCCCGGCTACCTCCCGTTCGCCCTGGACTTCGGTCACCTCCGTACCGTCTTCTTCCTCAACTTATCATTCTAGGCCTGTTCAGGCCTCATTCACCCGTCCACCTATCCCGTCCTCTACCTTCTCGTCGTCTCCCCCCCCCCCCGTGTTCACTTTTCCACCCACCCGTCTCCCCAGAACTTTCAATTCCACTGGCCCCATCAGCTCCACCTCAGTAGCAATTAACCCGCTTACTGACCCTCCTGAAACCATTGCTGACATTTCAGCATATATATCGAAAACCGCTCCCTCTTCTGGTCTTTCTTTCCCTCCGCGCTCTTCTGTTAAACGACCCACCGCCAGCCCCCGGCGTTTGGGTCCCTCTACCAAGCTCCCTTGTTCAGGTCCCCCATCTCCTTGTCTTCTCACGCCTTTTCCCACCAGTTCACTCCCTCCCGCCCCATACCACTCCCGTCTACAGTGATCCATCTCGTATTGCCAGCTCCTCTGAATTCCCCCGCTTCCCTTCGCGACGGTCCCCTCCCCTCCTCCATTCCTGATGGTGATCATCCAGCTTCTGAGCTTCCAGTTCAAATTGACATCCACCCTATTCCCCCTTCTCCTCCACCTCGCTCCCTCCTTGACCTCCCGATGCCCCCAGCATCCTCTTCTCCACCTCCATCCCGGAAACCGGATTCACCCGGCCCCGCTGTGCACCTTCCTTCGCGCAGTCCCCGACACCCCCGAAACCCAAACTCCCTCCATTCCTTTTATCCGCTCTTCGACCTCCTCTTCTTTAACCTGCCCCCCAGTCTCATGTACTCGTTCTACTGGTCACTCAGCCTTTCGTCGTCTTCAACGCAACCCATCTCTTGCTAATACAATAGCTTTCAAACGTGCGCGAGCTCAGGCACGTTGCACGGTACGTGAAGCCCACCGCCTTTCCTGGCGAACTTATGTCTCCTCTCTCACTTTCCGCACCTCTTCCTTCCGAATCTGGAACAAGATCCGGAAGATTTCTGGTAAACCCCTTTCCCATTCGCCTCCTGTTTTTATGGTAGACGGAACCCCAGTATCTTCCCCTACTGCAGTGGCCGAGGTCTTGGCCTCGACCATTGCCTCCATCTGCCGATACAACCATCGTGATCCCGCTTTCCTCCGACGTAAGGCTTTGCTTGCTCGCTCCCCTCATCTTCTCTAGACCCCCAATACTTCCCTTGCAACCGTCTTTTTACCATGTCGGAACTGCGCTCGGCGTTGGCTTCCTGCGGTAATTCTGCTCCCGACCCACTGGCATTCATTTTGATATGCTCCACCAACTACACCCTTCGGCTCTTTTTTATCTGCTCACCCTCTATAATTGGATTTGGGTGGACGGCACCTTTCCTTCCTGTTGGAAGGGGGCAGTGGGGACTTCACTTTCCTAAGCTGGTAAGGACCAGACATCTTCCCTTAACTACCGTCCAATAGCCTCACTAGCTGCCTTTAGAAACTCCTTGAGAAGGTGGTTTCTTGGCGTCTGTTATGCACCTCGAACGCCACAATTTGCTCTCTACCACACCGACCGGTTTTCGCAAGGGCCGTAACACCACTGACATTTTGGTTCAGTTGGAGACTACGGTCCGTGTGTCCTCTGCAGAGCAGCGTCATCTCTATGTAGTAGTTTTTGATTTGGAAAAAGCATATAACACTACCTGGCGGTGATGGATTTGCCGTAAACTTTATCCCCTGGATTTCCGAGGTCTTCTCCTTTCCTTCACCTCCAACTTCTTGTCTTCTCTTTCCTTTCGCGTTCAGGTGGGTACTTCCTTCTCTTCTGTACACCTGCAAGAGGAAGGGGTTCCCCAGGGCAGCGTCCTAAGCGTCATCTGCTTCGCTTTGGCGATTCATGATGTAGTGACGGCTCTGCCCTCAGGAATTACAGCCACCCTATATGTCGACGACCTTGCCATTTATTGCTCCGGTTCCCGATCTACCTTTCTTGAACGTCTCCAACGGGCCGTGGATTCGGTCTCCAGATGGGCTTTGCTTTGGGTTTTGCTTTTCCCCTTCGAAAACAGTGGTGATGCATTTTTGCCGTCGCCGCCGCTGCACCGCCGTCCATTCACTTTCTCTTTATGGATCGCCGCTCGCTGTAGTTCCCGAAACTAGATTTTTAGATCTCTTTGATTCCCACCTCTCCTGGATTACCCACCTGAAGTCTCTGAAGGCTTCGTGCCTTCAGACTTGCACCCCTTTGAAGTTCCTTTACCATACCGATTGGGGTGCTGACCGCCACACCCTTTGGCGACTTTATCATTCCTTGGTCGAAAGTAAGTTAGACTATGGTTGTCAGGGCTATTCCTCCGCTCCTGCCTCCGCCCTGCGCATGCTGGACCCTATGCGTTCTCTGGGTGTACGCATCAGCACCGGAGCATTCCGATCCTCTCCTATTGCCAGTATTTATGTGGAAAGTGGCCATTTTCCGCTGGATGTCCACCGCACCTTAGAGGGCTTAAAATACCTCTTTCGCTTTCGGCAGTTTCATTCCAACCCGGTCTACCGTACCATCCGCGCGGATGCTACGGCGAGGAAGGTGTCTTCCCTGCCTTTCGACCCTAACTCACCTTTCCCGGCGTCGGACTTCACATGGGTTTTCCGGGATGTGCTCCTGCGGTGGCAGCGCCAGTGGGAGGATCTATCCCGGAATTTCCTGAGGCCCTTGAAGTCCACGGTTCATCAGTGGCCTTCCTCCTGTCAGCGTGACTGACGTTTTGGGACAGTTCTGGCACGCCTGCGCATTGGTCATACCCGCCTCACGCATGGCCATCTTATGACGGGGGATCATGCCCCCTTCTGCTCTTGCAGCATTCTTCTCTTCGTTTCACATTTACTCTTAGTTTTCCCTGCCTTTGCCGTTGCTTGCTTCCAGTTCCTCCCTTTTTGCCCTTTAGGCTCCACTCTTACTATTTCTCCTTTGTTGGGTGACTCCACACCTGTACCGAAGGACACACTTTTCTCCTCAGGTACAATTTCTTCCTTTCTTTGCTCTTCCTACTGCCTTTTCTCCTTTTTCACGATCTTTCTTTAGCTGATCCTTCTCCAGTGTTTCTCTTTCCCCATTTCTTTGCGTTTTCTCTTTATTTTAGTTTCGGCGCGATATGACCTCGGCAGTCGAAGCGCCGGTGAAACACTGCTATTCATTCAATTCATTTCAGTAGCCAAGTGAAGCAAGTCCTGCGTTAAACCCAAGTTCAGCAATAAAATAGTATATTTTTGTGGTCTCTCCGAGCACGCTAGAATTTGCAGCTACACCCTTGTTCAGCATGCACGATGGAACGACTCTTCGTAAAGAGATCAAATACTCAACTCCAACTCTATTCCTACTACTAATGCAAAAAAACTTTGGTTTAACTTTACTTGTTCAAATACTATCCGCAACAGAGAGGAGTCTCACTCAGCTTATATTTCTGCCCGGAATCGTGCAAAATCTGTTCTTTGACTCGCTAAAAATTTCTTTATCAGACAAAAATGTGAAAACCTATCCAATTCTAATTCTTCTCACTCTTTCTGGCATCTAGCAAAGAACCTCTCCAACAACTTTACTTCCTCTTCTTTCCCTCCTCTTTTCCATTCCGACGGCTCAGTTGCCGTCTCTTCTCCTGACAAAGCTCAACTCTTGTCTCAAACTTTCGCCTCTAATTCAACCATGGAGGATTCCGGTGCTCTTCCTCCATCACCTCCTTCCCACTATACTATGTCTGAAATTAGAATCTCTTCCAAAGATGTTCTTTCTGCCTCATCTGGGCTCAATTCTAGGAAAGCGTACGGTCCTGATGGTGTTCCTCCTGTTGTTCTTAAGAAGTGTGCTTCAGTGCTGACACCTTGCCTAGGCAAACTCTTTCATCTTTCTCTTTCAGCTGGTACTTTTCCTTCCTGCTGGAATTTCGTTGTCATTCAGACTGTCCCAAAGAAGGATGACCCCTCTCAACCCTCTAACTATCGTCCAATTGCTTTGATTTCTTTCCTTTCTAAAGTTTTTAAATTTATCCTTAATATGAAGATTGTTAAACACCTGTGTTCTCACAATCTTCTTTCAGGTCGTCATTATCGGTTCCGCAAGGGACGCTCTACTGGCGATCTTCCTGCATATCTCTCTGACTCTTGGTCATCCTCCTTTCCGGATTTCGGTGAAACTTTTGCTATTGCGCTAGACATATTAAAAGGTTTTGATAGAGTCTGGCACAAATCTTTAATTTCGAAACTGCTCTCCTTCGGTTTCTGTCCTTCTATCTTTGCCTTCATGTCTAATTTCCTTTCTGGCCAATCTACAGTATAGCTGCAGTTGTAGATAGTCACTGTTCTTCTCCTAAAGCTATTAACAGTGGTGTTCCTCAAGGTTATGTCCTGTCATCCACTCTTTTCCTTTCCTTTATCAATCATCTCTTAAGCGCACTTCTGTCCTATCCACTCCTATGCCGATGAATCCACTCTTCACTTCTCCACTCGCTTCGCTAAACGTACCTCACAAAAGTCACTCCTTGCTTCGCGTAGGACGATTATGGTACATGTGACCTCTGATCTTTCTGCTCTCGCTGATTGGGGCAGACAGAACCTTGTAGCCTTTACTCTCTCAAAAGCTCGGTTCCTCCATCTCTCTACTCGTCACAATCTTCCACATGACTATCCCCTTACCTTCAACAATGCACAACTTATTCCTGCCTCTTCTCTTAACATTCTTGGCATATCCTTTTCTTGTATGGAATATGTTTCTCATGTGTGGGGTGGCTCAACCTACACAGTTCTACTTGACCGGGTGGAATCAAAGGCTTTTCGTCTCATCAGTTCCTCGCCTCTTACTCACTGTCTTCAATCCCTCTCTCTTCGCAGCAATGGTGCCTCACTCTTTCCTTACTATCGCTATTATAACGGACACTGCTCTTCTGAACTGTCACACTGCATGCCTCCCTTTAAAGGGAGCACGCAGCACCAGACTTTCTACACGTTCTCATTCCTTTTCTGTCTATCCCTTAAACGCAAGGGTTAATCGGTATTTTTGATTTTTCATATACTGAACCGGTGAACTCTGGAACAATCTTCCTCAATCCATCTTTCCCCCTGTCTACGTTCTCCAGTCTTTCAAAAGCAGAGTATTCAGACATCTCGAAAACGCTGGACCTTGATCTTGGCTCTCTTTTTCTTCTAGTGGTGATGGATGGTGTGCTTTTGTGGGCATTTCCCCTTGGCCCCTCGTTCTTGCATAAAAAATAAAAACTGAAAGAGAGCTTTCGTAAGCCGTCATATCAGTACAACTTTCAATGAAAGAGAGAACAAGGGACGTTATGCACGTCCTAAAATATTGCCACAAGAGATCAAATTTTTAGGTCCAACTATTTTCACTAACCAGTAACTTTACAGTACACTTATGAAAAACACACACACACACACACACATATATATATATATATATATATATATATATATATGCATATAACTGCAATAACCACGCAGTATATAAATGAATAGAAACGACATAGGTATTAAGGAACGTTTCTGCACACGAGGAGGAGAGATAACGAATAAATGAAAAATGAGGGTGCCCTCTCAGGGCATTGGTTTCTGCCCTATGTGGGAGAATTTCGATTTGTGATTAATTGAGGTCCGTAGCATAATGGTAGCGCGTCCAACCGGCAATTGGAAGGCCCTGGGTTCGATTCCCGGGCGGTTCGCCTCATTTTTCATTTATTCGTTATCTCTCCTCCTCGTGTGCAGAAACGTTCCTTAATACCTATGTCGTTTCTATTCATATATATATATATATATATATATATATATATATATGTGTGTGTGTACACACACACACACACACAGGGTGTTTCACAACCAGTCTGCCATACTTTGGGGGGTGATATCGAGTCAAAACGTTAATACAACATCGGTGCTATTTCCAACCGTTGCGGAGCTACGGACGTTTAAAGATGTACGGAAAAAATAAACGAGCGTATTAATCTGATGTATTTATTGCTACATTTTATGAGATACACCTTATAAATGTTCAAAATGTCAGCCTCGTTTTTCAATCCACACCCTTGCTCGTTCCAAACAAGAGTCCACTGCCCATTGAATCATTTCGAGGTGTTCTCGTAGCCCGGGCCGCGCAGAGCTGGGCACTTGCGTTTTTTTGCGCGTTTTTTTGCGGTACTGCGGTACTGCGGTACTACTACCGCACTACCAAACCGGTACCGCATAACGCAGTACCGCAAAGGATCGCTGAAAGTACAGCAGTACCGCTACCGCATTCAAATTTCCCGCGGTACTTTCCGCGGTACCGACCAACACGGTAGTACCGCAGTACCGCAGTACCGCAAAAAAACCCGCAAGTGCCCAGCTCTGCCTGAGTCGGAGTCGTAGGTAAGCAACGGCATCCATAATTCGACGCAAGAGTTTCTCTCTCGTTTGTACTTTGGGCTTGTAGACCAGTGCTATTCAACCTTTTCTGGGGCCATCTACCCTTACCGAACAATTAAGAAAATTCATCTACCTCTCTCTTTCGAAACGAAATTTCTTTGTTTTTTATTAAAGCCTCAACTAGAAATACCATTAGCCACCTCTTATTACACAGGCCTGCGAATGAGAACTTTGTAAGAGTTGTTTTTTTACTAATAACTGATTTTATATAATTCAACTACTCTGATTTCGAATAAGGTTCCATTTTTTCTATCACGTAAGGATTTTCTGCAAACTGGAAGGGAAAAAACAACAACATAAATAAATATTATTTATTTCAATTTACTTTAGGTACCTATTTCGCTTTGTTATACTAATTACAAATGAAAACAACTTTAAAAAGAAAGCAGACTATTAACGTCAATTATATATTCATCTTTATTTGTCCTGAGTTTTCTTGTGAGATCTATGCCTTTTAGTCTCGAATGTACGCGCTGTTCCTTTTCTTTTACGTAATAATTCTGGAGTACCTTCCCTGATATCTCTTCTCCATTTCTTTGATGTTTTGGTGAAACCGTTCGCCTTGTTCTTCGCTGACTGCTCCGAGATTCTCAGGGAAGTAATCCAAGTGTGACTGTAAGAAATATAATTTTAAACTCACATTACAACCCAACTCTTTGAACTTATTTAGCATGTTATTCACAATGTTTTGGTAATTTGGGTCCTTGTTGTTCCCCAAAAATTTGCTGATAACATTCTTAAAAGCAATCCACGCTTCTTTTTCAAGATTGTTCATTGTTCTTTCAAATTGTTCATTCAAAGTCAGTTTTCTAATCTGGGGACCAACGAAAATTTCTTCTTTCAATTTTGCTTCCGAAACAGTTGGGAATTTACCACACAGATACTTAAAACAATCTCAATCTTCGTCCAAGACCTTAACAAATTGCTTCATCAAGCCCAATTTTATGTGAAGCGGAGGTAAAAGGACTTTCTTCATGTCAACCAAACTTTCACGTTGAATGTTTTTAGAACCAGGTGTCAGGTTGACTCTGCGTGGCCATTTCTTTTTTATCCAGTGCTGAGTTCTCACTCGGCTATCCCATTCACACAAAAAATATGGAAACTTCGTGTAACCTGGTTGTTGAACTAACGACATACAAATCACTTTTAAGTCTCCACAAAGTAGCCAACCGTGTTCTTGTATTTAACCTTAGCTAGAAGAAGCTCAAGATTTTCGTACGTTTCCTTCAAGTGAATCTGAATGAGCCACAGGAACGGATGCATACAAGTTACCGTTGTGAAGGAGGACGCCTTTTAGACTTCTTTTGGAGGAATCAATGAAAAGTCTCCACTCATTTGGGTCATAGACTGCAGCGCCTAGCTTAAGTATTAGTTCAGAAACATTGTTGCAATATAACAGTGAATTTTCTTGAGAAAAATATTGAATGAATTCTTTTTCTCGATTTCTGTATTAGCAAAATGACGTCCCGAGAGAAAGAGAAAGAAGTTCTTTGCACGAAGTCTGGATCCCAAAATCTCTGAAGAATCCTTGGGGAGACACAAATCTCTTACCAAATCATTAAGTTCACTTTGTGTAAACAATTGGGGTTCACCAGATGTTTCGGTTTGAAAACAGTCAATATCATCGTTTCCATCGTCATCAGACACCGGATCAGATGAAGTTATATCAAGAGTATTTGGTTTAGTATGTACAGTAGGGTTATGACTTTTTAATTTTTTGTCATAAATATTGTTTCCTGTATCATCAATCGATGAACTTTTGCTTGAAAACAATAAAAAAGGGCCTAATTCCTCAGAATTAAAAAAAAATGTCACCCCGAAAGCAAATATAGTAAAGGGTGTCAGGAAATGATTGCCCCCCCCTATACAGAAGAAACTGAAAGGAATAGAAAAAAACAGACAAAACCACGCGAAAGAGCGTTTAATTTTGAATAAAAAACACTTGTTTTAATATCGGGTGTTGCCCCCATTTGCAGCTCTGACGGCCATTAATCGACGGGGGTATGATCCCAGAAGTGTCAAAGTGTCTCTGAATCGTTCAAAATAGATGATGCCATGGTTTCTGTGGGGAAAAAAATGGTAAGAATTAAAATCACAGGAATAGAATATAATGGTTTTTATTCAGATTTTAACGCTCTTTCAAGTGGTCTCGCCGGTTTTTATCTATCTCTTCTAGTTTTTGCTCTATAGGGGGGGGCAATCATTTCCTGACACCCTTTACTATATTTGCTTTCGGGGTGACATTTTTTTTTAATTCTGAGGAATTAGGCACTTTTTTATTGTTTTCAAGCAAAAGTTCATCGATTGATGATACAGGAAACAATATTTATGACAAAAAATTAAAAAGTCATAACCCTAATGTACAGGTATACCACGTCCATGAGAGTAGTATAGCCGCAAAAGGGGAGAGTGCAAGAATGTTGCAAGTTATTATGTAATGTTGCAAAGGGGGTGGGGGTGTTGCAAAAAAAATACAAAAAAAGAAAAAAGAAAGAAAAAAATTCCCCCAAAGGGGGGATGCTGCAGGTGCAACAAGGAAAACTTGGAGGCGGCGTTATCCCCAAGAGAAAGAAGGAGGAGAGGTGTTCACCTGGCAGGAGCCAAGTGCATATTAAGACTTCAGCCGAGTAGGCGTTGTTTTATAGGCTCCTAATCAGCCAGTTGGCTTAGAAGGCGTAAATGGCTTGAGTTGCCAGATAGCGCCATGTATTCATTTAATTCTAATCGAAGACTGAGTTGCCAGATACCACTTTTTAGCATTATTATTATTGTATACACTATTATAGACTCCTAATCAGCCAGTTGGCTGTAAATGGCTTGAGTTGCCAGATAGCGCAATGTATTCATTTAATTCTAATCGAAGACTGAGTTGCCAGATACCATTGTATACACTATTATAGACTCCTAATCAGCCAGTTGGCTTAGAAGGCTTAAATATTGCCAGATACCGCAATACCATTGTATGCATTATTATATTTCTTAAAAGAATACCGGTAGTAGGTTTAGAAGGCGTAACATGATATAATTAAGTAAAACAACATTGCATCATTCTGTTTATTATAAATATATAGAAAATAAATATACATTTCAATTGAGGAATATGCATATAACAGTACAGGAAATATATACACACAATTATGGAGATATATATAAAATAAAATATACATTTCTAATAGAAATAAATATACATTTCAATAGAAATATGTACATAACAGTACAGGGGAAATATCACGCAAAATATATATAAATACAATTCAATAGAAATATGTACATAATCGTACAGGAGAAATATCAAGCAAAATATATATAAATACATTTCACTTTTTTTTCAAAATACTAAACTCGGTCTTAATCGAGTATATAAAATAAATATACATTTCAAATAGAAATAAATATACATTTCAATAATAATAGAAATATGCATATAATCGTACAGGGGAAATATCACGCAAAATATATATAAATACATTTCACTTTTTTTTCAAAATACTAAACTCGGTCTTAATCGAGTTTACAATTACATCATTATTGCTCTGCATTACGCAGTATATGCGGCTTAATAATATTTCACCGCTTAAAGTATAGGGAAACCTGTATTCGATATGAAGGGCTTTCATATCGTTCAGTACTATTTTTGTTCCCACTTTACAACCGGTTGGTAAGTCATCTTTAAATACGTCTAGAATACAATCAAAAGCACGCACAAAGAGTTCATCGTTAGCTACATTATTAAACACACGTTTATAAACACGCTTTTCCAATCGAGGGTTTATTTCTACCGACTCGAGCTTTTCAATCGTGAACTCACTCAACATAGCGGCAATTGAAATAATCTTCTAAATCGTTACGACAACTGCGCGTTATATAAAGAAATAGTTCTTCAGGGTGAACGGTGTAGGTGAGCTCAGCCTTGTACCGATCAATTGCTTTGTACCAAAGTTCATGGTATTTCAAAGAGTCTAAACTTTTTAAATAAACGTCCAGCTCTAGACCATTCTCACCAGCCCTACACTCGGTAAACCCATCGAGCAGAGCGGTGTAGGCGTATTCAAGTACTGTATCAAAATAAAGCATGTCCGTAACACGCGCGTCTAATATAGGTTTCAGCTTGCGGAATCCGACGATTTCAAACATTCTGTCGAGGATGAAACGGTTTCGCGTAGGAACAAGAGCGTTATTATCAGAAGCATTCTTCCACATCAGCCGTATATCAATGCACGGCCGATCGTTATTTATACACAACGTACATACAACGGCGTATGAGGGTGCGTCACTAATCTGCTCTCTTCTTGTACCTACGTTAGCAGGTATTTTATAACGATCTTCACTCCACTTCTCAACTATCACGAAGATTCTATTCATCTCCTCGATACTTAAATAAACCCGTTTGTTTGTCGGTCTACATTCCGTTTCCAGTACATAGCTAATGGTACCGGAATTACGCCTGAACACGCGCAACGATTTCGTCACGGACACATCGTACGAGGCGTTGAGAATGCTGCTCAAAGGAAGTTCCATCATATTCGAGGAGCGCACGTCCACTCGGCTCAAGCTCTGAGATAACTATGAGCTGTGTGAGGCACGCAGGTAGGCAGGAACGGTTCGACGGGCGGCTGACTCGATGATACGTGAATGGACTTGTTCGTATGACCGCGAGTCGAATTGTACATATTTCGGTACAAGAATTAATTTCATCACTACCAGCCTACGCACCAGACAGTTTGGATAAGAACTAGGAACATTTTATGTTTTACTAAACATCTCCACACTCCGGCGCACTATTTGAGAGGAACATATGTTCATATTTTTCCTTTCTGCCCATCAAACGATACTCGTCTCTAAACTCTGTTAAAAATTCACGCAGGGCACTAGCCACAACCTCACTACGAACCTCATCATGATATACGTTAATATAGTGATAAAAATACTTAAGATTGTCCATGATCACGAGATTCACATTTTCAGTCGTAGGGTATGAGTAATCGACATGGTGTAGCATGACGTAATACCGCTTGTCACACCACCCATCAGCAAGACTCATTATCCATATCTGCTGCTTCTCTTCTGCACGCGTTGTTTCTTTTACTTCACGGTGTATGTGAGACTTTATAAAGTTTAGCTCTGCAGTATACTTCAGCACATCGTCTGTGCAACGAAAGCCTTCAACGGTCTCACCAGAACATCCGTAGAGTATTTGTACATCTTGGAACTTCGCACAATCCAATGTGTTTTTAAAAGAGGCATAGGAGGGAGGAATAGGAAGTTTTTCGGTATCCACCACATCCTGGCACTTTACTGAATACCATTTCGTAAACGTTGTGCAAGCAATATTAAAGGTAGCCATTTGAATACACGTCTGATCTGAATACACGTCTGATCTCTCGGGCTTACTGCGGTCGACTGACCACGCAGGGACTCCCAGATAGTAGCATGACTCACGGTCTTACAGTGGGCGGAGCTTAGAACTTTCACCTGCACACACACACACACACACACACACACACACAAAGGAGAAAGTGAAACGCTATTTGAAACATGATTTATTTAACAAACGCGATATTCAAGTTATATATTTTTACAAATACGATTTAATAAACGAGATATTCAAGTTATATATATATATTTACAAATACGTGTAATAAATCAATTTTACAAATACGATTTAATGAACGAGATATTCAAGTTATATATATATATTTACAAATACGTGTAATAAATCAATAGATACGATTATATACAAGACGTGTGAGTTAACAATAGAAGCATCATTGGTATCCAAAGGGTACGGTATCATAGGTACCAGGTAACTGGTAACGTTTCCTATAGGTGTTACGGCACACCTTCGTACCCCTAAGTTCCTTCACGCCCCCCCAGCTTCTGTGCCCGAAAATTGTGGGTGCCTACAATTAGTTGGGGAGGTTGTTCATCATCGTCCAAACATACTAGATCCTTCAACGACTCAAAGTTAACAACCTCCCGATTCGCATGGTTGAGCGTAATACCCTTTGCCTTCACGATATATTTCATTTCCTCCCCCACCCTGACCCGTACCCCATAAGTCTTAGGTCCTGTTGAGGCAAAAGAGTCGGCGTATGCGTTGTCCCCATACTCATCCTTGATCTCATCAGTGAGCTCGCCGAGGAACTCCCCAATAGTGGGCATGTATTCACCCTCCCTCTCTGTGAATATCACGCTATCTGTATCGGCATACAATACTCTCCGCCCAAGAGAATGCAATAGACCCCAAAGTTTATACGGGCGTAGGCTGTTGTGAAGCTGGCCACAGGTATGTTTGTAACCCTTGAGGTATCTGTGGCAAATTCAGTGTTGTTGTACTTTATTACGTAAGTATTACCTACATTTACGATCTCCATGACCTCTTTATCGGGGGCATTGGCATAATCCCAGACATCGCTATAACTTTGTGCCAAATGAATGCTCCCTCTGCCGGTATTCTGCGCAAATTTCCCATAGACTGTTTAGACACAACTTTGCACTAAAGCGCTTGCCAGGATTCTTACAATTTGGGCACGATCAAGTGTATACCTTCGCGTCGCGGTAACGTTGAATATAGGCAGACTTTTCATCTTCGGTATCAACTCCTCGCGGATACCCTGATGCCTCAACCTTATCCTTCAAAAGGTGGTTTATATATGGTGTGAAAAGGTTGGGTAGCTTCTGAAACCTCCACATCATGTATCTTCAGTATTCTATAACCATGGTGTACGGCTAGGGCCAACTCAGGACTGTATATACGCCTCTGATCTTACGCTGGTGGGGTATATGGTTACATTCGCCGTTATCCTCTTCCGCGCACTTCACGCACAGGGAAACATGAGCTTGTCGTCGATAACGACAGGTAAGATTGGCATCCATAAATTGCGTGGGGGGAGTACGTCTACGAAAGAGAGCCCAAAGTAACGATCATTCAAATTTTTTGAAATTCATTGATGGAGGGTAGGCTAGGTCCCACCAGTTTCTCAGGAGCGCCCACGGGGTACGGATTGCTCTTCATCACGTATGGGTATAAAGAACAGAAATCGTAGTAATGAGCTTCACGCCCTCCGTAGGTGGGAAGTATAGTCTGAAAGGATTTGTACGTCCTCCAAACAAGCTATCGCCACATTTGAGAGGATCCAGCACCATTGAACGCTTGATCGTGTTTATTTCCTCACGGTACACCTCGTCTGTCTCCATCCGTGCATCATATTCATGCTCCCACAAGACTTTGTGAGTGAACTGTGATCCTATAAGTTGATCGCGGGTGCGGGTCGATGCAAGACAGTCGGCAGGAGACCTACCGTGGATATCTCCGGTGATTCCGCACTCAGGACGGGGGCATCCATGCCACCAGCAACCGTTAAAGGAGTACACAGTCTTCACACCAGTGACACGGTTTTCACTTAACCCATCAACCCAAAAACACGTCCATTAATCTTAATGGGTACTTCACCCGTGTTGCGGGCGTGCTTATGTATACACCTGTCTGTTGCTGTAGGTGTATGAGCCAGTAAATAGCCTTGTGCCCGTAACTGCGGGGATTGTTTCGGTGAATAATGGCTAAGGTGTCTTTCGGCATGAAGTTATTTTTGAACACCGTAAAACATAATGATGCGATGGTGGTTGCGACTTGCAGTGGATCGCATTTGAAACGGGCTATGTACATCCTTCTAAAGGCCTGGAAACATACTCTAAGCACGCGCACATCATTCACGCAATAACGCTCACATTCATCAGCTATATTTAAGGGTTACTTTCATTAAAACTGTCGTAGTATCGATCAAAGTCTTCACGTTCATCCATACAGTCAAAATAATGTTTGGGGGGTGGTGGGCCTACGTAGTTTAAAGTCTCGCTGTGAGGAAAGTGTAAGGGAAGTATCCTTTGGAAACTTCAGCTGCTACTCCCATCACCTTGGGTAGCTTTGCTAATTTACAAGGTGTGAATAATAAAGTATCTTTAAATTGTACATTGCCTCTTATCTGCATCTGTATTAATTTGTTGCCTCTTTTCAATGGATCACCTGTAAATATCTCAGAGGATTCGTGTTCAAGCAACTCCTTATAAAGGAACTGCGTGTCAAACTTTGCCCCGTTATGGGCGAGAATATACACAGTCATTTTTTTGAACTTGTCGGCTAACTTGACAATATAGGACACAAATAGTTTCACAGGACTATCGCGGACATTCGTTTTAAAAACGTTTGTCCGTTTACCACATTTGGGGCACTCGTCACATTCGATACCCATACACTCATCACAGATGGTCTGGCTCACAAGTAAATGTGGAATTACCTCTTTGGTTTCAGCGTTCGTATATGTTTCTATATCGTAGTATACAGTTATACAAGGGTTATTTTAGGCTTAGCATCTTTCATATAACATACATGCTTTACTCCATCCGCCTTATATTCCTCCTGGCATGTAGGACAGTGAGTTACGTCACACTTGTGCTTAATTTCCCCCAATTATCCATTGTGTGAAACATACCACATTCACAGATTCTCATTTTCCTGCACGTGCCAATTGATTTATGGAAATCAAAACAGATATTATTGAAAAATGCGCGTCTACACACATCACAGTCTCTCTTCTCAGCTTCAACTACACGGCTTTCACATTTGGTGCTTTTACACTGCTCACATACCATGTGACATTCTTTACAATGTCTCACTATATCATCCGCAAACTCGAGGCACCCCTTACACAAATCATGATGTCTCCCATATTTTCGGCTTTTGTCATAACTAGCGTAAAGCCCCCTTATATTACGGATGGGGAGATACGTTGTCCCTGACAATCCTAAAATAAGTAGGGGTCTTGTACGATCTCTCACACAGCTTTTAAAAACATACACAGTCCTACGACGATCATCCAACCCAAACACAACTATGCGGACATTCATTTCCTGTTCTACCCTTCTCAGCTCTTCAGGACCCATATTACAGTCAAATTCAAGTTCACAGTCTACAGCTAGTTTACGGGCACGCTCCACGACTGTAGGCAACCAAATTTTTTGAGTTCGTGTTTTTGTACAGTAAACATACGTGCTAAGAGTACTGCTATAAAGCCGCAACCACGATCGACGTTTATATGCTTTCGGTAAATAGTCGGAGAATTGAAGTTAAGAGTATACGGTATGGCACTATGACCCGCAACACGGTATACATGGTCAATATTTACCGTGAAGTTGTCCATATTGAAGGCTGTACTACTTTGGGCGGCTTGCATTATACGCCCTAATATATATTCTACATCTTCAGCCGCCAAACGTCTAAATGGCACTATCACCCAATAATCGTCTACATCACCGTCATCTGACCCGAATCCAAAGGACAGACTCGTCCTGACTTCACGCTCGTCACGATTCTGAAGAGCAAACTCTATAATATGCTGTACAACCCGGCGTAACCCGCGCTCAATTCCATTGCTATACATGACTCTAGGGTCGACCCTGACTCTATACCGATTTCTAGTCAAGGCTGGGGTGGGGGCTGCGGGTCGCACCAATTCGAGCGTTATACCATCCTCAACAGAACGGGGGGCGGCAGATGAATTAGGGGCTATATTAACGGAAGGTGCTGCTGGGGGGTCTGTTTTTAGGAGGTTGAGGGTTGGGGCTCTATTATTGTAGACTTAACAGAACGGGGAGCGGCGGATGAATAAGGGGATATATTAGCGGGAGGTGCTGCTGGGGGGCTTGTTGCGTAAGAGGTTGAGGGTTGGGGATCTATTACCGCTGCAACAGGCGCGTATTTCGGGCGCTTTATACCTGACGTGGGGGTCTCATACCTCCGCTTTGGACGTGCTACCGGTATCGCTGGTGAGGGGTCGTTGGCAGGGGAGGAGATCACAACTACACTGTCGTCGAGGTCATCCGTAATGTCAATGATGGGCTGCTCTACCTCATCGTCATTCACGGTTCTGTGGAGAGAAATATAGAAGAGCACTCAAAATTTGTAATATTTTGTAAATAACCCACTTAGGAGTGTGACGTGTTAGAAATGGACTCTGTAGAAAAAATCAGATTCACGAGCCCATCCACATGTATTTATATCTGGACCTACAGGATGTGGTAAAACTGTGTTTATGCTTAAAATCATTAAAGAAAAGGGAGAGATGTTCTCGAAATTTGTGCGTAAAGTTTATGGTGCTATTCGACGTATCAATCAGTGTTCAACGAGTACCAAGATGATATTTTGTTCCACAAAGGCGTATATGACGTTAATTCGTTAAAGGGAAATGAACATACAATCATTGTAATTGACGATCTCATGTTGGAGATGGATAAAACGTTTGCCGAGACATTTACAGTATTCTCCCACCATCTTAACATAAGCGTGTTCTTCATCAATCAGAATCTATTTTTCAAAAATAGATACATGCGCGATGTGTCGTTAAATACGCAATATCTAGTCTTATTCGCGCAACGTAGAGATGTATCACAAATTGGGGTATTAGCCAATCAAATGTTCCCGAATCAGCGTAAGGAGTTTTTGGAAGTTTATAAAGAAGCTACAAGCACGCGTTACGGATATTTGCTTTGCGACCTTCATCCGCGAAACACGTTTAGAGTGCTTCTGCGAACGAATATATTTCCAAACGAGCCTGAAACGGTGTATATTCCAGAATGACAAAGAGACTAAAGAAATACCGTGAATTAATAAAAATCTATCATCGACTGCCTCGGGCAATGCAGCAGATGTTTATTAAAATATCGATGCCGACTTTTTAAAATGCATCTGTGAAATCTGTCTTAACGTTATAAATTGCAATGTATCAATGAAAACCCATCAGAAGGCTCGCCTACGCCGCTACAAGAACATAATACGTGCACTCGCTCGTAAAAGCCAAACTGTAGCGAAGAAAAAACGAATTATTGTACAAACAGGAGGGTCATTTCTCCCCATCTTATTTTCAGTTTTGGGTCCTTTACTGACTAGATTAATATAATGAAGAAAGTGGTAGTGATTCCCCACGAGGTGTACGCTTCACTGCAAAGGAATCCAGACACGTATCTAGATCCCCGTAAAAGCAGACTTAAAAGAATGGAAAGCGAATTGTTAGCCCTATTAAACAGTGAAAAAACACCTGATGAGAAAAGAATCTTATACCAAGAAGCTCTGCAGAAATTTCTTCACGAGTACGAAAATTATAAGAGCCCTACAGAGATTCCTGTGGTTATTAGGCACAGCACGGGGGACGATGGACATGGCGACATAGGATCTGAGCCCGACGATACAGCTGACCAACCAAAAAGATTAGCCACACAACATATCGAACATGTGTTAAAAAATACCCTCCCACTTACATTGAGGAGTAAAGGCTTAAGTCTTTATAATCTATTGAACGAGGATCCGGCCATACAATGGACCGATACAGGGGAGATCATTGTGGAAGGATCAAAGGTACAGGGATCGAATATCGTAGACATTGTCCATGATCTGGTGAGAAAGTGGGATAGGCCATCACCATCAGGATGGAAGCATATTAAAGCAAGACTACAACAAATAAATGTCCCAAAAAAGTTGATAGGAAATCTGAACAGGGTAAAAGACTTGGAGCATGCAACGCCTGTGACACAATTGAAGGCGCCGTCACCCCCAGCGGTAACACCTTTGAAGAGGAGCAAGAAGAGGTTAAACCAACCCTACCCACGTGCCTCTAAAATACGCAAATGGCTAACGTATTAACTAAACGCTATTATGACATTTCTACCCCATCCTCTTACGGCGGCATAGATAGACTGTACAGAAGTGTTTACGGAGTAGGAAAAAAAGATGTTGAAAGATTTTTGAGGGAGCAGGACGCTTATACGCTTCATAAGCCTGTGAGAAAAAGGTTTAAAACGGCCAAGACAACGGCTTCCTCGATTGATTCTATTTGGCAAGCAGATTTAACAGACATGCAAAGATATTCTGTGTATAACGATGGTTACCGCTACATTCTATTCATAATAGACGTATTCTCTAGATATCTGTGGCTAGTTCCTCTGAAAAATAAATCACCTGAAACAGTTGCTAAAGCCACCAAAACGCTAATGTTAAGGGTTCCTGGCTATTTTTGTACGGATATGGGGAAGGAATTTATAGGCCGTGCTTTTCAGAACATGTTGACAGAGTTTAATATCAGCTATTACACAACCAATTCTATACATAAGGCTTCTTTAGCTGAAAGAGTTCAGCGCACCATAAAGGAACGCATGCACCGTTATTTTACACATAAAAACACATACAGATTTCTAGACATTCTGGAATCATTGGCGTCATCCTACAACCGCTCACACCATCGCACGATTGGGACAACACCTAACGAAGTTTTAGAAAGAGGTACGCTCCCGAGGAGAGATGGATCACCACCACCACCACCACACTGCGCGTTTCAAAATCAATGATTATGTAAGGCTGTCGCGTTCGGGGAACAAATTCGCAAAAGGTTTTGAGCAAGGATGGACACGCGAGATTTTTAAAGTTAGGGCTGTGAGACCTAAAGGTGAGATAATGATGTATTACATTGAAGATTTGAATGGAGAAGAAATCTCAGGAGGCTTTTACTGCGAGGAATTGCAGAAAGTTGCGTTTAATTTAGGAAAAAATGTGTTTAAAATTGAGAAAATTTTAGGAAGCAAAGGTTCAGGAAAGAGAAAAATGTACCTGGTGAAATGGCTAGGGTACCCAGAAAGCTTCAACACCTATATAAAAGCTGATGCAATAATGAAGCTTAAATAGTATGCAACATGGCTCCTAACCATTTCTACGTCACACTCCCGTCCTCCTCGTCCCTGTCTGTACACTCTAACAACACACTAGCCAACTTTGTAACAGAGCTCCACAAGCACATTGAATTGGGTCGTGATTCGTATGAGGTGGGGATATGCGAAATTCAGCTGGACACCATCTTTTTAAATATTGAACATAAAGAAACCGTTTTTACGATTCTTAGAGACATTGACGAGTGTGATAAAGCTGGGGTAGCTATGGATGAAACTATGCGTATCGCACGGACTAAGGTTGCACGGTATTACAGTACAGAAGTAAGACTAGGACCGAGTCAATATAGTTCGGCCGAGGATGTTGTGAGAGGCTTAAACGTAAGTTTAAGAAACTCAAACCTTACGAATGATTTAGTATACGAAATCGTAAACAACCCTGCACATACACTAATCCTAAAATCAAAGACTAACAGACGTATTAAAGACCATAGAAAGTTCCAAATTCTAGCCAATGGCCGATATAGCGCAGCCTTCCAAAGAGACACATTTCACGAGACACAGCATGACTTGTCCAGATTAATGTATCAATTGAAGATGGAGAAATTGGCTGAAAGGTCCCCAGACATGTGCTATATTTACAGTAATATAGTGGAGCACCAGTTTGTTGGGGATAACCAGGCACGCCTGCTGCGCATTGCTCACATCCCCAACCATAGAGGAATGAGTTTGAGTATTACATATGACAGACCCCATTATGTGAATGTCGCAACTAATTTAATAACCAATATCTCAATATATATAAGAACGATTGAGGGTGAAAACTTCCCATTCGGTGACGGGAGCTTAACAGTGAAGCTACACTTTCGACGCACTGAGTTATAATGGATAGAAAGCCTTTCACCGTCTATCGAGGGGTGCGTTACCAGCGCGGTAGTGGACTTGGGTCCATTTTTTCATCCATACTACGTACGGCTGTTCCTTTGCTGAAGAGGGGTGCCAGATACCTTGGAAGGAAAGCGCTACAATCAGGTATTAACACTGCAGAAGACATATTGGCCGGGGCTAAACCTAAAGAGGCTCTAAAAAAACATTTAAAGCGTACACGGGACGAAATCATCAAAGATGCAAAGAGGAAAAATGCGTGGTGGCGGGAAGAAGCGGGCTGCCCGGAAGAAGGGGTCACGTGGTATTAAACGTAAAAGGCTATCAAAAAAGAAGTGCTGTAAGCGAATGAAACCTATGGTTGACCACTTTTTTGACTGATATAAGCTAAGGACATTGATCTCATGAATCATAGTTTGTTTACCACTTGTCGTCGAGAGAGGAGTCACTATTTCGCCATGGCACGCTTCATCCACCCATGTAGTTCACAATGCTGTAAATCGGAGCTGTCCCTTTTTGAGCTACCTCCAACCCAAGTTTCTATTGAGCACAGTGACTTTATTACAATTAACCCTTTAAACACAATTAGTTCCCCGAGTGCACCTATAGAATTCGTGATACCCAGCTCAGGCCCTTACTTTTTTTATCCAAGCTGTGTGCACATGTACGCTAAGCTACGTATAGCCCATTCTGATGGAACGGTCTGCGATGACAAATATGCTGTATACCCTGAAACAAACTTTCTACACTCCATATTCAACCAGTGTGACGTATATTTAAATCAGACCAACATATCGGCAGGCACGGGGTACTATCATCTACGAGCCTATCTGGAAAATGTCCTCAACTTTTCCAAAGAAGCGAAGGCTACTTTTTTAAGTGCGGAGGGATATTATCAAACTAAAGATGGAAATAGTATAAAGGACAAATTTAAAAATTCTAAAAAGAAAATATACGAGTGTTTTGGACGGTTGCACACAGATTTCACTTTCCAGGAGAAGTTGCTTGTGAACGGGGTGGATATGAAAATAAAGCTCACCCGCACGAGTCCTGAGATCTGCTTAAATCTGGCTGCGGATCAAGAAGAGGGTGCAAAGCCCGTTGTGGTTCACATTATGGACACATACCTCCGCGTACGGCGAGTGAAATTAAGTTCACCAAAACAACTAGAAATTGAGAAAAATTTACTAAACGCTACAGTGAAATATCCTATTAACAGAGTGCAAATCAAACTATATACGGTTCCTGCAGAGTTGGCATCGAAGCAGATAGAAAACATTGCCCTAAGAAATCTTCCTAAAAGGATATTAATCGGCATGCAGGACCACGCTTCGGTGAATGGAAAATATAAAAAGAGTGCCTTTAAATTCGAGAATTTCGGACTTAAAAATATAACTCTATACGTTAATGGCACTGCTTTGGGTGGAACAATGGGTACGAACTATTCATCAGACGCTGTGTTACCTCTTTGTGCCAGAGCCTATAGTAATCTGACCCATATTGCAGGTGATTGTGATGAGCTTGGTAATGGGGTAACGCAGGAAGAATTCATTGATCAATTTAACCTTTATCCGTTTGACATTACACCTGACTTATCTGCTAGCGTAAATACCCATTTAACCCCACAGCAGAGCGGAAACATCTCAGTGCGGCTGGAATTCGCCAAGCCTATAGACCAGGGGTCGGGAACCTTTTTGGCTGAGAGCCATGAAAGTCAAATATTTTTAAATGTATTTCCGTGAGAGCCCTATAATATTTTTTAACACTGAATACAACTAAATGCGTGCATTTTTTAAGTAAGACCAAAAAATTTAGAGTATAATAATTATCTGAATTTATTCTTTTTAATAACGTTATACTGAAGCTAACCAATAATAAATTCAATACTTCTTACCAATATGACTAATGTGACTTCTGGTGCTGCATGGTTTTGCTGATGGCTTTGTAGTCTGGTTGATAGTTGGTCAGGTTAAGCTTCATGCAGGCATTGAGGCTTCCATCCGTTAAACGTGACCGTAGGTTGGTTTTGATGTTTTTCAGATGTGAGAACGACTGCTCACATGCATATGTAGAGCCAAACATGGTCAACACGGCAATACTCACACGCTGCAGTGTGTGGTATGCGACTGGAAGCGCGTTCCAAGTTTTGAAAATCAGCTGGTCTTCGGATTGAAGTCTTTTCATTTCTGTCCACTTGTGTTTACTCGACAGCTCTGCTCGCTGACGCGCAAGTCCTTCCAAATCTTCGTTCAATGACTTGAATTTATTCACCCACATGTCTGAGGCTTTCAGGTCAGCAACTTCTACCTCAAAATCTCTTATGGAGACATCAGGGATGTAACTCAGGTCGGCTTTGTCCACTGCACACTCGTGTGGATGAGTGATGAACTTAAAAAGACGAGTGCGCTCACGAAATTCTACAAAGCGTGCTTTGAATGATTGCAGGAGATTAGATGTGAAGCCAGCTAGCTGCTGGAGATCACAATGTTGAGCGGGGTCATTTGCTGTGCACGCATCTTTAAATTGTCCCAGTCTTTCAAAGTGTAGTAAACGACCTGTTTCAATATCCCCGATAAAGAGTTTCAGCTTGTTTTCAAATGCACACACTGCTTGTTGAAGGGATAAGACTGTATTTCCAATGCCTTGCATTTTCACGTTGAGTTGATTCAGATGTTCAGTCATGTCCACGAGGTAGTAAAACTTCAGGAGCCACTCAGTGTTAGCTAGCTCAGGATGCTTGACGCCTTTCATTTCAAGGAAAGTTCGGATTTCGCTCAGGCAAGCCGCAACACGGCTGAGAACCTTCCCTCTTGACAACCAACGCACATTGCTGTGCATAAGCAGACCGGGGTAATTATTCCCAACTTCATCCAGCAGTGTTTTAAACTGGCGATCATTTAAAGCTCGAGCAACAATAAAGTTGACCACCTTAATCACCAGCGACATCACTTCACCAAACTGCTCGCCACACGTTCGAGCACAAAGCGCCTCCTGATGTAGAATGCAATGAAAACTTAGGATGGGTCTATTTTCATGTTCACGAAGAAGCGCTACAAATCCTTTGTTGCTCCCCACCATACACGGAGCACCATCAGTACACACTGAAATAAGTTTATCCATCGGTAGATTGTTCTCTTTAGCGAACTCCATGAAAGACTTGAATAAATCCTCCCCTCTTGTTGTCCCTTTCATTGGCAAAACAGCAAGACTTTCCTCACGCAGTGTGTCACCGACGGCATACCTTGCAATCACACTGAACTGGGATAAATGGCTTACGTCTGTTGACTCATCCAAAGCGAGGGAAAAGTATGACGCTGCATTTATGTCCTTCACTTGTGTTTCCGCCACTTGATTTGCCATCATGATGGTACGATCGTGAACAGTTTTTGCTGACAGGGGCATGTCTTTTATTCGTTTGATTATCTTGTCTTTATCTGAAAAGTCGTCAAAAAGTTCATTGGCCACATCAAGCATGAATGTTTTGGCATACTCGCCATCTGTGAATGGCTTTCCGTTCCTCACTATTGCTAAAGAACCAGCAAAGCTAGCCGAATTCCAGTTACCTTGTCGGGTCCATACACTGAGTTGCTGTTGACTGGTTTGCACTCTGCGCAGTAGCTCTTGACATGCCTTCTTCCTGCTGTCTCCCGCTGGATATTTCGATGCAAATGTAGCATGGCGTGTGTCGAAGTGCCGCTTTATATTTGACCGTTTCATCGATGAAATTTTATCAATACATATTAGACACACTGCAGTACCTGCTCTTTCTACAAAGGCGAATTCCTCTGTCCATTCGTCCTGAAATGTACGGTACTCCTCATCCCTTTTTCTTTTCGCCATCTTCGTCAAAAGGGTTTGCTCTGCATAAAATAGCAACCACCCACTACCACTGCTGAAAAGCGACTGACTGTATATGAATATCAGTAACGTCACGCACAAGACAGCCAATCACAAGAATCCTACGTCACTGAGTGGGAGGAGCCAAGGCCGTGGTTAGGAGCGTGATATTTATCGTACACTTTGGACGGCAAATATCGTCGTGTGTGGCCGTAGCCTAAAAAAGGAAGGAATTACTCATTACTTATCGTGTTAAGAAATGTCAGCTAAGATTTATCTGCGAGCCAGATGCAGTCGTCAAAAGAGCCAGATCTGGCTCGCGAGCCATAGGTTCCCGACCGCTGCTATAGACGCTCCTATTAGTGTACTAGTATATCTCGAATCGCAAGCCCTAATAGAAGTAGATAGATTTAGGAGCGTTATCACTGACTTTTAAAATGGATGCTAATACACTTCAGAAAGTAATGGAACGAGTCACACGTTCCAAATTTATCGGCGTGTTTGCGAAGAATGAAACATTGAGTTTGCCAAGTACGCGAGAATGCGGTAGTCTTATTGTGAACACAGACATCATCGGTAATGAAGGGATTCACTGGATCGCTGTCTATTTTAAAAATAGACAGCGCCTGTACTATTTTGATTCACTCGGTACTCAACCCTGGAGTGACCCTATTATTGTAAAATTTCTCGCTCAGTTACATATTCCCGAAGTTGTATGGAACCCATTTCGCATGCAAGGATATTTTACTAATGTTTGCGGAATGTACTGCGTCTCATTTCTCATGCATATGTCAAATGATAAAGAATTTATAAATTTTTAAATTTATTTGACCCGTGTCACACTCGCCGAAACGATGAAATGGTATGCAGACAGATAAAAAACCGTTTTCCAATTGTACGTACTCGTTGTATATTATAATGTTTTTGTTCGTATATTTGTAACGATATATTCTGTAGTTGTTTATTGTACTGATTTCTTTCATTTAATAAATTTATGAAAATATATTGTCTTCTTATCCCAAAAAGATCGAAAAACACTTACATTATTTCGGTGTGACATTGTTGACTGATCAGTATATCATCCGTATTCCGAGATTCTTCAAAAGATTGTATAACACGTGTCAAATCCTCATCGGACCTTAAAGGATTAATGTTCATTCTTTTAAAACATATACAGAGTATACAGACAGATCCCCATTATGTGAAGATATCTTTGGTTCGAGGAGTAACATTGATTGCCATAAAAAATTTCGATTTTAGCATAATGGGGATAACCAAATAACATTGATTGACATAAAAAATTTTTGGCGAGTATCTATTTGACGAGATACTACAACTCTCCATATATATATAAAAACGAATTATAGACACTTACATTTCTATGGTAGTCCCTTGCGTCGGATTGTAAGGAGCGTCACTGCAAATATCTTCAACGGTTTGCGTTGGAAATAATTCGCCACGGTCAATCGCATTGAAAAGATTAATTGCGGTTAATGCTGCAGTATCACTTTCTTCATACAATTCCGGGGAGACGTACAGGTCCATGGTGGAGGATGTGTGACATTGCTGACTGTTCAGTATACCCCCCTTATTCCGAGATTCTTCAAAAGATTGTATAACACGTGTCAAATCCTCATCGGACCTTAAAGGAATAATGTTCATTCTTTTAAAACATATACAGAGTATACAGACAGATCCCCATTATGTGAAGATATCTTTGGTTCGAGGAATAACATTGATTGCCATAAAAAATTTCGATTTTAGCATAATGGGGATAACCAAATAACATTGATTGACATAAAAATTTTTTGCCGAGTATCTATTTGACGAGATACTACAACTCTCCATATATATATAAAAACGAATTATAGACACTTACATTTCTATGGTAGTCCCTTGCGTCGGATTGTAAGGAGCGTCACTGCAAATATCTTCAACGGTTTGCGTTGGAAATAATTCGCCACGGTCAATCGCATTGAAAAGATTAATTGCGGTTAATGCTGCAGTATCACTTTCTTCATACAATTCCGGGGAGACGTACAGGTCCATGGTGGAGGATGTGTGACATTGCTGACTGTTCAGTATACCCCCCTTATTCCGAGATTCTTCAAAAAATTGTATAACACGTGTCAAATCCTCATCTGACCTTAAAGGAATAATGTTCATTCTTTTAAAACATATACAGAGTATACAGACAGATCCCCATTATGTGAAGATATCTTTGGTTCGAGGAATAACATTGATTGCCATAAAAAAATTTCGATTTTAGCATAATGGGGATAACCAAATAACATTGATTGACATAAATTTTTTTTGGATAGTATCTATTTGATGAGATACTACAACTCTCCATATATATATAAAATCGAATTATAGACACTTACATTTCTATGGTAGTCCCTTGCGTCGGATTGTAAGGAGCATCACTGCAAATATCTTCTACGGTTTGCGTTGGGAATAATTCATCGGAAATCACGCCCAACGATCCCTGACTGTCCGAAAGTTGATGACATGGGGAAATTGATCTACAGCCTAACCTAGCGTACGCCTGACGTGGCAGAAGACTCACCCTGACTGATATAACATAATATGGGTATGGTTTTCGATTTGGATTTCCTTTCTCACTAGAAACAAACTCTGCCATTTTAAGGGTGGTATACTACTGCAGCACTATAAATGTTATAGTTTAAATGAAGAGGCTAACCTTCTTATTTACATCTTCGTATTTGCGTCTTGGCAACTAAGATTTTATTTAGTTGGTTGTTCATTCGAACAATTATAACGTCGAATAATTGTTGCTTCGAACAACTGTTTTTCGAACTATGGTTTTCGAACAATTGTGCTCGAACAATTGTGTTCGAACACAATGGCAAAAGATACAAGCATATCCCGTTATTTGAACAAAACTCTCTCTCTCTCTCTCTCTCTCTCTCTCTCTCTCTCTATATATATATATATATATATATATATATATAATTGTGGGCATATCTAAGAAATGGAGTCGAGAGAGGTTTTGTTCAAGCTGTCTGGGAGAAAGGTAATTATGGTCAGAAAAAAATCGCCTCTGGCAATAGGTGAACCGATTTGAACAGATTCTCGGAATTCCTTTCCTTTAGCGGATTGTATTTCGGATAATTTCAACTTTTAATTGAATTGTTTCGTAAATTTTCATATTGTTTCGTTGTTCAAATATTTATAATAAAAATAAGTGTGTAAAAATTATTTATTTAATAAACAGAATTTAATAGGATTCATCCCAACGTCAGACCATTACTTTGGTCTTATATAATTATTTTAGGAGAATTTAATAAACATAATATTAAAGTACATTTCTTTCTCATTAAAATGCTGCATAATAATATATATCTAGCAGGAACAATCCGATCATTGCAAAAAAAACTGGAAAGATATGCAATTCCAGGTTTAATAATAATAAAGATTGAGTGTGTAAAAATTATTTATTTAATAAACAGAATTTAATTGGATTAACTACCGTCATATAAATATATATTGTGGTACACTATTTAAATGGATGATTAATATATGGTTTTTGCTATCTGGGACACATGGCGCTATCTGGCAACTGAATACATGGCGCTATCTGGAAACTCAGCCAGAATAGAGGTTTATAAAAGACCAAGAAGCTGATGAAAGAATCATTCAAGCTCGGCTCCCAGCCGAGCAAGGACCTCTGGTCCTTCTCTTTCAGGCCCTTTGGTAAAACCCCTTAGAGGCCTCTTAGGTTAGGAAAACGAAAATAACTTGGGGGAGAACTCCGCCTTCAAGTTGTCATGCCTTGCAATCAAAGGCAACTACTCTCTCTCTCTCCTTCAGGTGTCTCTCTCCTTCAGGTGTCTCTCTCCTTCAGGTGTCTCTCTCTCCTTCAGGTGTACCCCTACCCCTTGGGCTCAGCCAACTGGCTGATTCTGGCTGATTAGGAGCCTATAAAACAACGCCTACTCGGCTGAAGTCTTAATATGCACTTGGCTCCTGCCAGGTGAACACCTCTCCTCCTTTCTCTCCTCCTTTCTCTCTGGCCCTTTGGGGGGAATAGCTTGGGGGAGAACTCCGCCCCCAAGTTGCATGCCCCTTGCAACCCCGGTTGGCAACAAAGGCCAGTACTCTTTTTTTTCTTTTCTTTTTTTCTTTTTTTCTTTTTTTTTTGCAACACCCCCCTTTGCAACAACCCCCGCCCCCTTTGCAACATTACATAATAACGTGCAACATTCTTGCACTCTCCCCTTTTGCGGCTATACTACTCATGAGCAACAGGTCTTACAGCAGACTAAAAGTTTGGATAAGAAATTTCCTTTTTCTTTTCAGTATTGTAGCCTTGCACGTTACATGAACAAAATAGCAGTCATTGCTGTGATTTCTAGGCTCACGCCAGACCATTGGAATCCCAAAAGGTAAAGAATCCTTTTTACCTTTACTCCACAGTCTAAGTTGTTCAACACAAACACTGCAAACTTTATATGGCACCCATGATTTGTCTTGATCCCCAAGTTTCATTCCGAAGTACGTATAATATGCTTTCTTGACGAAGTCTGTAATATCTCGCCTTTGTTTTTTCACAGTAAATTTTCCACATATATAACAGAAAATGTTTGGACTATTTACACACCCTCTGATTGCCATAGCAACAAATAAACAAATTTCAACACAGAAATATAGTCACCGCGCACCTTTGAATAATAAAGAACTATAACCTCGCACGCACTAGACAGACTGACTCATCTCGTGGCTTGTCAATCACTTATATACTAGCAGTGCGTTTCTCGAATGTTCTAGAAGAAGCTATGACGTCACTTCTGATCTGGAAGCATTTATAGGCAGTAGTTTTAATCAAAATTTAATCGAGTCAATTTTAATGAAAATTACTTACATATGCAATATGGAATATAACATTTTGTGAAAAAATCTGTACGTGATGGTGAAAAATTAATATTATTTTTGGAATCAACGTGCAAAAATTACTATATAAGTGATAAAATATTTCGGACAACAAAACCATCGCAGGCCTGTGTTATCATTGTTTAAATATTTTTAGCACTTCGTAGCCTCTGTAGGGAACAAAGGCTAGCAGACTCTTAACTTAGAATTACTTGTCGGGTAAATAATTGCACTCATAAAATCATAAATGCAGTTTTATTAATTAATCGACAGCATGGAAATAAGCCAAAATTTTAAATAAACGAAAACAGAACATTCTTTCAAGAAAAAAATATTCTTTAACGAAAAACGGAAACTGTCATATTCACAGAATTAAAAGTTAAAATAAACGGCTGGACATATAACATTCAACAATTAAACTAGTTATATTTTACAAATTTATCCCACAAACCAATAAAAACAGGTAAATACACAAGAATCTTAGTGACTTGGTTGCTGGTGTACATGGCCTGCGATCATTTCATAGCGCGGCGTTATCCTTGACTCCAGGGCTCCTCGCATCAAGGGATTGACATCCAGGATTGAGTTTCTCTGCTTCGACTTGATTACAGTAAGAGAAGAGAACCCCTGCTCACGCAAATAGGTTGTTGCCATTCGAATGAGAATGGATATAGCCATTTCACTTAACCTCTGGTACTCAGGAATTTGAAGGAGGAAAATCCAAAAATCACCGTAATATTCACAATTCCTGAATTTAATTTTTTGCGCAAAATCCGTCTTCAGGTCAATCAAATCCGCGTTCAACTGCCCAACGTCAACTTGATCTTCAGTAAACGGCTGAACAATCCATAGGTGAGAGTTCAAAGACATAGTGTCTCTCTCCGGGAAATATGCCTCGAGGTTCTCTCCAAGCAAAGTTAGATGATCCATGATCAGGGCAGACATCCTCTGCTCTAATGATTCCTCCATCTGTGCCTCCCCTCCACAATCCCTCATGAATTCATCAAAGGTTGCGAATTCTGAAAAATTCTTCTTTTCTACCTTGGACTTCCAAAGTCGCAGCTTCAGCTTGAGGCCATTCACTTTTCCCATTACTCCAAAAATATCTCCACCTTTAACTTGAAGGCTTAAGTTTAATTTGTTTAAATGCTCGAAAACCGAAGCTATATAAGACTGCCTTGCCAACCAGAAGTTGTCCTGAAGTTTGAACGCTTTCTCATCTCCCTCTTCTGTGAAAAAAACATACAACTCTTCCCTCAATGCAAATAGGCGGTTTAAAACTTTTCCACGAGACAGCCATCGCACTTCGTTATGAAATAGTAGTTCGGTGAACTCATCCGCCATACCTTTGCACAGTTCAATAAACATCCTACGTTTTTTCGCGTGAGATCGAGTAGAATTCACCATTTTCACCACATCATCATGAACTTCCTCGAATGCATTCTTTTGGCCACGATTTCTAGCTCCACTCGGCCGTTTTGCCACAAGTACCTCACGGTGAATAGCACAGTGAATCGAATCACAATCCGGAGAAATTAATTGTATCTTTCTGTCTTCCAGTCCAGTTTCTCTTCCTTCATTAAATTATTCAGCTTCTTAAATATAGCATCTGACGTCGTATTTACTTCCACCTTATGCCAGCAGAGGTCGTGATCCACGATCGTTTATGCTTCCACATCTGGGAAACGGCAGTATACAATGAGCCGTGCATCCCCACCCATATCTGTTGTTTCATCGAGCTGGATGCCGAATGAAGGTGCTTGCCGCAACTTATGAAGAAGTTGATCCTTCAAATCTTCAGCTATACTCATGCATCGGCGACGAGTCCTGGTGTCTGACAGGGGAATCTTTTTGACCTTCTCCACCGCCTTCTTTCCTCCATGAACAAGGTCTGCAGCTATTTCCAGACATTACCTAATCCTATATTTGATTATTAAATCATGTAATAAATATTAAAATATAGTTTAAGTTGATAATGTGTTTTTGTGGGTAGTTTAGTTCTGCCAAACGCAAGATGGTGAAAGAAAAAAAGCTGACACAAATGTGGGCGGAGGTTTGGATCTTGTAAATAATCGACTTCTTTGAGTGAACTTCATTTGGTAGTCTTTTAACTGGTTGGAATTTTTCGAAAATTTGAATTCAGGTTATTTTTGTGTTTTTTAATGGCTTTCAATTTTGTTTTTTAATGGCTTTCAATTTCGAAATCGTTTGTAAATGTTATGATGTAACTTCGGAACAAAATCCTCCAATCAGACCAGATTGCGCACAGTTTGTTGTTTTCTTTCGCACTCTTCATACTGCGCACAAAAAGTGTACAGCAAATAATAATAATAATAATAATAATGAAAAAATGTATAACAGAAAATAATCTAAAATCATAACCTGATAAATTTTGAAACAACTAAGAGTGTGTGTGTGTGTGTGTGTGTGTGCGTGCGCGCGCGCCGGCGTAGGCAACTAGGCATAAGTGAGGTTGAGTATGTGATAATTTACAGATGTAGTGGGGTAATTTTTTATGAGGTACCGCTTTTGCTACTTCGGAAAATTAAAAAATTTGTATAAACAAAATCTAGAAACATTTTTATTGCAGAAAAAAATATGTTAGTCCTGATTAGGTTAGGTTACGCAAGGTTAGGTTAGGCTAGGCTAGATTAGCAAGTACTTTACTATTTAATGACTTAACCCTTTAAACCCTGAGTTTTTTGTAGGGTTAAGTTATGAATGCGTGTATTTGAAACGTTAGCAATTTGTACCTTTCGTCCTTAAAGGGTTAAAAGAAAAAACACTGTTCGAGACCTCAGTTGTGTCCAAATTACTTATCATGCCCTTCTCAGTTCGATGATGCTAAGGTTAGGTTAGGTTAAATTAGGTTTCGTTAATTAGTTTTTAGAGATATGGATTTAAAAAAGTTGGTGCCGCGCTTATGCGGAGATATGCGCGCGCACACACACATACACACACATGTGTGTGTGTGTGTGTGTGTGTGTGTGTGTGTGTGTGTCATAGGTAAAATAATTAATGAACCTTTTCCAGTACAAACACAGAAAATAATCCATGGAATTTATTGATTTATGACGTCATGAAAGTATAGGTTATTTTTAATTTTTTACCTGCTGCACTCGTTCGTGACTTAGTCAGTCACGAAATATATTCTAAGGTGAGTTGTAGCAAGACGCTCAAGGTAAGTGTAAATAAAGTTGGTTTTCATATTTTGTTAGCACATTCACTATTAATATTCTCTCAATATATAATTAGTAAGCCAATTTCTAATACACCTATTGCGTAACAGTATAATAAAGTCTTTAGTGGTGTCTTAAGCCAAGGCTACACGAGCGACTTTGTCGCTGCGTCAGAGTTGCAAGGCGTCGCAGCGACACAATGGGCAAACTACATGGGCTGCGACAAATCGCTGCGATTTTTTCGTTTTTAGTGTCATGTGTCTGTCACGGTGACGCTGTGACAGAGTCGCTCGTGTAGCTTACCGCACTTGAAACAATACAACATAGCCGGATGCAACAGAGAATAATTGTCGCAGCGACTGTTTGCTGTGTAGTTTGCCCCAAAGGAAACAACAGCACCTGTGGAGGACCTGTTTTAGGGGCCTCCATCTACTGCATTAATAAGAAAATAACAATAAAAATCAAACAAAATGTAAAATTTATTTCAATTACAGCACATATGGTTCTTTCACATGGTCAATAAATAAATTCCAGCTTTAGGTTTAGTCGTGATATTTTCGTTAGGTTAGGTTTAGTTTTATATTTTGTCTGGTTACGTTACGATTAGTCGTGATATTTTCATTAAAACTAACGAAAATATTACGACTTAACCTAACCAATCGTCAATATATATATATATATATATATATATATACACGCACACACACACACACATATATATAGACAGTAAGGTCGCCTCCAACGCGAGGCTTATGTCAAGTCAAGATCACGCGTTCGGCAAATTCGCGTTCGGCGAACTTAATAACCTATGGGAAAAATAGGGTTAGGTTAACCTATGCAAGAAACTAGCGTTTGGCGAACTTAATAGTCTATGAGGAAAATAGTATTACGTCAAGTTAAAGTTCGCGTTCGAGGAAAATGATACGCAAACGTAGTTTCAAAGTATATTAAACATTAGACTTGAACTAAACATTTAAATCAAACATACTGTAAACAGGTAAACACAAACACTAACGTAAACAAAACTTCCAGTAAACAGTAAACAAAAACTTCATGTAAACACTAAACAAAAACTTAAATTGAAAAAAAAAACTTATTAAAAAGAAGGAAGAGAACTCTCATTCAGAATCAGATCTCTCATCTAGTGGAATTTCTGAGACGCAAGCAGGAGTACGCATTCACTTTTGTAGAGGTGTTAGTTTGGAAGTTGAGGGTTGTAGGTCATTAGATTCGTCAGCTGTTGCCATTATCAGGAAGTCTGTAATTTTAGCCTGCTTAGCTTTATTTTGGTGGTCCTTGAGCAGTTCTTTGTAGCAGGATAAACTAGCCTCCAGTTGGCCTTTGACTTTCAATGATCTGTTCATAATAGGATCAACATCCATAATAAAATGACTAAATTCATCGGCTTTCTTCATGATGTCTGTGAGAACTGCTGCAGTTAATAGAGGCTTATATGGTTCTGTGGCTTCGTCATCGTCAGATTCGCTGCTGCTGCTGCTGCTGCCTATCATAGCTTGAAGGTTGACTGAGACTGAGCACGTTGGCGCACTCACGTTGTTTGTTTACTCACGTTATTCCAAATCTCATTCGTGTTGGACGAAGAGTGTCGCAGGTACCAATACCGTGTTAACACAAATTCGCGTTCAGCAAAGTCGCGTTGGAGGCGACCTTACTGTGTATATATATATATATATATATATATATATATATATTAATGTAAAGAACGACGCTTGTGTAGAAGAGCGTTCCGCACAAGATGAGGAAGGAGAACGAACAAATGAAAAATGAGGTACCACCAGAGCTGGGCAATAAATACATTGAATGTATTTAAATACTAAATACTAAATACATGGGAGAAATGTATTTAAATACTAAATACTAAATACATTTTACGAATGTATTTAGATACTAAATACAAAATACATCAATTGTATTTAAATACATTTGTAAATACATTTTAAATACATACAAATTTTAACATATGCATTCACTAATTCACTAAGCCATGACACGCACACGATAAAGAAATCAACCGCTTTCGACTAAGAGTGGCACACAACTGATTGAACTGACACGTTGAAACATGAACCATGCTGTACTACACTGTCGACGCGTCGTACTGTGCTAGTACAGAACGTGTATTAAACCAGTAAAAGTATTTACATTTTTATATTTTGAGTATTTAAATACATTGTATTTAAATACTCATTAAAGTATTTAAATACTATATTTAAATACATGAAAAACAATGTATTTATAAATACAGTTCTAAATACACAAATGTATTTAAATACGTATTTAAATACAAATGTATTTAAATACTGCCCAGCTCTGGGTACCACCCGGGAATCGAACCCGGGATCATCCGATTGCCGGTCAGATATGCTATCCACTACACCATGGACCTCGATCAATCAGAAGTCGTAATTCTCCTACATGATGATCCCGGGTTCGATTCCCGGGTGGTACCTCATTTTTCATTTGTTCGTTCTCCCTCCTCATCTTGTGCGGAACGCTCTTCTACACAAGCGTCGTTCTTTACATTAATTATATTGTGTGTTGTTTGCAGTTAAAAAAAATATATATATATATATATATTGACCCCTAAAACTGAGGTCTGCCGCACCTGTTCTTTGTGATTTGTCGTCACAGCTTCGTCACAGCGACAAAGTCGCTCGTGCAGCCTTGGCCTTACCCTACAGTATATCGATGATTATTTTATCAGTGATATTACTTTGCAGTTTAGAACCCAGCCAAAGACTGTCTCAACCCAGTCTGAGGAATGGGGACAGGATTCAGGTAATATATTTGGCTTAACCCAGTTCTCCTTGGAGTTGGAATCTTTCACCTAACTCCGGGGAGCATCCATAAAGGCTATGGTCTTCCGGATCTTCCGACCGAAACTACCAGTTCTCTTTTTCAAAGGGGACTTTTTTTTGCCTCAGTTGACATCTCAGCCCCATCTGGTGCACAAAGAACATAAAATGGAATGACCAACTATTTAGAGCCTAGGTCTAGTGTGGTTTACACTAATAAAAATTAATGAACACTGAAACGAAATTAAAATTTATGGCAGTGAAAGTGACTTTTTTATTTACTTCATGAAATATAATTGTTAGTGAATTTTGCTTCTTCACACAAACACCGTCTGACTGTGGAAATATTTTAGTCTTAATTCTAAAACGTGCAATAATCACAAATATAAATATTAAAATAATCAAATTGTAAAATAAAATCCTTATAGCCGTTTTTTCTTTCGTTTTTAACATGTAAATATAATACGTTCTTTAAACGTTGTAAGTCTTAAATCGGTTTTATTATTTACAGTTTCGTAAATTGTAATTAAAGTAATGTACGTACAGCATGATAATAATGTGGTGGTTTATTCTCTACCCTAAAATTTTAAGCAAGTTGCTTCATTTAACCTTTCAACGACGGGTATTTCTTTAAATCTAAAAAAGTATAAGAATTATTGCTATTCAGGAATAAATATTTTAGTAACTAGTCACTTACATAACACATTTTTGGGTCCCATTTCTGACAACTAAACGATACGTATATAATCAGTAGTATGACCGCAAAATGGGAGAGTGCAAATTGCAATGCAATGTTGATCAAATGTTGCAAAAGGGGAGAGGGGGTTGGCACCCATGGGGGAGAGGGGGTTTAGCTCTCAAGGTGCATGAAGGGGGGAATGGGGTTTTACTCCCCCCAAACCTAACCTAGGGAGGTAAGAGAGAGAAGTAGAGGAGGAGAGAGGAGAACATCTTTTCGCCTGCAAATCCAGGCGCATAATGAATGCTCTTGACAGCCGCAGTTAGCTGGAAGTCTTAATCAGCCAGTTGGCTTAGAATGTTTAAGCAGCCAGTTGGCTTAAAAGGCGTAACCAGCAATTTGGCGTAGTATATATATATATATATATATATATATATATATATATTAGTAGTGGACCGGATGTCAGTTTTTCAACATCTGCGGATGCGGATACGGATCTTTAATTTCAATATCCGCGGATGCGGATATTTAGTTAATTTATCAATATAATATAGAATTATGAATATATGACATAATTTTTCAAATTTCGTGATATTACTATTATGGCAGGCAATGCATAAGAATTAAAATTAATATTAATGTTTTCATTATGATAAAAATAATAACTTTCTCAAGAGTTTCAGCCACAGAAAATTCAATGAAACAAATTTCATTCAATTTTCTGTGTTACCAGGTATTTATATTTTGAGGTTTATATATTTGTTTTTTTCATTAATAATTAATACTTTACATGAAATGTGCATGACTGGGCCTTATAAGCTACTTTATAAGCTAATTTAATTGTAAATTGCATAATTTATTAGAGGTAATATTCGCATAACATCCGCAGTCAGAAGTGCGGATGCGGATGTTAAAAGTGATGCGGATGCGGATGCGAATATCCGGTCCACCACTAATATATATATATATATGTTAATGGAGAGAGAGAATAGATGCTCATGCTCGCTCCACAAAGGAAAAAAGAAAAAATGATTGATTTAAAAGCACGAGCACACACACACACACACACACACACACAACACACACTTCGTATATAAACAGATGCATGTAAAGAAGAATTGTTCTATTCCAATAGCAAAATATAGACGAACATGCCTTCCTTAGTCTAACTACCACACAAACCCCAAAAGCCATCCTTAGAATACCTCCCCACAACAATCAGCACAGCACCACCACCAATAGACTGACAAGGTCTCTGAAAATGACCCAATTAATAGACAAAGCTATTAAGCATAAACAAATATATTTATGGGGCCAGGGTAGACCGACAAGGTCTCCAAAAAAGGCACCGCCAATAGTTTATCCTATTGAGCTTCTCGTGGCAGAAAACCACCACGAGGCCAATGTGATGTTTTGTGGGCAATCTTTTAAACAAAAAAATAGAATATGATAAACCACATTTAATATAAAAACAAATTTTCACCTGAATATACAAATTTATATTTTAACCATATCATAAAATAATAATTTAAAACAGCGTATATCATTAAAATTTTAGCGAGTTAGTTAAAACAAATGTTCGCATTAATATATAAATTTATCTTTAAACTATAATATAAAAAATAATTTAACTTTATATTGAAAATAGATTTTAAGTTTTAGTAGGGCATACCCAGCAAATGACATTAATTTCTCTTCAACATTACTGCACTATTTTTAATGTGATTTTTTGGATCATATTAAATCTTACTATTCATTGAATAAAGTAAATTTTCTTCAGTACAATTCTCGAATTAAACACTGCCTTGAGGATTTGATTCCTAATACAGTGTATTGTCACAAACACATTTAAAAACGTAGAAGATTGGGGCTTACTATCCAGCAATAAAGAATTATGAAATGATATATATATATATATACATATATATATATATATATATATATATATATATATAGTACTCTACCAAGACGAAAACATGAGTATACGAACATAAAGGTTCGAAATATTAAAACTAGATTTTAATATAAAGGGTTTATCCATGTAATGAGGTTTTCTACGCCTATTTATAACTGTTAACCCCTCCTTTTATGGCCCTGGGGTGGTTCGGAGTCGAAGGGGGTTCTTGTTGGGAGGCAGCAACGGATATTTCTCGCGATAGTTTCTTCTATAATATTCTAATTTCTTTCTCTCGCATAGGGTCGACAGTTGTTAATTCTTCTCTTTCGATGATACTCTGATACTTTCGCTTGGTACTAAACTTATCGACTTTACTGACTAAGTTCTTCTGAAGAGAGCCCAAGTCGAAGGGGAAAATAAAAAGTTTCTCTTACTGTGATTTACTTCTAAAAAATGTACAGATAATGCTCTGAATTTACAGGGGAAGAGGTTCGACCTCTTTCGACCATGGCTCAGGCCGGAATCTAAAAACTAAGGAGGCAAGGGGCCTCTGCCCCCTTCTCGCAGCGAGGCTGCTAACAAGAGTCTCGTAGTAGTGACCAAAGAAGAGTGAAGAAATGAAGTGAAGTTAATTTTACAATTACATGTATCATATAAGTCTAAATGTTGGGGGAATGCAGTTGAAGGTTAAGTTTCCCCCCTTTTAAACACATGATCAGATGTTTGAAAGATTCCAAATAAAAATTAAAAAATATAAAAATAAAAACTAATCGTATTTTTCGCCGAGTCTACATTTCTGAAGCGATATCATTTCGTAGTAGTACATAAGTACAGTCTAAGTACATCATTGAGTACGTATTAATTTTGGTTCATTACAATTACGATTACAATTACCAATTAATTCATATTCACTTATTATTGTTTAATTACACTTCCATTTAAAGTACATTACAAGTTATTATTAATTACAGTTTCATTAAAGTACATTACGTTATATTAAATTAAAGTATTAGAGTTAATTACAATTAAACAGTTACTATAACTTTGTTTTGTTTTTACAGTGTTTCATATTAATAGACAATTAAGATGATAGAAATATAATACAAAGTACATGGGTACATATGGTATGGTAGCCCTGTTCAAAAATCAACTTTTTCTTATTTTCATAGGTTTCTGTACTTTTTCCCATGCCTTTTGACCTGAAAAGGCCGAAAATCACAACCATTTTGACCTAGGTTGTTGGGAAGCATTGCCGCATGGAGCTTTAAGTTTTCTGCCTTGAAATCGGCCAAAAGCACCAGTTCCGGGGTCCCTTGAATCATGTTTTGCACTATAACTTTTTATCTAAACAAGATAGAGCAACAAAATAGGCACCAAATTAAAGTGTTTTTAATCCTCTTTCTAACTTATACAATTATGATAGTCTTGGAACAAGAAATGGCACATTGGTACATACAAAGATTTCAGAAATATCACAAAATTCGTTTTCTCACACTCAAGGCAGACAAGGCGCCTTATTCATGACACAAATTTGAGATTAACATTTTGTCACAAGTCTAATCGATCAAGAAGTGAAAGCATTACATGATGATTAATTTCATAATGACATTTACACAGTCAGTTGTTGAGAGTTTGTTTCTTGAAGCTGTCAAAGCGGCGTCTGTTGAACTCCACAGCTTGAAGGAGATAGTCCCTTTGCTTGGCATCTGTTGTTATGACATTTGCAAAGTCGCTCATCATCTTGACACCACGTTCAGCAATGTCATTCACCGCTTTCAGATTCTTAACATAGTCCAACGCTTTTCTGTAGTCCTCATTCTGTGGCCAAGACGTGACAGGTTCCAGAAGCCACTCGGATCCAATGTTCAGTGTGTCCAGCAGGAAATGTGATTCTGGGCCAATGAGATCAACCAGGGTGGTCTTAGCTGTGACTCTCTGGAATAGAGGCTTTCCTGTTCTGAAGCTGTCTGGCTTCTCAGTGGCATGTAACTGGGCAGCAATGTCGTGCTTCAATGTGTCACTCAATCTACTGCTGAACAGGGCAAATGGCACGACTTCCTGCGTCAGGTACCATTTGTGGTTTTCCATCTTATTAAGTACTGCATCAGCAAGCTCTGGGTCAGTTTTCTTGTACTTCAACATGTCCTGGATTAGACTTAGATCATTCACGGGAGCATCTGCAGCAGACATTAACATCATCCATACAGGAGTGTAGAACAGCGCAAGGAAGGTGTTGAGTCTTTCCAGCTTTGATACAGTGTCTTCGTCGTACTCAAGTTGATCTGCAAACTTCAGCATTTTCATGGGGTACAGGTTTCTGGCCATCCATCTGGCCTGATGAATGGCGCCTGGTCGACTCCAGTGAATACCTCGAGGAGGCGTTCCTCCAGAACAATGACTGTCAGTTCAGCCATTTCCCTGTAGTCGGCTCTTGGAAGCCTTTCTGCTGTTAGAATGTCTTGGAGTATTTCTTCACTGTTTCTTCTCTTTTTCCTTCAGCCATTTGCTGTTGATAGCCAGCATCTTTGGGTTTTCCTTGGACAAGTCCGTCCAAACATCCTTCAGATGCTCAAACCAGGGATTATCTGGCCCCTTCACCTTCCCAAACAGCTTCTCCCAACTGCTCCTACTAGGATTTCCAGGATGTGATGTCGACAGGCCAGATAAAACACCTTTTTGTTCAGCATTTTCTCTAGCAGTTTGCAGCTCCTCTGTGAACTCCACTGTTACTGGATGTAGTGTCAAAAACAAGGGCAGTAACATTATCCGTAAGTTCCCATGTCTCCAGTAAATCCATTGAAGCCTCAGCCTGAGCTGTGCCAGAAGAATTGTCGATGACAGGTACTCCCAATAACTTTCCTTCAGTGTATGAAGGTGGACCAGACACTAGCACAGCTAAAGTCTCTGAGGTACTTCCAGGTTCACTGCCAAGACTCTTTGAGCAACTTTCCATCCCAGTGTAAGGCAGCGTAATGTGGGGTTTTCACAAAACTTGGACATGTGACTCTGGCTGATATTATACCTGGACAGCATTCTGTTGCGACGTGTTGTTGAGGTTGAGATGACGAAGTTATCCAGATCAGCCCCTCCAGCTTTCAAGGTGGCAGAAACCATGGCAGTAACTTGATTGTCTGATAAACCAAGACGATCAGCTGTATTGCAGATGACATCACATTCCATGACCTTCCTTGGAACGTCAAAGTCACACTAGTCACAGTGTCTTGATGGTGAGAACATCCAGGACGAGGCTGATGGTAATCCATGTCCTCTGTGTTAGCGTCGTTGTCAGTTGAGTCACCCCAGGTAATGTCATCCACATGAACAACGCCTCTTGTTCTGCTGCAGCTGTAAAATAGTACAACATGTTAAGACAGTAATTGTTAAGTACATGCTAAATATCGCAATGGAGTAAAACTTAAAACTTTTTAACGTTCAAAGTAATTAGTTTACCTTGTTCTTGTCTATGCTGCTGTCTTTCATTCCTCGCTGCTTGCTGCAGGGATCTTGTCTCAAAAATCTTGTCATGACCAGACATATGACCTTTCCTCTCAGTCTTTTGGTCTTCGTAGAACCTGATATCCTCATCTTTCTCTCTCTGGATAACAGTCTGTTGTTCTGTATTTCCTGGATTGCATCTGGAGCTTCTATATCGAACAGGCTGTCTAATTCCAGCACAATGCTCCTCTTTTTCCTCCAGGGTTACTTGCTCTTCCTTTGCTTTTCACCAGAGCACGATGTTTCTCATGTAGTTTCATGAAGAGCTTCATTGCGTTGTACTTGGTCATTGTCTTGATCCTAGCCATCTGCCAGAATGGGATGATAGATTCAACTGTTTCATATGCAAGGTCTTGAACCATGGGCCTCCCTGCATTTTCCGGTAAATTCTGAAGATTAAGGAAATACTGGAACGCCTGTCTGTTGGTGGGAAGCTGGGAACCACTGATAAAAGCTGAAGGGTATTCAACCAGGAAAGTTTCAGTGAGAGATCTGGTAGATGGCCCAGTTGACACCTGCCTGTGGACAGTACGTGGAGGTTCTGAGATATCAACTGTGCGCCCACGGAGCTCCCTCAGCTCCTTGCTTAATGCCATTGTGAAGTTGTAACTTGTAGATGGTTTTCTAGATTCTGATTGAGTTTCTGTTGTTTCCTGAAAAATGATAGATAATTATTATTATTATTATTATTAATTATTATTTATTTATTATTATTATATTATTATTATTATTATTATTATTATTATTTACTAATTTTATGCTCTTTCATTTGATACCTAATTTTGTTGCTCTATCTTGTTTAGATCAAAAGTTAAAGTGCAAAACATAATTCAAGGGACCCCGGAATTGGCGCTTTGGCCGATTTCAAGGCAGAAAATTTAAAGCTCCATGCGGCAATGCTTCCCAACATCCTAGGTCAAAATAGTTGTGATTTTCGGCTTTCTCAGGTCAAAATGCATGGGAAAATGTACAGAAACCTATGAAAATAAGAAAAAGTTGATTTTTGAACAGGCCTAAATTTTGGTATGGATTTATATACAACATAATATGTTATAAATTTGAATCAGAGCGAGAGGAGATATTTATCTTAGAAGCGTTCGATTTTGCTCTGATTAGCGAATTCGACCACTTACCTAAGCATTTATGAATATCTTGCGAGGGGTGAACGCACTTAAAAGAAAAAAAATGAAAAAATAATACATGCGAACGTATTTGGACGTTTTCGAACGAATGCATAAAGTTTTGCATTTCATATACTGACACGAGTAAAAAATGAATATTTAATAAAAAATGATATAGGGTAATGGTCAAGATAGGACGTGGATGTACGAATGAACAACGTATAAATAATGGGAGGATTTAAAAGGAACGAATTAGAGACAAAGAGTGGTAATAAGGACTAAGTATACTACAGGTTAGATGCAAGACAATCATAATTAATTATAATAACATCTATAACAAATGGAAAATGGATACGACTAAACCATAGAAATGGTAGATCGTAGGGTTGTGACACAAACAAAAATAGAAAGCTACAAATAAATTTTTTATCCAAACTCGCGTTAAGCGATTTTGGTTCTTATGTAAAAATGAATATTGATTATTCATTGTTCATTTTTACATAACTGAAACTTCACCAATTCATTTACAAGATGCTCTTGCCATTCTCTTGGTAGGCATATGTGGCAACTATATCCATCAGTTGGCATAAAAATTGCAACGAGCGAATTATAAAAAAGGTTCTGGCAAAACCTTAAATTTGCTGTACAGCAGGTCTTTTAGACTCTTACATAAAGCTCTCCCGAGATACCCAGTTTCGAAAATGTTTGCTGTCCCTAATGGCCCGAGCTTCCCGGAGGTAACAAGACAATACAGTCCAATGCAAAGGATTAAAAAAAATGAGCCAACCCAATTATCCAGGCTATCCATGAATCCTGCCATTTGTCCTCTAAGCTAAGGAATTCTTGGTACGAAAACGTCTGTCTGTAGCTCCACTTAACCTCGACATTACTGAAGTCACCGAGAAGTCACCGTACACCAACCAATGTGCCATCATAATCAAGCATAATTAATCTGAATCACTTGCGTACTTCGTGGTTACATGTCCAGTGGATCCGTATGTGCACCTTGATGCTGGACACACAAGCGGATGCGCCTCCATGTCCTCTGTGACATGCGTCGGAGCATTTGTGGAGTAATGGTGCGAAAGGCGTCTTCCACAGCTCTGCGCAACTCTTCGTTGGTGTTGTAGCAACGCGCAGCCACTACTCCCTTGATAATACCCCACAACGAATTGTCCGGGGTGGTAAGGTCAGGACTACGTGGTGGCCATGGTAATGGTGCCAGAGATGTCGGTGAACCACGGCCAATCCAGCGGCCTGCAAAATGTTCGTTCAAAACGTCGCGCACAGAAAAAACAAAGTGTGCGGGTGCCCCATCGTGCTGCAGCCACATGTCATCCATGAGTCCCCTATCTCTGAGCTGAGGTATGAGCCACGTCTCCAACATTGCCGAATAAGATGTCGCGTTCACGGATCCATCGAAAAAGTAAGGTCCATTCAAATGACCTGATGTCATATCCGCCCATATCATCACATGCGGTGGATTATGTTCCAGCTCCTGCGTGAAATGGGGATTCTCTTTTGACCAGAACACCACATTTCTGTCGCGCGAACTGCGATAGATGGCACATTCATCACTGAAAAGAACCTTTGAGCGGGATACGGCACTTGGGAATGTGTCCAACAGAGCACGGCATGATTCACAACGCCGATCGATGTCGGCATCTGACAGTTCATTCACGAAAGTTGGGCGAGACGGCCTCACTTTCAGGTCTTTCTTCATGTGGTCTCGCATCGTTGACCGTGGCACACCAAGCTCTGATCGTTTCCGCGTCGACTTAATTGGGGAACGTTCAATGGAAGCGGCAATCGCTGCACATGTTTCCAAGCGCGTTGTCTTTCTCCCACTCCCCGGCCTGTCTTTAACGCTTCCAAGCGCGAACGCACGTTTTTCCCAATCCAGCAGTGTTCCCGAAACACAGCCATCACCTGCGCCATTGTTTGTCCCGTGTGCGGTCTCTCATGTACCCACACACTTGCCACCAACCGCTCCTCAACAGAGTAACTGCTTGTGTCAACCATACCGACAACACCACAACTAAATTCCATGGGTACGGCTGTCACGTACGCACTATCTTCGACACTGTTGCCAGATTGCCATTCGACACTGTTGCCAGACTGCCATTGTACATAGTAGTGTGTGCTGTGCTGTGCTGTGTAAACTCAAATTGATTTCGGGTGCGTATCGTGCGGGTGTACGGTGACTTCTCGCCCACCCTGTATATATTTCTATCTTTAGTATGTAAACTGTCATTGTATTAATATTTGTCATATGGATTATAGTCTGCCAATAAACCTTTTCATTTTCATTCATTATAATATATATATATATATATATATATATATATATATATATCTCCTCTCTCTCTATCTATCCGTCATACGCATGCGCAGATTCGACTATCGTAGAAATTTCTAAACGCCCACAAAGGTATCACTGTCCAATCAAGAAGTCCGCGAGCTTGTGATTGGTGTACAGCTATTCGTCACTCGAAATGGGGCAGCCCAGCCACATATGAAAATGGGGCATTTTCATTTCTGCACCATATTAGCTGATATTTTCCATTCAATTACCACGCGTTGCTAGTCGTCATGAATTCCGATATTCAAACAGAACTCTATTCTTCACCACAGGTATTTGAAGTTGGAGATCTTGGGTAAGCTACACACACACACACACGAAAGAGTGATTTTATCATGTCTTCCTACAGTGCCAGTGCAACTCTACAACTTTTTACCGCGGTTGACATGGAAGAATTATTTTAATCGCAACAAGTGGCAAACATTTGTGAAGCCGAACAGAATGATACAACAGAATGGGGGCACAAATGAGATGTACAGTAAGTAGAAAAATTAATACATTCGTATGTTATAGCATTTCTCTACAGTATTTACCCATAGATCTCTTTTAAGCAACTTTTACCATACAAAGAATGTATCAAAGTATATGTGAATGACCCGGCTAGGCTGTGTTTATTTTCTACCCATGGGTTCGAGACCTTTTGACGGCGGGAAATGCATAGTATGCCCAGCTAGTCATCCTCCCACACAATAAAGAAAGGGGTTGGCAGATAATTGGCGTAAATTAGGCATTTTAAAGTGTCAGCCTTATGATTTATTGCATAATTTTTACTGAATTGTGAAATGTGATTTAAATTGATTGCCGCTCTCTGTCTATATAGAATATATATATATATATATCATGTGTCATTCAGCTCAGTGATTAATACGGTACTACATTATATTAATCAAGAATCCTTTGCAAATGTTAGTTATTTTTATAAAGATCCATAATTTAATCATATTTTCACTCGTACCAAGAATGAATTACTGCAAACTTTTAATGGAGGGATTTTATCGCTGCTTTAACCTAACCCTTCGTCAAACGCGTACAATTGAGCTAACCGTGCAATCAATTAACCTATCCAGGCATTCAACTAGTCTAACCAGGCATTCAATATTTTCCCCATAGATCTCTTTTAAGCAGCTTTTACCATACAAAGAGTGAATCAAAGTGTATGTGAATGGCCCGTTTAGGCTAATTGCTTACTGTTTATTATTTGCCCGCATACCCCAGCTGTTTAAGCGTCTCTCTCCCTCTCTCTCTCGCTTTCGCAGCACAAACGCCAGCGGTCCCTATTTTTAAAATAAACAGATATCCAATGATACCCTTCTCCACCACTAACAACCATATTTAGAATAAGTGCGCCGCAGTGTCTCATTTAAAGTGCAAAGTTATTCGTCATTTTCTCTTAAAGGGGATTAAAATTTCTACTTTTATGTATTAATTATATAATCCATAGGCCTACAGACTTTTTTTTTCAGAAAAATGTCTGAACTGTCCAAAAATAATTAACATTTTTTTGTCTACAACCGTGTCCTTTTTCCTTAGAGGACCGATGCGGAACTCGATCGTGTTAGAGAAACTGTTCGTAATAGCTTTGAAGAAACTCAAATCGTGGACGAGGATTTGGACACTGAGGTACAAGTTTTACTGCACACTCATCCCAGCGATTGTCGTATCATTGACGAAGTGATGTGAGTTTTTCTTTGTGTGTGTGTGTGTGTGTGTGTGTGTGTGTGTGTGTGTGTCGGGGAAGAACAAGCCATGTATCTTCAGCATTTTATTAAATGAAAGAGCCATGAGGATTGTTTTATAAAATAATACATAATAGCATTTAATGTATACAACACAATTTTACATAATATGCCCTTCAATGTTTCTCACATTGAGTGACATTGGTATAAATATTTTTTGTAAATTATATATTTATATCCAACTTAAATTAGTTACAGTATTAGCATCCACTACATTTTAAATAAGCTACTGAGCATAAGACTCGTCCTTAAACGCTACACAAACTAATATTATTGGAGATATTTTATATTTTACACAATATTATTGCAATTACTTAAGTTACAATTTTATATATATATATATATATACACGCATAAAACTTCACACAATACACCGACTGCGTACAAACGGGAACCGATTTTTTATCTGGCTGCATACTTCTTCCGCAGCCTTATTAGCCCACTTCTATGTGGGGTCGCTGTTGCAGATCCTTCTTCTTCATTCACTTCTGTCTTGAGCCACCTCTTCCTCCAGTTCCTTATCACTATCTTTCTTCAGTCTATCTCGCCACCTCATCTTAGGTCTACCTCTTCTTCTCGTGTCTGGAATTTCCATCCTCAGCATCCGTCGTCCCACATACTCCTCCTCCCTCCTCTGGACATGCCCAATGCCCATACCATCTCAGTCTCTTTTCCTGTGTCTTCTTGGAGATTTCCGTTACTTTTGTTGTTCCTCTTGTTATAATGGATCTGCATTCATAAGGTTTTGGCAAAAGTTTTACGGCCGGATGCCCTTCCTGCCGCCAACCCTCCTCCTTTCTCCGGGCTTGGGACCGGCTGAGACTTGGGCTGGCTTGCCCACTCCTAGGCAGTGTCGCACAAATCGAATAATTTTTAAAAATTTGTAAATTCGTTCCCACGGGCCATATGCTAGAGAAATGAAAGGCAATACATCCCGCAAGTATTGCTATAGTACCCCTGTAATTGGTTTGGTAAGGGTTTCAGACAATTTGGGGAATGTGCAATTGCTCGAGAAATTTTAAAATAACGTCATTCCAAGGATGAACCCCCAGTGAGTTAAAATTGTACATTCGCTCCCTATTTTAAAATAAACGGCTAGCCAATGAATCCCTTCAACTCCGCTAACAAGTCATGTTGTGTTTCGTGAAAGGTATCTCTTTGGAGGGCTGTTCCATATCGGCCATCGGTTGTAATTTTGAACAATCCTTTAAGTTTAATATTTCTGTTAGTCTCTGATTTTATGATCAGAGTATGTACAGGGGTATCTTTGTTTACGATTTTGTATACTAAGTCATTCGTAAGATTTGATCTTTTCAAACTACCGTTTTAGTCTCTCGCAAAGTCCTCGGCTGCACCATAATGACCCGGGCCTAGTGTTACTACTGTAGTGTAGTATTGTGCCTCCCCACTCCGGGCGGCACGCATGGTTTCGTCCCGAGTTACACCGGCTTTTCACACTCATCGCGGTTTCTAAGAATCGTAAAAACAGATTCTTTATTATCAATACTTAAAAACTTGGTAGACAATTGACTTTCGCATATTCCTACCTCATGTGATTCACGACCAAATTCGATGGGCCCGTGGAGTTCTGTTACAAAGCTGGCCAGGGTATTGCCAGGATGTACAGACAGAGAAGAAGAGGACCGAAGTGTGACGTAGAAGTGGTTAGGCGCCATGTTGCATACTGTTCGAGCTTCATTATTGCATCAGCTTTTATATAGGTGTTGAAGCTTTCTGGGTACCCTAGCCATTTCACCAGGTACATTTTTCTCTTTCCTGAACCTTTGCTGCCTAAAGTTTTTTCAATTTTAAACACGCTTTTTCCTAAATTAAATGTCGCTTTCTGCAGCTCCTCACCATAAAAGCCTCCTGCTATTTCTTCCCCATTAAAATCTTCAACGTAATACAGCATTATCTCGTCTTTGGGTCTCATAGCCCTAACTTTAAAAATCTCACGTATCCAACCTTGCTCAAATCCCTTCGCGAATTTATTACCCGAACGCGACAGCCTTACATAATCATTGATTTTGAAACGCGCAGTGTGGTGGTACTCTACGAGTGGCTTTCCTCACCTCACGCTCTGTGTGCGTACCTCTTTCTAAAATTTCGTTAGGTGTTGTACCAATCGCAGGGTGGTGTGAACGGTTGTAGGATTAGGCCAGCAAATCCAGAATGTCTACACAGTAAACCCTCGTTCAACGCGTGTTTGTCCAGCGCGAATTTGCTTATACACGGAAAAGTAAGTGCGAACAATTATTTGCCGAAAACGAAAAATTTGATTATACACGGTCCGCCTAACACGCTCTAATACAGTAGTACTGTACGCGTGCCAATGCGCGCTCTAGTGTTTTCTCCTACACTCTCCAATACTCCCGCATCTCCCTCCCTCTTGCGTCACCACTCGCATCACCCTTTGGCTCAGTCCCGCTACCGCGTTAAGTTCAGTGAAGTTGTGTTGGATTGTTTTTGTCGTATTTTGCTGTTGTTTTGCTATTACCCTTAGACAGCAGTATGGCACCAAAACGTAAAGCATCTGCAAGTGATAGTGAAGAGAAGAAAAGTCGTAAGGTTATGACATTAGCCGAAAAAATAAAGAGTTTAGATAAGTTGCGTGGTGGTGGTGGTATGAGCATAACATCACTTGGCCGCGAGTATCACGTGAATGAGTCTACCATACGTACCATCCGAAAGAGTGAAGAAAAGATACGTGCTATTTTCATTTAATATATTTTTATTTATCATATGTAAATATCATTATGTTTATGATTTTATTATGTTCTTATTTCATATACAGTATAGGTAGGGAAATTCATTTGTGTGTGAATAAAAAATCTACGTATCTAAGACTTTACGCGGCCGCGTTCACGTATCCCCATTTATCCCATATGGTATTAAGTTTGTCCAACGCGGATTTACCTAACGCATCGTTCTCGAGGAACTTAACCCCGCTTTGGACGAGGGTTTACTGTATATATGTATGTGTTTTTATGTGTGAAATAGCAAGGCATGCGTTCCTTTATGGTACGTTGAACTCTTTCAGCTAAAGAGGCCTTATATATAGAATTGCTAGTGTAGTAACTGATATTAAACTCTGTCAACATCCTCTGAAAAGGTCGGCCTATAAATTCTTTCCCCATGTCCGTACGAAAATAATCAGGAATCTGTTTTCTTTCAACATCAGCGTTTTGGTAGCTTCAACAACTGTTTCAGGCGATTTATTTTTTCAGAGGAATTAACCACAAATATCTAGAGGATACATCTATTATGAATAGGATGTAGCGGTAGCCACCATTATACACTGAATATCTCTGCATGTCTGTTAAATCCACCTGCCAAATAGAATCACTCGAGGCTGCTGTTGTCTTGGCTGTTTTAAACCTTTTTCTCACCGGCTGTATAAGCATCCTGCTCCCGCAAAAACCTCTCAACATCTTTTTTCCCTACCCCTTCATTATAAACGCCTTTGTACAGTCTATCAACTCCGCCGTAGGAGGTTGGGCTATAAATGTCACACTAACGTTTTCTTAATAGGTTAGCCATTTGCGTATTTTAGAGGCACGCAGGGAGGGTTCACCGTTGTTGTTCGGGCTCTTCTTTCTCCTCTTCAGAGATGCTACCGCTGGGTGTGAAGACGTGTACAGTTGTGGCATATGCGAGGCTTGCTCCAAATCTTTTAACCTGTTCAGTAGGGTGGAGTGAAAAATATTTTTTTTTGAATTTCAAAATCCTTGGGGTCGGGAAAGTTGCGTATTTACGTGAAACGTACTGTGTGAAATTTTTGTAATCGTACAGCTATAATTAAATTGTGCACACTGAACTCAAAGTTTTTAAAAATTGGTAAAATTACTAGAATTTCGCCATTTTTATTTTGTTTTTTTTAGACACGTACTGTGTGAAATTTTTGTAATTTTGTAATTTAATTTAAAAAACTGAAAATAAAAATGGCGAAATTTTAGTAATTTTGCCAATTTTTAAAAACTTTGAGTTCAGTGTGCACAATTTAATTATAGCCGTACGATTACAAAAATTTCAGATTTCCTATCATTGCTTTGATATGCTTCCATCCTGATGGTGAGGGACTACCCCACTTTCTCACCAGGTTATGGACGATTTCAACGATATTCGAGCCCTGTACCTTTGTTCCTTCAACGATGATCTCACCTGTATCGGTCCACTGTATAATGGGATCCTCACTCAATAGATTATAAAGACTTAAGCCTTTATTCCTCAATGTATGTGGGAGACTACTTTTTAATACATGCTCGATATGTTGTGGGGGTCGATCCGTTATTCTTTGACTGGTCGTTTCTAGCCTCGACCCCAGGTCCTATGCCTCCATGCTCAGCGTCGTCTGCGCTGTACCTAATAACTACGGGAACCTCTGTCAGATTCTTATAATTTTCGTACTCATGAAGAAATTTCTGCAGAGCTTCTTAATATAAGAATCTTTTTTTCGTCAGGTGACTTTTCACTGTCTAATAGGTCTAGCAATTCGCCTTCCATTCTTTTAAGCCTGCTTTTACGGGGGTCTAGAACCATATCTGGACTCTTTGAGCTTTGTAGTGAAGCAGACACCTCGTGTGGAATCACGACTACTTTCTTCATTATATTAAACTAGTCAATAAAGGGCCCAAAACTGAAAATAAGATGGGGAAGAATGAACCCCGTCTTTGTACAACAATTCGTTTTTTCTTCCCCACAGTTTGACTTTTACGAGCTAGTATGCGTATAAGGTTCTTGTGACGGTGTAGGCGAGCCTTTTGAGGGGGTTTCATTGGTACATTAAATTTTATAACGTTAAGACAGATTTCACAGATGCATTTTAAAAGTCGGAGTCAATATTTTTAACAGACAGCTGCTGCAGTGCCCGAGGCAGTCGATGATAGATTTTTATTAATTCATGGTATTTCTTTAGCCTCTTTGTCATTCTGGAATATACACCGTTTCAAGCTCCTTTGAGAATATATTTGTTCTTAGAAGCGCCCTAAACGTGTTTCGCAGGTGAAGGTCACAAAGCAAATATCCGTAACGTTAACTTGTAGCTTCTTTATAAACTTCCAAAAACTCTTTACGTCGATTCGGGAACATTTGATTGGCTAATACCCAAATTTGTGACACATCTCTACGTTGTGCGAATAAGACTAGATATCGTGTATTTAACGAAACATTGCGCATGTATCTATTTAAAAAAAATAGATTCTGGTTGATGAAGAATACGCTTATGTTAAGATGGTGGGAGAACACTGTAAATGTCTCGGAAACGTTTTATTCATTTCTAACATGAGATCGTCAATTACAATGACTGTATGTTCATTTTCCTTTAACGAATTAACGTCATATACACCTTTGTGGAACAAAATATCATCTTGGTACTCGTTGAATACTGACTGGTATGTCGAATAGCACCATATGACTTTATGCACAAATTTTGAGAACATCTCCCCCTTATCTTTAATGATTTTAAGTATGCTGTAAACACAGTTTTACCACATCCTGTAGGGCCAGATATAATACATGTGGACGGACTCGTGAACCTGAATTTTTCTACAGAATCCATCTCTAATACATCACACTCCTAAGTGAAACATTTACAAAATATAATAAAATTTTAAGTGATGATACTTATATTCTACAGTCTTGTCTTTCTTCTTCCTTAGAACCGTGAATGACGATGAGGTACTGTGCCAGCAATATGTCCCCATCATCGATATTACAGATGATTCCGTTGAAAGTGTAGTTGTGGCTACAGGCTCCACCCTCGCTAGCGAACCCCCACCAGCGGCACCTGTAGCGCCCCCACGCGACAAATCGAGGAGAAAACTGGGACATGATGAAGTTTATGATGATTCGCCTTCCACGTCAGGTATAAAGCGTACTAGGAGTGTAGCGGTTGTTAGACCCCAGTAATAGAGCCTTAACCCTCTACGTCTTACAGCACAGCCCCCACATTAGTTCCTTGTACAAATAAAAATGTGCTCCCTTATTCCTGTTCAATTCCGATCGTACCCTCCACAGCACCAGCTTCTCGTTCTGTAGAGGATAGTATAACATTCGTGCTGGTGAGCACCGCCTCCTCCCCCTGACGAGAATGTATAGCAATGGTGTTGAACACGGACTGCGACGCGTAGTTGAACGTATTGTGGAGTTTGCCCTTCAGAACAGCGACGGACGTGAAGTCAGGACGAGGCTGTACTTCGGGTTCGGGTCAGATGACGTGGATGTAGATGATTTTTGGGTATTAATACCATACAGACGCTTGGCTGCTGTAGATACAGAATATATTATGGGCCGTATAATGCAAGCCTCTCAAAGCAGTACAACCTTCAACATGGACAACTTCACTTTAGATACTGACCGGGTATTCCGTGTTGCGGGATATACGGCCACACCTTATACTCTTAACTTCAATTCTCAGGCTATTTACAGAGGGCATATAAACTCCGAGCGTGGTTGCAGCTTTATAGCAGTAGTCTTAGCTCATATGTTTATTGTACTAAATGCACGGACCCAAAAAATTTGGTTGCCTACGGTTGTGTAGCGTGCCCGTAAACTGGCAGCAGATTGCAAGATCGAGTTTGACTGTAATATGGGTCCTGAAGAACTGAGAAGGGTAGAGCGGGAAATGAATGTTCATATAGTTGTATTTGAAATGGATGATCGTCGTAGGACTTTGTATATTTTTGAAAGCAGTGTGAAAGACCGTACAAGACCTCTACTTATTTTAGAGCTGTCAGGAACAACGTATCTCCCCCTCCCGCAATATAAGGGACCTTTAGGCGAGTTATAATAAAAGTCGAGTATATGGAAGGCATCATGATTTGTGTAAGGGGTGTCTCGAGTTTGCGGATGATATAGTGAAACATTGTAAAGAATGCCACATGGTATGTGAAAAGTGTAAAAGCTCCAAATGTGAAAGTCATATAGTTGAAGCTGAGAAGAGGGACTGTAATGTATGTAGACGCACATTTTTCAATAATAACTGCATTGAGCACCATAAGTCAATTGGCACTTACGGGAAAATGAGAATTTGTTAATGTGGTATGTTTCATATGATGGATAATTGGGGGAAATTCACGCATAAATGTGATGAAATTCACTGTTCTACATGCCACGAGAAATATAAGGCAGATGGTATAAAGCATATATGTTATATGAAAGATGCTGAGCCTAAAAATAAACCTTGTATAACTGTATACTATGATATAGAAACATATACGGATGCTGAAACCAAAGAGGTCATCCCGCATCTACTTGGAAGCCAGACTATCTGCGATGAGTATATGAAGATCGAGTGTAATGAGTGTCACAAATGTGGTAGACGGACAAACGTTTTTAAAACGATCGCGTACGACAACCCCGTGAAACTCTTTGTGTCCTATATTGTCAAGTTAGCGGACAAGTTAAAAAAATGACTGTGTATATTTTTGCCCATAACGGCATAAAATTTGAGACACAATTCCTTTATAAGGAGCTGCTTGAACACGAGTGATCGGAGATATGTACAGGCGATCCCTTGAAAAGAGGAAACAAACTAAAACAGATACAAATAAGAGGTAATGTTCAGTTTAAAGACACTTTATTATTCACACCTTGTAAATTAGCCAAGCTACCCAAGGTGATGGGCATAGCCGCCGAAGTTTCAAAAGGGTATTTCCCTCAAACATTACTTTAACTATGTCAACATGAGTGATAGTGAGTGTGAAGATTTTGACCGCAACTACAACAGTTTTAATGAAGATAATCCTTATAATATAGCGGATGAATGTGAACGTTATTGCGTGAATAATGTGCGCGTGCTTAGAGTATGTTTCGAGGCCTTTAGAAGGATGTACATTGTACATAGACCGGTTCAACTGCGATCCGCTGCAAGTCGCAACCACGATCGCCTCATTGTGCTTTACGATGTTCAAGAACAATTTCATGTCTAAAGAAACACTAGCCGTCAATCACAGAAACAATCCACGCAGTTATGGGCATAAGGCTATTTACTGGCTCATACACCTACAGCAACAGACCAGTTGTACAGTATATATAAAACATGCCCACAACACGGGGGAAGTGCCCATCATGGTCAATGGTCGTGTTTTTGTGTGGATGGTCTAAGCGAAGACCGTGTCACCGGTGAGAAGACTGAGTACTCCTTTAACGGGTGCTGGTGGCATGGATGCCCACGTCCTGAGTGTGGAATCGTAGGAGATAGCCATGGTAGATCTCCTGCCGACAGTCTTGCATGGACCCGCATCCACGATCAGCTTATAGGTTTCCAGTTCACTCACAAGCTCTTGTGGGAGCATGAATATGATGCACGGCTGGAAACAGATGGGAAGTACCGCGAAGAAATAAACATCATCAAACGTTCAATGGTGTTGGATCCTTTCAGATGCGGCGATAGCTTGTTCGGTGGATGTGCAAATCCCTTCAAGTTATACTTTCCACCTGCGGAGGGCGTGAAACTCCATTACTACGACTTCTGTTCTTTATACCCCTACGTGATGAAAAACTGGTGGGACCGACCCTGCCCACCATCGAAGAGTTCTCAGCAAATTTGAACGAAAACTATTTCGGTCTTTCTTTCGTAGATGTGGTCCCCCCTCGCGACTTATGGATGCCGAACTTACCCGTCGTTATAGACCACAAGCTCTTTTTCCCTTGTGCGTGAAGTGCGCAGAGGAGAACAATGGGACCTGTAATCACACAACCAACCAGAGGAAGATCAACGGTGTATATACAAGTCCTGAGCTGTCCCTAGCCGTTCGCCACGGTTACAGAATATTGAAGATATATGAGGTGTGAAGGTTTCAGAAGCTACCCAACCTTTTCACGCCATATATAAACACTTTTTTGAAGGATAAGGTAGAAGCATCAGGGTATCCGCGAGGAGTTGAGACCCAAATTGAAAAATCGGCGTATATTCAGCGCTACCGTGATCGTGAAGGGATACAACTTGACCAGTCCCAAATTGTAAAGAACCCGGGCAAGCGCTTTCGTGCAAAGTTGTGCCTAAATAGCCTTTGGGGGAAATTTGCACAGAATACAGACAAGGGAAACGTTCATCTAGCCCAAAGTTATAACGAGGTGTGGGATTATACCAACGCTTCCGATAAAGAGGTCATGGAGATCGTGAATGTAGGTAATACGTACATAATAAAGTACAACAGTGCCGAATTGGCTGCAGATACATCACGTGTTACAAACATACCTGTAGCCAGCTTCACAACAGCATACGTTCGCATCAAACTTTGGGGTCTACTGCATTCTCTTGGGCAGAGGGTTCTGTACGCGCTCACAGATAGTGTGATATTCACAGAGAGGGAGGGTGAATACATGCCGCCTATTGGAGAATTCCTCGGGGATGAGATCAAGGATGAGTATGATTTTTTTGTATCAACAGGTCCAAAAACGTATGGGGTACGGATGAGGGTGGGGGAGGATGTGAGATATATCGTGAAGGCGAAAGGCTTCACGCTTAACCAGGCGAACCGGCGGATCGTTAACTTTGATTCGCTGAAGGAGCTAGTGAGCTTAGAAGATGAGGGTGATCAGCCACCTTAACTGACCGTAGGGACCCACAGTTTTCGGGCACAGAAACTGGGGGACGTGAAGGAACTTAGGGGGACGAAAGTGTGTCGTAACACATATAGGGAACGCTACCATGTGCCTGGTACCTACGATATCGTACCCTTTGGGTACCACAGCCCTTGAACGTTTTGTTATATTTATGTCTTTTACTTGATATCGATGTTTTTTATTTATTACGCGTAGTTGAATATATTCCATGAATTAGAGACTAATTATTCGTTGATGATATGTTTATTTAAAATAAATTATGTTTCAATTAGCGTTTCATTTTCTCCTTCGTGTGTGTGTGTGTGTGTGTGTGTGTGTGTACAGGAAAAGGCTAAGCACCGCCAACTGTATGACCTATCAAAGGGGACACGTGACTCCTGCCACAAGCTGGCCATATCTCTGCCCTGCGTGCTCAGTTGACCTCAAGAAGCCGTGGATATCAGACGTGTATTTTTGAAGAATTCATGCGTAGACGGAAAAAGTAATGGCTACCTTTGATATTGCGTGTTCGACATTCATGAAGTGGTATTCGATAAAGTCTACAGATGTGGCTTTTTAAGGCTTTTAATGCCATATTGAGCCGAGCGAAGCGTGAGGAGCAGGAGGTTCAAATACTCTACAGATATTCTGGTGAGAGCATTCCGGGGTTTCGTGGCTCAAACGATGTAATGGAGTATGTCGTAGGGCTAAACTGTGTAAAGACGCACATACACCGCGAAATGAAAGAAGCATCACGTGCAGAAGAGAAGCAACGGGTATGGGCAGTGAGCCTTGTTGACGAATGGTATGACGAGCGGTATTATGTCATGTTACATCACATCGAGTACGCATACCCTGCGGCTGAGAATATAAATCTTGTTATCATGGACAGCCTGATATATTTTTATCATTACCTTCATATATATTATGATGAGGTTCGCAGTGAGGTTGTGGCTAAAGGCTTGTGCGAGTTTTTAATAAAATTTAGGGATGAGTATCGCTTGCTAAGCAAAAAGGACGGATATGGACACATGTTTCTCTCAAATAGAGCGCTGGAGTGTTAATGTGTGGAGAAAATGAATGAAGATGTATGGTTCCGATAAAACATTAAAGCCGTTATTACTTCATGTATCGGAAAAATTCTCTAAACATCTACCCAGTATAATGGATACAAGTATTCACATGATTCTTTCATGTTGGAGCAAGGCCGTGCACGCATCCAGAGGCGTACCGAAGGGGGAGGCGACAGGGGTGATCGTTCCCCCCTTGAGCTAATAAATTATTTTGATTATTTTTATGTATTTAATTTAAATATTCACTTAAATATTTTTACGTATTTAATTTACATATTCAATTAAGTAGTTTACATTTTTAATTTCATTATTATTTTCATTATTTCATTATTAATTATTATTTTGATTATTTTTATGTATTTAATTTACATATTCAATTAAATATTTTACATATTTAAGTTCATGCGCCAATCGAAAAATGTTAGCTAGCTTTCTAGCGATTTTGTGTTTCATGAATATTGCGTCATTTTTCATGGCACCGGGCAACCGCAGTTTATCAATTTTTGTTTGCATTCATTTAAATATTTAGTTTATGAACTTTCTAAATTTTGATAATTTTAAGTATTGATTAACACTTTGTGTGTATGAATGTGTATGTGTGTGTGATCATGTGTGAAGGCCGCTTGATCTCAAACATGTAACTAATAAATGAAATGAAACATTAAGTATGTTATTTTTAAAATTTGGTATTCAGTTTTTTACACATTTTAAAATTTAGTTTCAAAGTTTTCATTTAATTTACAATTTTTCACATTGTATGTCACACAAAATTTTGTGTGGATTTTGTTTAGATTTTATATTTCATTATAATGAACTTTAATGTTATGGTTAGTAATAATTCCTACTTCTATTTGTAACTTTGTAGAGTACTATTTGCAGGTGTTACAGGACTAAAGATAATGGACCTTTATAAATTTTTCAAAAGAAAAAATGTTCAAACTGACAGTGGTTCTACAGAGCATGATGATCAAAGTACTGTTAATCCCAGTAAAATTGCTAGGTTACAACAGGATGAGAATGAAAGTGAAAAAATTTCATCAGGAAGAAGTACTACTACAAACTCAATTGATAACTCATCATTGGAAAGCACTTCAAATTTCGGTAAGAAATATTTCACTAAAGATTTAATTCTCATATTGAATACTCATGATGGAAGTAGTGATATTAGTAGTGGTGATGATGATGATAATAGTTTTAATGATAGCCATTATGATATTGATAAGTATGAAAGTCACAAGGTATGGTGTGCAATTTTTTTGTATGTAGTGAGAAAACTGTAGGCTACATTAATTTTACATTATTATTATTATTTTTATTGTCATTTGTTATTATTATTTATTGTTGACGTTTTTGTATAATTTTCTGTAAAGTGTAATTTTTTTTGTATTATCACTTTTAGGTCCATACACAAAGTATTGACATAATGAAACCTGTTAGGATTTATTGTTAGAATAATATTGTTAGAATAATTCTAAGATCTTGTTATGCATTAATAAAACGTTGATGTACATTATATCGAGCAATTTTCAGTATAAATTTGATATCTTCATGGTAAAAAGAGATGCTCTACTGCAGTTTATTTTAAAAGGCGGAAAATATAGTCTCAGCCTAAAACTTCAAATTTTCTAGAAAACGATGTCTCCAGACCTCCTAGAAACTCGCGCCTTCGGCGCTAGCTCTTGCCTCCCCTACTACTAAAAATCTAAAATGGCTTAGGATCCCGAAAACTCTTAATCCGGCCCTGAGAATAATTTTCTTTTATAAAGGTAACAGTTCGAGGAAATGCTTAATCTTGAAATTAGCACTTTTTTATTCTTATGTTAATACAAATCTGAGCATCCTAATTGCGGTTTGCATTGAATATTATGTTACTAATCAGACTTTTATCATAATTTTTATATTTTTGATAATATCATTTTTATATTCTTATTCATAATGTGTCTTAGCAGTAGCTAGTTAATAATCTTTAACTGAATGATAAGCTCATCATGAACGTACAAAAAATTATTTATCTCTATTTCAATTATGCTTCTACGATTAATTCCAAGTTCGACCCCCGTTGGCAAATTTCTGGGTACGCCCCTCCACGCATCACTAACGCTTGGTATGACGCGCCCATGTGACTTATCCCCGACACCTCCTACCGAAACCGCGCACCGGCTGCTCATAGTCACTTCAGAGCTTGACCTGACTGGACGTACACTCCTCTACAATAGAAAACGATGGAGCTTCCGTTGAGCAGCATCCTCAATGCCGTATACGATGTGTCAGTGACGAAGTCAGTGCGTGTGTTCAGGCGTAAAACCAGTGCTGTTAGCTATGTGCTTGAATCACGTTGTAGACAAACAAACTCTGGTAAACGGAATGTTATTTATTTAAGTGTTGAGATGAATAGAATCTTCGTGATAGTTGAGAAGTGGGGTGAGGATCGTTGTAAAATACCTGCATTTGTAGGCACAAGAAGAGAGCAGATTAGTGATGCAACCTCATATACCAATATTTTTACTTTGTGTATAAATCGCGACCGGCCATGCATTGATATACGGTTGATGCAGAAGAATGCGTCTGATAATAACGTTCTTGTCCCTACGCGAAACCGTTTCATCCTCGACAGAATGTTTGACATCGTCGGTTTCCGCACGCTAAAGCCTATATTAGACGCACGTATTTCCGATATGCTTTATTTTGACACGGTTCTTGAATACGCATACACTGCTCTGCTCGACGGGCTTACCGAGTGTAGGACTGAACAAGGCGAGAATGGTCTAGAGCTGGATGCTTATTTAAAAGGTATAGACTCTTCGAAATATCATGAACTTTGGTACAAAGGACTTGAGCGGTACAGGGCTGAACTCACCTACACCGTTCACCCTGAAGAATTGTATCTTTATATAACGAGCAGCTGTCGTTACGACTTAGAAGATTATTTCAACTGCCGCTATGAATTGTGAAGATGAGTTCACGATTGAAAATCTCGGATCGATAAGAATAAACCCTCGATTGGAAAGGAGTGTTTATAAACTTGAATTTAATAAAGATGTTGTGGCAAACGATACCCTCTTTGTGCGTGCTTTTGATTGTATTCTATTAGTGTTGAAAGAGAGTGATAACTTGCCAAACAATTGTAAAGTGTGCACAAAAATAGTGTTAAACGAATTGAAAGCTCTTTACATTGAGTATAGGCACCCGCGTACTTTTTGAGTGGTGAAATAATATTAAATCGCATTTATTGCATAGTACAAAGCAACGATGATGTAACTGTAGACTCGATCACATGCGAGTTTACTATTTAAGCGCAGTAGAATATAACGCGCCTGTATTTTGATGTATATGTATATTACTTATGTATTGGAATTCTTCTGCACTATTATTTTGAAGTTTATATATACGTGTGTATTTGCTCGTACATATATTAAATGTGTATATAGATTTCTCCTGTACTATTATTATTTTTTATGCTTCTATGATATATGTGTGTAGATGCGTGTACATATATTAGACGTGTATATAGATTTCTACTATACTAATATCATATATATATATATATACACAGGGCGTCCCAAAAAATGTATACACACTTTAAATACTTATAAAGGCAGTGTTTATTAAAATACATTTCATTTTCAAAATGTAATAGAATCTACAGACATTATTTAATTGTTTTGTCAACGCCTGTTTACAAACTGACGTCCGTTCTGGTCCAGGCACTGCTGATAACGCGAAGCAATGGAATCGCAAACATCACGAAACATTTCGTTTGGTATTTGTGTGCATTCTCGTTCAATGGCTGCTCTCAATTCAGCGACTGTTGCAGGTTTTATAGCGTAGACTTTGTCTTTTAAGTATCCCCATAAAAAAAGTCTAGTGGTGTGAGGTCTGGTGAACGCGGAGGGTATTCTACGAAACCCCTTCGTCCAATCCACATCCACATCGTGCCAAGTACCACTCGCAATACTCCACTCTTCGGTCCGGATCATCTTCATTAATAGCATGGACTAATCTTGGAATGTAACTTTTCCATTGACAGCGCTTCAAAATGCGTTGGACAGACGATTCTGAAATTCCTACCTCACGACTCGCTTGCCGCACAGATTTTCTTGGACTTTGGTGATACGTTTCCAGTACTCTTTCTTGCTTTGTGGGGCTTGTCGATGTCCGTGGTCTTCCGGAACGCTTCTTGTGGACATTCTGAACAGTTCCATCGGCTTCAAACTTATCTCTAATTCGAGTGATGGTAAGTCGCGTTGGTGGATCTGTTTGAAACTCCCTCCTAAACTGTCTTTGCACTTCAACTGCGTTTTCACACTTCCAGTAGCATTTTAGAATGAATTTCCTTTGTTCAAAGCTTAGTCTGACTGCCATTATTAATTCTAATGGGTTTAACTTGGAAAGAAAGAAACATCAATTGAGCTATCAGCTGTTAAAATGTGTATACATTTGTTTGGGACGCCCTGTATATATATATATATATATATACATATATATATATAATATATATATATATATATATATATATTATATATATATATATATATATATATATATATATTAGGGTGTGTTTATGGTATATGGTGAAAAATGCGGAATGAAAATGCAAGGGAGCGGAACCCTTTATTTTGTGAGGATACATGAGAAAACAGAACAGGCAAAATTTCTTTGTAATCCAACTACCAGAGATGCCGATTAAAACTCTTGTACCCAGCGGCGTTGGTGTTTTGCAACTTTTGAAGGAGGGCTAAGTCGCTTCGTGGAGCGCTTGCTGCTTCTCTTGCTGAAAACCACGGAAGGATGTAATCTTGAGCAACGAAGAGACAGAAGTCCCGCAACCCAGAAATCAGGCGGTCACTGCTACTTGCTCCACGAGATGTTGAAGGACATTGGTTCATGTGCATCGTGAACTGGTATCTGAACATCCAAATCTTGAAAGAGTAAATTCCACGCGCCATCCACCGTGCTCGGTGCAAAGCCCCTGGAGCCATGAACACAGGACTCCGACGTCCGTGAGGTATTCCTCCCAAGAAAATGACTACAAGTTCAAGAAGCTCTTTGTAGTCATCTCTGGGATGCTTCACTTTCAGAAGGTCATTTGCTTCATGAATCATCTTCTCGGCCCAGGGACTGATCACTGCAGCCGTGTCCTCTTCGTCCGCGGCAGTGGAGTATTCATTCAATTTCAGTTGCGGCCAAACATTACGGAAGCTCTGGAAAATCGTAATCTCAGGTCCTTTGGAAAGGTCTCCAACAAGGAAAGAAAATATTGCTTCAAGCAGCAGTTCCAGCACGTGATGTCGGCACGCAAAGTAAATCATTTCACGCCCGAGAGCCTGCTCTACTCGCACACACACTCCTCCATGGATGCCGGTGTTGGTGGCTGTCGTGTCAAAGCAAAGAGCTTTGATCTTCTGGCCAAGATCCCAGTTTTCGATGGTTTCGATGATGACGATTGCTGTCCTTTCTGCCTTGGAGTCTGGGAGTTTGGGGATGGCTAGAATCTTGCTCATCCATCCCCGGTAACTAAGATGGCTAAACGGTCGATTTTGTCTCTTCCCATTAAGTCTGCCATAAGTTTTCCATCCCAGTGAAGAACAAGAGGGCATTCAGGCTTGTAGGAAGCTCTCACCTCTGCTTCGTGGCTGATCTGTACCTGGATCTGCTGGCCCGAATAGCACTTGGACTGAGGCACATCTCACTTATGTCCTGACCCATTTGCATGCCAAAGGGGATGAGAACACGAGCAGCTGCCCTGTCGCTCATCCGCGTGCGGTCCAATGCCGCAGCGACCTCCGAACTGATTGCCGTCGTCCACGGCGATGTTTTGGAGCCGACGATGTAACTGGCTTTCTTTCGGGACTTGTTTCCTCACTTGATGACGCTGACGATGAGGTTTCCATAACAACGGTAGCAGAGATTTCTTCCATTTCCTGCACATGCCTGTCTTTCCGCTTCATTTCTGAGCAGTTCTTTCTTGGGCCCTTGCGACTTTTTTGGCAATCTTCTTGTCGACATTTCCAATCCTTCCTCTCCGACCTCCTCCCTTTGAGCAAGCAGGAAGTCCTTGTCCTCCTGAATTTTGATAAGATTTAGGGCATTTTGGTGACCAATGTCGAAAAGGTTGTTCAAGCTTGACCTGAACGCAGCCTGGTTGTCCAAATTGGTCTTCTTTTTCCGCGAAATTCTCTTCTTCAACCCTGCCATTCGTCATGCAATTTCCGGACGTGCTTCTTGACGTCGTGCGGATGTTTCGTCGGTAAACTTTCTGTCACCCAGATTTCAATGATGGCTTGTGATGTCGAGGACACACTCTCAGCTAAGGATTTCTTCTCTTCATTGTGGAGATGGAAAAGGTACTTCAATACATCACCTCTTGAAGGTAATTGCTGACCGGCAATAGTAGGACTTGATGACCCCACAAGCCAGATTGATTTCTTCGATCTTGTACATGCCGCCATCGTTCACCAGTTATCTGTGAATAAGACAAAACAGTGAAATTGGTAAGTTAATTTAACCCATTCATGGATAAAGTACCTCAGGAAAATGTGTAAAAATAAGCCACCCTCTTTGTAACCGTAATCTGTGTTCAAACAATGATTGGCTGATAACCCATGAACACAATATGTATTAAAATTATAATAATTTTGCGAAATCATGCATACATAACCATTTACAGTATATCCAATCCATATATAAATTTAAAATATTCTACGGTACACTACACTATTTCACTCAGACGATGCGAAAAAAGATGATTGCAATACGCTGAAGCAGAGAGCGTCCAAAATTTTATACGCATAAAAATTAAACCTTATAACTATTTTTGGAAACAAAAATATTGCAGGTAAAACAAGTCATTATACTTACAAACAATTCATAATACCAACCATTACAGTGCTAAGTAAAAAAAACGTTTGAAATATATGAATTATTTAAATAACACTTACCGTTATGAGAACTGTGATGCTTCTTGGCCACCATTACGTAAATGCACGAAAGACGTGAGTAATTAAGAGAAAACGATTTAGAATTAAAGAAAATTCATTTGTTGGTATACTGAAGTAAAGAAATATGGATTATCAGAACGCAATTGACAAATGCAATTTCTAATTTTGGGGACGCTGTGTATCAATGGGTTAATAACACTAGAAGTGACTTAAAAGGGCGCATAAATAAATGAGCATATGGGTAAAACTTTGGGGTCTTTGGGCAACCTCTAAATATTTGATGATTTTCCAAAAAAATCATGTGCTTTATTTGCTCCCGGAACCTCATCATTTGCGGGGTTCCGTGACCCGAAATTCACACTTTCAGTTTTTAAAAGCACCCTAATATATATATATATATATATATATATATATATATATATATATATATATATATATATATATGTCCTTCGTTTAAAGTGTGTATCTTTTGCTGTATAGAATTCTTCTGAACTATTATTATTTTGATTGTATA